>LNAC01000027.1:9507456-9640381 GCA_002007465.1 Ailurus styani | reverse complement strand
CCCCCGGGAGCCCCGCCGACGCGCTGGCCAGGAGGCCGCCCCGCGCGCAGCAGCCGCGGCGAGCCCAGCCACCTGCGCAGACCTGGAGCAGCAGTCCCTCGGGCCAGCAGCAGCCCGCAGCCCGGGCCCGGGCCCGGGCCGCCCCGGCTCTCCCGCGCCTGGGAACCCTCCAGCGGCCCGGGGCTGCGCCCCCAACCCCGCCGCGAGGGCGGCTTACGGGGTGAGCACTGCGGAGGAAAGCCTGGGGGTCGGGGGTGGGGTGGGGAGTGGAGGAGGGAGCGAGGGCGAGTCTCCATGTGCTCATTAGTGGAGAGATGTGCAGGCGAGAGGAGAGGGCCCCCGGCTGGTGCCCTTGGTTCCTCCGGGACCAAGGCGGCCTCGGGACTGCAAGGAAAAGCCCCGGGGTTCCCCAAGCTGAGGCTCGAGATCTGACCCACTTTTGAAGAGTTGAGGGCAAAGAGAAACACCATCCTCACCCTTTGGTACCAGCTCGCCGAGACCTGACGTTAGGTCCTTTCCCAAGGCGCTCATGCTTTCTGCTGCCCTGCGCTAGCGGGTGCCCGCAGACTCCCGCAGCGCTGCGGGGATCCGAGAGGGAGCCCCGAGGGGGCCGCGGGGTGGGCGTCCCAGTCGCCTGAGACCGCAAAGCGGTTGAGAGGGCTCCGAGCGCGGGTCGGTGGACGTCGGGGCTCCAGAGTGCCAAGGCAGATGCGTCTCCAGGAAGGGGGCTGGCAGCGAATCCTGAACTTGGCTACAAGTGTACGAGTTGGGATGCAGGTCGGGCTGGGCCCGCGCGAGGCTGGACGTGGGAGGGGGAGTGGGCCGGAAGCCCGCTCGCGCTGTAGCTGTGGCACAGTGGTACGTGGGAGAGTGGGTCTGTGTGTGCGCCTGGGCAGCTAGGTGTCAGCGCGTCTCGCGCCATCTGCAGAGGGGCTGTGTCCCCCAACCCTGCGATTTGCTTTTTTCCCTCTCCCCCGGCACCCCTGTTGCCCGCTGGGGGCGCCCTTGCAGCGTCGGGAGGCTCGAAGGCAACCCCATCCCCAGTCGGGGATCCTCATGGCTAAAGGGCACTTGGTCTTGTCTGGGTATGCCATGTGTCTCCAGAATGGCGGGCAAGCGGAGTCCCGGGCACTGCGGGGCTTCAGGAGGGCAGGATGGGAGAGGCTGGGAAGGGCTCTGGCAGCCCTTTATGGCCTGGGCCCAATTTACCGCTTGATTAGTCCCAGCGCTCAGCGAGGACCCTGGTACCCTCAGCTCTACTCGGGAGGACTGTGCGCCTGGTGGCCTTCCACTCCAGGTTTTCCTTGGCTGCTGAATTCTTCCGATTTCCTGAGGATCGCCTCCCTTCATTTGGATCTCTGCTCAGACAGGTCTGCTCTGACTACTCCTGCCCCACCCTCTCTCCCTTCACGTGCTTTACCTGTTTCTGCATTTACGGTCTGGTCTCCCAGCCCACATTAGTGTCAATTCTACAAAAACAGAGGCTTCGTTTTGTGCATTGTTATGTTACTAGTGCCTAGAACGGTGCCTGCATACAGTGGATGCTCATTAAGTATCTGTTGAACGAGTGAATGAACTCCCTGCTGCCCCAGGAAGGCCCAGCTTAGAGCAGGCAGAGAGCAGACCCATGCACTGCCAAGCTGCTTACACACAAGGTCAGTCAACAGGTGTTAATGGAGCACCGGCTGTGTTTCAGTTTTTTCCTTTCCTGACCTGTGCAAGTGAATACATGCTTTCCAAGAGTAAGTGTGCAGAGCCTGGGACAGAGAATGGGGGCTCAGAGACAAAGGCATTGTTCCTGCCAAGAGAGCAGCTAAAGACCTTAAAATGGAGTTGGGGAGATGAACGGATATGTACCTTACTAATGCACGTGCTTACTAGTAATGGAAGCTTCCTATTAAGCATAAAGAAATGGGACAGTTATGGCCAAGGAGCTCAGAGGAGCTGGAGTCCCTCGGGCTCAATGGGCAGTATGTGGGGAAGCAAGAGGGGAGGTGGCAAGAGTGGGACCCAGGGGTGTAGCACTGCCCAAGGATGAGGGCCTCTCACTGTTGGCACTGGCCTGGGGGCAGGATGGCACCCTCGTGTAATGAGCCATCAGACTGAGGTTGGAGGCATAGGTTGGGCCAGATCATGGAGGAACTTACAGCAAGGCATTTAGGTGGAAGTTGGGGGAAGGTAGAATAGTGGAGGTTGGGAGTAGAAAGGTGCACTATTAGAGGCTGTGAAATGAGGTGGGGATGTGCAAAGCAGATTGTCACCACAGTAAAGCTGTGGTGCACAGGTGTGCACAGCTATGTGCACAGGTGTGTAAGGACACAGGCTGGGCACCACCCCTAGGCACCTGTCATACACAGGTGCACGCATTGAATCTCATGTTGGGTTTGGCTCCTCCCGCAGGTTCTTTTCTGCAGCTTTGATTAAGGGTGGGTTCTTCTGGCGGTCCACGCAACCGCTCCAAGTGAGCCGAGTAGCCGTCTTGTCCATCTGCTTCCTCTACGCAGGCCCATTCTGGCTAATGGCTTCTGGCCAGGCTGACCTCTCTGGCAATTGCCTGGTGGGCTGCTCAGGGCCGAGGACCAAGTGCCACCTGCTGGTGAAGCTTGGAACTGCATCACTACTGTGGGCGGTTCTTCATTCATTCAACAAATATTTGAAAATGTATTCCAGGCACTTGTATACCAGGCACTGTGCTGGACCATGCAGCTACAGCAGAGGGGAACACAGCCGGTGTCCTCATAGAACTTGCATGTAGTGGGGATTTATTGCACACAACGAAGATTTATTAAGCGTGGGCCGTGCACAGTGCTAGTGTGTGGGATACATTGTAACCACAGCAGACGCAGATCCTACAGTAATGGAATTTATGGTCCACGGGGGACTTTTAAAGCCATTGTTTCACAGTATTCAGTCTTTCTTGAACTAGCTTCACAGCCTAGCAGTTTCATATTTTCCTTGATCTTTTCCCTCTTGTTCTATAATTTTTCTTTAAATTTATACACTGTAAAAATAGCAGGATTTTGTATTTTATCTGAAGTATTTTATATTATGAGGTTTTATACAAACATATTTTAAAGAGTATTGGAAATAATATAACTAACAATCCGGATTCTTCAAACCTTAATATTTTGGCATATTTTGCTTTTGATTTTTGTAGTTGAAAATCCCTCCATAAATTTGCCTCTCTCTTCCCAGAGTTAATCGCTACCCTGAATTTACTCATGATTCCAATGCATGTTTTTATACTATTACTCCAGATGCATGCCTCCATAAAACACACAAGATTGTTTTGCATATTTTAAACTCAAATAAGTGATACCATACTGTATCATCTTCCTACAATTTGCTTTCTTCCCTCCTCATTAGATTTTTGAGTTTAGCCATGTTAATATAATCAGCCCACATTTGTTCATTTTAACTGTGGTACATTATGCCGCTGTCTGAATATAACACAGTTCATCCACCCTCCTGTTTTTGAACATTTAGATGACTTACATTTTTTTTTGCTATTGCAAACAGTGCTTGACTCATTTTTCTACACAAATAAATTCACTTTTCAAAGACACTTTGTATCACTATCATAGTTGAAAATAGTACGACTTGTCATAAAAAGAAGGTAATTGTAGGAAAATTGAATTGAAAAGAAAATGTTCTCAAATTCTAGTCAGACATCACTGTCTTAGGAAGCCCAACCGTGTGGTATGTTCTTCCTATAGAAAAGGGAGACTAGCACGTGTTGGGGGAAGGATCTGGCATACAGACCCAACCTCAGACAGACTTTTTTTTTTTTTTTTTTTTTACTGATCTAATCAGGCTAGAAAGATCCCTGAAAAGGGGGGTCACTTTCTTAGCACGTGACTCGCAGTGTTGACTGCTGTGGTTGTGGAAACCTAAAACCCCCTTTCCTAGCCTGGGTGTGGCTCATCCATTAGTTGGGAAATAGTGGATTAAGTGAAACAAAGAAGGATTAAATGTATGCCACGTGTCAGGCATTGTGTTAGACATGAAGAGGAATAAGAAAGAATTCCCAAGGTAGTCAAGGTGGGGACACTTAGGACCAGTAACCCGGGACAATCAGGACTAAATGATTGCAGTGGATGGGGAATGGGGAAGACAGAGGATAGATCAGGGGAGGTTTACACAAAGGAGGTAACATTTGATCTCGAAGCCTTGGAGTACGCAAAGGATTTCAATCTGCGAAGAGAGGGGAGGCATTCTAGGCAGACAGCAGATTAAGCAAAGGCATCAAAATGTGGCCCTATGTGGTGCCTCTGTGGGACAACAAATTTTGTAGCCTTGGAGGATCATAGCCTCGGTTGTGGAAGGTTGTGGAGCCAGGGACAGGGGATGGGGGGCAACCGGACTGCACAGGCAGGTGGGGGCCTGGCCAGCTTCATAGAGGCCAGTGGAGGAGTGTCAGGGGAGGTTGTTAACAAAGGACCAGTATGATCACATTGGTCCAAGCTGGACGAGCAGCTGTTCCAGGCTGTTAGCCAAATGCGTTCCCAAGGGTTGGACAGTGATACTGGATCCTGGGCTGATGTTTGCTGAGAGGTGTCACCTGGAAGATTGGGCTCATGTGATCTCTTGGTGGTACCTTCCAGGGAGTCAGATCCATTGAGTCAGATATGCCCCAGCTCGTCAGATTTACTTGCTCTCTCTGGCTGGCCAGAGCCTGCTGAATGGTCATCTCCCAGCCGAATGGTCATCTCCCACCTCCTGGGCGTCTGCCCAAGATTCTAATACTGGCCTCAAAAGAACTCTCAGGAGTCCTCCATTGGGTACCTGAATCCCTCCTGAGTGCCCTTCCAGCCCCAGCCTGGCCACCCCTGCCCGGCAGCCTTTGATTCAGACCAGACTTCACAGTGTTCCCGAAGGCCCTGAGGGCTCTACCAGTGCCAGGCGGGGCAGGGCTGACTGCTGCCTCTTCTAGTCAGCTACGAAGCTGTCCCGAGAGCACCTGGGTGACAGCTGGCTCAGGGGGCCTCCTTGGGCTGGGCTCCACGCCATGCCCTCCCAGCCAAGTGGCCCCCTCCGTCTGTGCTATCTGGGCACTAATGGACCCTAGTTCTTTGGAAACTCCCTGCACATGCAGTCTGTTTCCTTTTGAAGACCTCCTAAGCCTCTAAGAGGACTTGTCACCACCCCAAGGGCTAGTGACTTACAGATGCGTGGGTAGCATACCCATCCCTTCCTCCAGTGTGCACACACAGAAAGCCTAGGTATGAGGACCAGCCCCTTCTGCAGAACCCAGGTACTTGGGCCCTGATGGCGAGGAGGCTCTCACAAAGCCAAGAAGCTGTGAAAGGCAGCGGGCCAGAGAGACTTTGAGGTGGCCAGGATGGCCCAGCTTTTGGCTGGGAGGGCATTCCGGGAGCTCCCTGGGAGGCAGCTCCCCACAACTTTGGGCCACAGGGCTAGAAATGGGCTTCAGCTTTTCCAAGCTGCAGGAATGTATTTTGAATGCTTTGTAAGGCTCCAAAAACCACACAAGCTTTGGGGTCCACTCAAATGTCAAATAAACTTGTAAACAAGACCAGACGCTCACTCTTCTGTCCACAGAGGTCACAGGAATGGGCCCCTTCTCTGCACCCTGTTCTTCCAGCTCATTCTCTGCTGCCCCACTCAGCCTGATTCAGTGAGGGCTCAGTAGACAATTTCTGATGGGAATAATGGGGTCCACATAGCCAGGGCCAGGCCCAGGCCCTCAGAACCCTTCCCTGGGAGGAACCCTTTTAGAAAAATCACCCAGGTCCAGGCATGTGGGTCTCTAGATGGAGATTCAGGGCTGGTGAAAGCTACAGGGCCTCCCCACACACCGGAAAACAAAGTCTGGGTGAGTTGGGCGAGTACCCAGCACTTACTACCGACCAGTCTCCTGTGGGGGCCTCGGTGCCAGCACCAAGGTGTAGCTGGGGAAGGGCTGTCCCCCATAAGTAAGTGCCAGTTGCCTACCCAAATAAAGAGTGTGCTCACTGTGCACGGGCAGCCTAACCCAAGTTCCCAGTCTCATCTTCCTACCAGCCCATCTCCTCAAGCCCCTCTTAAAGAGAAATTCTCTAACCCCAGCTCCCTCTGTCTTCCCCTGCACCGTGTACCAGCCTGCCCAAGGGCAAGGCTCCCCCCGTGGGCACTTGTGGGCAGGCGATGCACATGTATGTCCTGAAGGCTGTTCTGTGTGTGTTTTCCAGGTTCTCTTACATAGTCAGCGTTTGTGGGGCAAAGACCCACAGTGTTTATTTTTTGGTGAGAGGCAGAGTAGGGCTGGAGCATGACTTAGATGTGGGACAACTCGGCTTTGGCACTTCCTCATTGTTGAGCCTCGGCCGGTCACTGAACCTCTCTGAACTTGCTTCTTTCGTCACCTGTGTCATCACTGTCATTAAGTGTCCTGGGGTGTGCCTTCTTTGTGTTAGGTGTTCTCTCTCTCTCTCTCTCTCTCTCTCTCTCTCTCTCTCATTTAATCATGGCAACAACCCAACTACACAGGTGTTACTGCCTCCATCATACTGACGGAGGGAGTGAAGTCGCCCAAGATCAGGCAGAGAATGACAGTCAGGACTCAGGGTTAGATCCACGGGATGGCAAAGTTCTTGCCTGGGGCCACGTGGATGCCCTGGAGGAGGAGGCTGGTGAGGCCGGCATGGCAGTGTCCCCGGGGCCCCGCCTGCAGAGGGTGGGAGCGTCCCAGGGGCTCTGGGAATGGGACCTCTCTGAGCGCCCTTGTGCTGACCCGGTTTTGCTGACCCCACAGGAGGAATGTCTGCGGGGGACAGTGCTGCCCAGGATGGACGACAGCGAACAGCACCAACCACTGTATCAAACGTGAGTGCCTCCGCCCCATCCACCTTTCTCCCCCTCTCTCCCTCAAGGCTGGCCAGGCCCAGGGACCCGGGAACCCGGAGTAAAGGTGTCTTCCCAGTCTGCCTCTCCAGAATGGAGGCAACGGGCTGTGGAAGGGAGATTTAAAAAGGCCTCCAGCTGAAAACGACTCTCAGACAGAATTCCCTGCTCGTGTTTTCAGGTCTTCTTGCATTCCTGTCTTGCCGCCCCACCGTGGTAGTGCCCTGCTCGCCCGGGCCATGGGGGCCCTTGGGTGCACACGCTCCCTGTGTCCTGCAGCTCAGGCCTGGGCCCGGAACCTCAATTCTAGGGGCAGCGTTCACACTGCGTGCTGTGGGAATGCCCCCACTGCCTTGGTCCCTGGACCCGCCGGTCCTGGCCTCCATCAGGCCTCCTGCCCGCATGAGGCTCTCAGATGAGGCTCGGATGCCATGTCTAGAGCAGACTTCCTTCCTCCTGGCTGGCCCCGATGAGGGCAGAGAGAGAGTCGTCACCTTAGCTCTATGGAAGGCAAGGAGCGGGGCTGGAAGAGCCTGGGCCTCCCAGCTCGAGCCTCCACTCACCGTATAGAGCCAGTGCCAGCAAGAGCCGAGGCCTCGGCAGCTCTCCCTTTGCACCAGGTACACTTTACAAGGCCTGGGGGGACAGGGACGACCACTGTCTGTTGGGCAAAGAAGGAAACTAAGGCACAGGCAGGTCACTTGTCCAAGGCCATGTGGCCTGGAAATGGCAGGATTTGAACTCAGGTAACCTGACTCCAGAAATCCTCTTCTTCTTCTTTTTTTTTTTAAAGATTTTATTTACTTATTTGACAGAGAGAGAGAGAGATCACAAGTAGGCAGAGAGGCAGGCAGAGAGAGGAGGAGGTAGGCTCCCCACCGAGCAGGGAGCCCGATGTGGGGCTCAATCCCAGGACCCTGAGATCATGACCTGAGCTGAAGGCAGAGGCTTTAACCCACTGAGCCACCCAGGCACCCCAGCAATCCTCTTCTTAATCACCACACCCTGTGGCCAGATAGCTCATCTGACCTCCTCTTTCCGGGGCTCACTTTCTACACCTGTGAGCTGGGAACAGCTGTTCCCACCACGACGGCTTCTCCCGCTAGCACACAGCCGAGCATCTGCTCTGTGCCCACCGCTGTGCTGAGCTTGTCACATATGTTACCTTTATCGAGCCGCTCAATAACCCTGTGGAGTGGGTATTCATCATCACTCCCACGTACAGACGAGGAAGCTGAGTCTTGGGTTGACTGGGAACCACGGCCAAGGTAACTCTACTCCAAGACCTGGAGCCGGGGCTCGATCCAGGCAGTTTGACTTCAGAACCCCATACTCTTCTCTGTGGGGGTTTGTTCCCTCCCAACCCCAGCTGCGGCCGGGGCCTTCAAGGGTTTGGAATCCTCACAGGGGAAAACAGATACTGAGATACTGGGTCTTTCTCCTTCACACCCCAGGGCCTTCCCTTGAGGCCTGTCAGCTGCCCAAGCCTTCATGGCTGGCCCAGGAGCCCCACCTGACTGCCCCCTGCCTACCTTCTGCCCGGCCCTAAGCCTGGCTGCAAGGACTCAGTCTCACCAGAACCCCTTCCTGCCCAGCGACAAGCCCCAGGCCCCATTCTGTGTGAGGGCTTCACAGCTAACGGTCTGGGTCTCTGACGAAGCCTGCGGTGTTCCCGGCCCTGATGGAAGCCCTCAGCTCTGATTCTGCGACCCCCCGAGAGGGGTGGGAAGGGGACACGATGGGATGCTTCCGTTTCCGTGGAGATGGAGATGCTCACTCGCCCAGCTCTTGGTTCTGTTTCAAACCCACAGCCCCGACCCTCTCCCCGCCTGACGGTGAAGCTCAGGCAGGACCTTGGCTCTCTCTAAGGGAATGCAGGTAGAGAAACCAAAACCCCACAACTCAAAAACAAACAGCAAAGCAGATCTTTCCCCTGAAAATTCTTCCCTTTTCAGGGAGCCTGGACAGGACAGGCCCTCTGAGGCTGGTGGCAGAGATGGGGGAAGACACTTGTCTTTCAAAGTTATAAAGATGAAGACAGTGTGCCTCAGTTGCCTTGCTTAAGGTCACCGACTCCTCAGAGGAGGATCAGAGACTTAAGATCAGCTACTGCCCTGGGCAGAGAAGCCAGGGATGTGGGTAGCCTGGGGGATGCATGCTCAGCAGAATCTCTGAGATTGGGCTCTGGAGCCTGGGCACAGGTGTATTTTGAAAGCACCCCAGGCAAGTCTAGGCAGGGCCGAAGACCACCGAGCAGAGTTTGGTCAGTCACAGGAAGATTTGAGTTGGGGGCCCTAACTCAAATCTGGGTGTTCCCACAAATCCTCTGGGATCTTATTTAAAGTGTAGAGTCTGGGACGCCTGAGTGGCTCAGTAGGTGAAGCATCTGCCTTCAGCTCAGGTCATGATCCGAGGGTCCTGGAATCAAGTCCCGCATCAGGCTCTTTGCTCAGTGGGGGGAGCCTGCTTCTCCCTCTGCCTGCCGCTCCCCCTGCTTGTGCTCTCTCTCTGTGTCAAATAAATAAATAAAATCTTTAACAAATTAAAAAAAAATAAAGTACAGATTCTGCTTCAGCAGGTCTGGGGCTGGGCTGGAGAGTCTGAGTTTCTAACAAGCTCCTGGGGGCTGCTGCTGCGGTTGCTGGGGGTCAGGGACCACACTTTGAGTAGCGGAGCTTTGGGGCACTCTGGATTTTGGGTGGGAGATGGGGAGCAGGGTTGGTAGGTTCTAGTAAGCTTGGCAGAGAGGGTTGCTGAGCTTCGAGCTGAAGCCGGAGCAGGGCGGCTTCGGAGGGGGTGGGCCTCTCCCCAGCTGCCTGAGGGCTCAGGGCCTGGGCCTCGCTCCGGCCCACCAGCACGGGAGGTTCTCTGTTTCCTAACTTGTTCATGACTTTCCCGTGGTAGTCTCTGCCAAACTGGAGTTTTGACACTGGAAACTCAAGGTTGGGTGAGTCTGCACATTGTCAGAAGCAACATGTGTGTGTGTAGCCTTGTGCCCCAGCCGGGGGCTACTCCAGCATGCTGCCAGACCTGCTCCAGCCTGGGAGTCCTCAGCCCCCCTATTTCTGTCCCAGTCCTCTCGCCCTGCTGTTCCCCCGGTCATCCCCCCTGACTCTGGCACGCAGCCTGGCAGCCCTCCTGGAGGAGTTGCCAGTGGGCATTAGCCTTTCCCACTTGAAGCTGGCTTGCCCACGGAAGGGCTGTGCGCTAATTAGCTGGGCCTTGTGCTGTTTGCTTGTTGCTATTTTGCTGCTAAAGAGCCTAACGAGAACCACGTGGGTGGTGGGGTGGTGGCTCTGTAGAATGTGGGGCTCTTGGCTCCACACCCTGTCAGCTGGCACTCCTGCTCCCCCTGCCCCGGCCCCGTGCTTAGTATCTTCCTCTCCCCTCCCCACAGCTGCCCTCCTGGCCGGAGCCAAGAGTGCCAAGGCTGGGGAACGTTCGGGGCTCTTTCCTAGCACTTTCGCACATGTGGGGTGCCTCCTTGGCCAGCAGGAGAGGGGGGCCGACAAGGAGGGCTGTGTGACCTACCCCCACTGCCAAGAATGAAGTCCCAGAGCCGTGAGGAGACTCAGTCTGTCCCCTGGTCTCTGCTAGAAATCTGTGGGTCTGACCCACTACTCATGTAGTGTGTCCTCTGGGCCACCCCCCGGCCCCGTCTTACCTCCTCTCACAGAATCCTTGGTGGCTGTGACCTATCGGTCCATCTACCTGGCAGGCCCCTTCCTTCATCCCTGTCCAGTCCCTGGACCTCAGGGAGCCACTGCCTCTGTGGACAACCACTGTTGGAACCCCAATTCCTCGCTCCACCTTGGCGAGGTCAGAAGTTGGCACTCATCCCTTCCTCTGGTCATGGCATCTGCCTTCCCTTCTGTGGCTTTGCCAGTTCTGCCACAGAATTTATGTGTTTATGGATTTGTGGAGGCAGCTGTCGGGGGCCTGCCTGAAGTCCTGGGAGTGTGGGCTGACTGGATCCTGTTTATAGTTAGGGCTTTGGGGAGCCTGTCCAGCCTTCCCAGACTGGCTCACCCCCATCGTCACCCCAACATACACACACAAGCTTTGGGGGCTTCTGAAGGCTCACACTGAGGAAGAAGATTTGCAGAATTCTTTGATTTCTCATTTTATCTCAGTCTAGACGCACAGAGGCCATTCTGGGCACAGCAGAGGGAGTCGTGCAGTGTTTGGGGGGGGTAGGTGGGTTACCCCACCATCACCATCACCAAGTGGGAAGGCTCAAGTGAAGTCATGTGCTTTGGAAGCACATGGGAAGGCATGTGCTTTGGATTCTGGTGCCAAATCAAAGGAGTTGTGGTTCTGAATCCCAGCTCTGTGTCTTCAAGCACGTGACTGGGCCTCTTCTACCATAATGCCTCATCTGTGAAATGGGTATAACAATCTAGATAGTGTTGTTTTTGAGGATTAATAATAACACTGTAGCTATTACTGTGGGTCGGGTACTATTCAAAGGACTTGATATTGTTAATTTTTAATGCTCACAATCCTATAAACTAGATTTGATCTTTCTCCCCCATTTACAAATGAGGTTAACTATTTGCCCTAGTCATGCTTCCAGGAAATTAGCAGAACCTGGATGTGAATCCAGGAAGCCTGGCTCTGGGGTACTGGGCTTGTGCTCCTGTTAAATGGGTAAGTCTGTGTAGAGAGCCTGGCACTCAGTAAGTTTAGCTGTCATTTCAGTCCACATCCAGGAGATTGTCCTGACTGCCTGGGTTTAAATGTAAGCTCCACCACTTAGCTATGTGGCCACGGGCAAGATGCTTACGCTCTCTGTGCCTCAGTTTCCTCACCTGTAAATGTGCCTAGTGTTCGTCTCTACCTCACAGAGTTGTAAGAGACAAATGAGATAACTCAGGTTCAATGTTTAGTTCAAGATCTGGCATAGTCTCTGTGCTCCGTCATGTTTGGCCTTGATGCTGAGAGAAGGGACTGTGTCACATGACCCTTGGCACACAGCAGTGGCAGGTGCTCTTTGGACACAAGGGAAAGACTCAGTAAGCATGTATTCAATAATGCAGGGCCTGTCCCAGGACTATGCCGAGAGGTCCCTTCTGCCACCTCACTTTCATCAGTCCTTCCAGAAAACTCAGGAGATCCTGGAGTGGGCCTTGACATCTGTCCCTGCCTTCTTGGTCCAGAGCCTCTGTGTGTATGGTAGCTTTTGTTCCGGTCCACGTCTCAGTGCAATGAGGACCCCTTCCCCCTAACGTGGCCCCACCCATCCCATCTCTATAATGACTCCATCTCATTGGGAAAAACTACAGCCAGGTGGGTAATAGCCCCAACTTTGGAGCCAGGCCCCTTGGGTTCAAACCCTTCCTCCATCACTTAATAGTATGGTGATCTCGGGCAAGCTGCTTGGCTGATCTCAGCCTCAGTTTCTCCATATGCTGAAAGGGGATAAGAACAGCACCCATCGTAGTTACAAGAAAGAAGAGAAGCCATACATGTAAAGAAGTTAGCCCAGGGCCTCATAATGGTAAATTGCTGAGCAAACATTAGGGAAAAGGGTCACGGCAGGGGTGGGATCTTCACCGACTGGTTAGGAACAGCCAGGAGCCAGAGTCTGGAGCCTCTGTGTGGCTCGTCTCTGGAAGAACCATTCTATGAGACTCCCGTCGTTGGCAGGGGCTGGAGGAGAGCAAGGTGAGGGGCGGCTAAGGGGAGTAATCCTATGACCTCTGTGGAGACCCCACTAATATGAAGGGTACAATCCTAGCAAGAGACCATCATCTCTCTCCCCACCACGTACGGGTACCTGTGACTTTCCTGGCAAGCAGACATAAGCCCCCAAGGCTCTTTGCTCAAAGAAGTATTTAGGAGGTGTTCTTACCCAGGGGATCCTGAAGCCAGGTGCTGAGTCCTGTTGATACCAGGGGAGTGCCTACTTGGCACATGTTTGGTAAAGGACTGAATAGGAATAAGATCGTGTGGGTGGCCGGGTAGTTTCCTTCCTCCATCCCCAGCCTCCTCTTCCCAGCTCCTCAGCTGGCATCTCCTTTTCTACCCAACATCTTCACGTTGGGCTTCCCCCACACCCTGCAGATCTCCCAAATCTCCCACACAAAACGGAGGGGGGGGAGCATGGGAGCCAAGCCAAGCGTCCCCTATTTTTGAGCACTTGTAGGCACTGTTAACTGTCAGTGAACAAGAATAATATCGGCCACGCTCTGTGCCAGGGACCACACTAAACATTTCAACCCCTTCACCCTATGAGTGGTCATCATGTGATTGTCTGCCGTGTGCCTCCTCCCATGTCCCTGGCTGCTGCTGGTCCTCTACCCAACCACTAAACATTAGGTTTCCCATGACTGAATCCTGGGTCCTCTTCTTTCTCTCCACACCCCTCCTGGAAGGATCTGATGAATTCCCAGGGATGGAAGCTTTCTCTCTGGGCTGATGACACCCAGATTTATATACATCTTCAGCCAGACCTCTCCTCTGACCTCCAGACTCCTTCATCAGGGTTTCTACTCAACATCTATCCACTCTAGATGCTCCTTGGACATCCCCAGCCCCAACTTGTCCAAAACAAGCTCGTGGTTTCCCTCCCTCTGTGCCAGCTCCCCTGCCCAGGGGGTTACCCGACCTGTTAGAAGGCATCCCCTTCTACCAGAATGCTCTGCTGGCGTCAGACACCCGGGGCCCATCCGGCACACCTTCTTCACCAAGCTCTTCCTCTTCGTTTCACTTCCTGAATCTCTGGGAGCCTGTCTGCTGCTCCCTGCTTCCCCTGCTGCCTCTCCCGTCCAAGGCCCCCGTGTGGGCTCCTGGGTGATGGCCGGGGGCGGCTGCCGGCTCTCCCCACTCTTTGGTTCTCTCTCCATACATCATACCCTAACCTATCTCTGTTCCCTCCTTCCTGCTGCCGTGCACCCAGCCTCATCTCCCAGAACCCCCCTCGCCCACCGAATCCAGCCTGAGTTCCTCGAATGCACTGCCTCCGGGTGCTGGAGCAGGCAGCTCTGTTGGCTTTCCCTCCTCTCTTTAGGCAGCCGGTTCCCCGTCCTCCTTCCCATCTCTGTTTCAAGTTCCCCTCCTCAGAGGAGCTCCCCTGACCGCTCTGTCGGGGCTTCCCCACACCAGCCTTGTTATTCTGGATCCTAACCCCTCGGTCTTTCTCCCTCCATAACCCCCATCTCCATTTTGGTTCTTCTTCTCACTTGTTTGCTTGTTTTGTGACCATCTCTCTAAGTTGGAAGTGTTGTGAAGAAAAGGACAATGTCTGTCTTGCCTGCCATCCTGGGTCAAGAGTAAATGGATGCGTGACCATTTTCTAGATGACACCGAGGCTCACAGAGGTGAAGGGACTTGCCCAAAGTCACACAGAATTTAAACACAGGCCTCTCGGAGGGCAAGGTTATTCTCTCCTCCATGCCTTTGTTTCAGCCTCGGTTGAGTTGTGAGCAAGAGCAGTGTCTTCCCTCCCTCCTGATCTTCCTGGGCTCCGGGCAGGGATCTGGTGCCGTCGCAGAAGGGCTTGGTGGCTCCAAGTCAGCCACAGAACTCTCTTCTGTGCCCTAGAGCCGCTCCCCTAGAAAAGGCTCGTTCCTGGGCTCATCCCTGAGGGAGGCGGTCCCGGGACCCCATCCCATCCTTCTCTCGTCTCCAGAGGCCCCTCTGGCTCTGACGCCTCCAAAGCCCTACCTCTTCCCAGACAAGGCCCCCGGGGCTGTGGGGGTAGCGGGTAACTCTTCTGGTTTCGGGCAGAAGCTGGAGACAAGCCTGGGTCACCAGCCCTGCCCAGTGGTCTCTCCCCTCACAGCTGCTGGAGCCGGTGGGAATTGGGACTGCTCTCTGCCCTTGGCCTCCTGCCCCCGACTGGCCCAGCACTGTGGCATTTGTTAAGGCAATTAGCAGGGCGGTCCATGCTGAGGGGCTGGGGGCCAAGGGCTGACTCACACCTCCCCTTCCTCCCCTCTGGCCGCCAAACAGTAGAGGCCCGCTTGGCCTGCCAGACGGCGTCTGCAGAGAGCACACGAGGGGCCAAGAAACGGCATCTTTCTCTCATTAGAGGCTTTTATGTGAACACAACTGCTATTTTGGAGCCGGGTGCTTGGCTGGCCCCTGAGCCCCGGTGCCGTTTCCAGCCGTCCCGAGCTGCGGCCCCGGCACAGCTGTGGCGGGAGCAGGGCGAGTCCTTGAGGACCTGGCTTCTCCCACAGCCTGGGGGCTCAAGGCCAAGCTCAGGGCCTAGAGAAACTGCCCCGGGGTAGAGCCTGTGTACGGAGAGGACGGGTCCGGGCGGATTCGGGAGACACGTGTGCGGGGACCAGACAGGGATTTCCTTGGCCTGGGGGATCTCTGACATCAGGTCACTTTCTGCAGAAACCAAAGGTCAAGTTTGTGGAGAAATTGCTGAAGGCGTAAGTGGACACCCCACCCCCTGTAAGAGAGTTTCAGGGCCAACCAGAACCTCTGGGTGGGGGCCTGAGGTGGGGTGCGCAGGGCAGGCCTCAGAGACACACTGAGGCTGACTAGGAGACTGTCCCTGTCTGCAAAGGCCTCTGGGTGTGGCAGGGGACAGGCCGCATCCCAGGGGAGTGATAGCTCACTCAGTGGGTAGATTCTTTGTGTCCCTCTGACACAGATTTTAGGAAACATGGAGATTTTATCTAGGGAGCAGCCGAGCTCCCGGTGTGGGGGTGCTGGGCCCAGAGTCTGATGTGGAGCATCAGAGGTTCATCTCCCAGATAAGAGGGGAAGCTGCTGGAGGTCTTAGAGGAGGCACAGGGTAAGGGACCGATCTTGAAGTCAGTGCCTCATCTAACAGGTCACAGGTGAGGGAGAAGGTGCCTCTGGGCCATGGGGGTGGGGGTGGAGAGGGGACCGGCTGTATCCAGCGCCTGAAAAGCAGCCCTGCCCCCGCACCACAGGGCTCTCTCCATCCCTTTAACCAGGGCCTGTACTGACATTGCCTTTCCCTGGGAAAAGCGTGGTGGAAGGAAAGTCCAGAGGCCAGCTTGTCTCTGCTGCTGCGAGATAGATGGTGGTTTCTCTTAAAGCTTTGCAGTGCAGTCCGATAGAACTTTCTGTGCTGTTGGAAACATTCTATAGCTTGCTGTTCAACATGGAATCCATGAGATACATGTGGCTAATGTGACTGAGGAACTGAATTTTATGTTTTATTTGATTTTAATCAATTTCATTTTAAATAGCCTCCTACACCTTGTGGCTACAGCATTAGACTGGAGTGCATCACCAGCATTCCGTTTTGTAGCCTTTACGGACATGACTTCTGCAAAATGTCCTAAAATAAGACAACCACAAAGCATTTGTCCCTATCACGGGCAAAGGGCAGTTAAGATATAAGCCCCCAGAGGTCAGCAAAAAGAGACCATCAGCACATTGACGTTAACCTAATAGGTAGACAGATATGTGTCCAAAGCCCTGATTGGCATGACTCAGCACACCCTGATTGCTTGAGGAAGTTCCACAGAAGAGCTCATAAAAACCCCTAAACTTAGAAACTCTGGGGCAACCCTCTCAGTCCTCCTTCCCCTCTGGCAGCTTTCTACTCTTGCTCAATAAACGTTGCTTTGCTGCCCACCAAAAAAACCCAAAAAACAAAAAACTATAGTGCATGGCACAGTCTTGGAGAACGCAATGTCCTTCCATACCCACAATCTCTCTTGCAACTCACATAACTCTTTGAGGCAGGAATTTGCAGCCCCATTTTATAGAGGAGATCACAGAGGCACCAGTTCAAGGTCACATAGCAGGGATGTACCTGAGCTGGGGTCAGACCAGATCCTTCTGACTCCCAGCGTCATGTTCTTTCTGCTACCAAGTAGCTGATCATCGAGGCTCTGAGCGGTGGTGGGAGCAGGCCACACGGTGAGAGCTATTTCCAGAATCCCTCCAGGCCTGCCCGTTCTGAGCTTGGTCTCCTCCCAGAGGCAGGAGTTTGTGTGGAAAATCTGAGCAAATCTCTGCTCGACTGTTTTGGAGCCGAGTGAAGGTAGAAGGGGCACAGCCAGAAGGTGGGGGGTTGAAGGGAACGGTGCCTTCTATTTCTTACTTTCAAAGCAATTTCAGGAGTTTTCTTTTTATTCCCCTCTCTTTTGGCATCCCGCTAACTGCACAGAGCTGAACTCCCAAGGCTGAAACTTTCCACATGCCCAATCTGCAGTGAGGAGGAGAGTGCCGGGAGAGCGTGGAAAAGCCAGGGTTCAGGAGGAGCCCAAATTATGAATGGCTAAGTGCTGGCTGGCATTGGCGAGTGAGCACAGGGAGGCTGATAACAGCCTTGCTTGCTGGTTGTCGGAGGACGGCGGCCTCTGGTTGGTGGGGAGCAGTGTGCCCTTGATGGCTAAGCATGGACATCAGGGCATCCTGCTCCACAACCCCTTACCAATAATCAGTCAATGAATACTCACAAAAGCCATATCCTCCATCCTGGGTTGATATCTCAAGTATAAGGCGTGATCTCTGCTCTCGAGGGAAAATGGGAGGGATGGGGCTCCAAGAACAAAAGATGAAGACTTCCCTGCCAGCCGTGGCTGGGAATTTTCTCTCTTAAATTTCTCATAGCTGCCTCTCCCAGGGTCCTCGGCATTTCCTCTTTTGCTTTATGTAACAGCCCCTGCCATCGGCCATTCTGACATAGATGTTTCCTTTCTGATACTTCAGCTCTGAAATCTGCGCTCATTTGACGGGGAGGTTTTGCTTCAGTCTCCTTTCAACAAGAGGCCACGTGACCACAATGGCCAAAGGGTCCCAAACTTTTGGATTGCCTGTACCCTTAAAATATCCCCAGATACCACAGGTACCAAACTACAGTTGGCAGCTTTTCATTTTGCCAAGTGAGGATGTTAGAAATAGTAACTACCATTTGCCATCACTTTTAATTTAAAAAAGAATACCAAAAAAAAGGTAGAAAAGACATGATATCAAACTAAAGGATGCTTTTTAAATGGGAAAAAATAGCATTACATAAAAAGTCAGAAAATGTTTTACTTTCTTTATTTTATGGCAGACCAGTAAAAACTATCATAAGAATGTACCCCTGGGGGCACCTGGGTGGCTCAGTTGTTAAGCGTCTGCCTTCGGCTCAGGGCATGATCCCAGGGTCCTGGGATCGAGCGCCACATCGGGCTCTCTGCTCGGCAGAGAGCCTACTTCCCCCTCTCTCTCTGCCTGCCTCTCTGCCTACTTGTGATCTCTCTCTCTCTCTCTGTCAAATAAATAAATAAAATCTTAACAACAACAACAAAAAAAGAATGTACCCCTGGACAGACAGGCACTAGGAACTAGTGCCACCACTTTGGTCCATTTGGGGGTGATTTTCTGGGTAGTGGAGAGAGAAGAGAGGAATTAACGCTCCAGTCTCATGATGCAGATTTTCAGCTCGGAACAAAAGCTTGACCACTTTAGTGAGGATATTCTGTGGTTCCCTGCATCTTGATAAAACATGTACAACAACTCAAGAGAGGATGTGGGTGGAGTGGGCGCAAGCTGGCTCAACACCTCTGAAAACCTGACACTTGTTGGAAGTGTTGGAAGTTGGCATCTTCCTTGGCAAATCTGGCCTTTTTGCAATTTCAAAACTGGTTGATCCAGAAAGGTTATCTTCCCAAGCAAGTTTTTCCATCAATAGATCGGACCGACTTGGAAACCTTCTAGAAATTTATTTACCACGGTATTACCTATGTATATAAATGCTATTTTTAGGATTTCCCCCAACCACTCATTTTCCACGAGCTGTTCATTGCACCCACCAAAGTTTGCCAAGCCTGGTCAGAGAGACTAGCAATCATGCAGGGTTCATGGGAAACCACTCAGGCCTTCCCTTTTTACTTCCTCCCTGAACTAAAGCAAAGCCAAGACCTTCCCTGGGTAAACCTGCTTCCCTGGTGTTCACCAGCCTTGGTTTGGCTGCTGGGCTCATCTCTGGTGGTGGTGGTGGTGATGGGGCCTGGTGGGTGCTCATGGGGGCCCAAGTCCGCTTGGGCAGTTGGAGTGGCAGCCAGGCCATAGTCCCAAATCCTGCCATTGTGGCACTTTGTGTTTGGGGAAGTGCTCGAGGTTACAATTCTCTGACATGGTCTGTTTATCTGGAGACCTGGGGCCTGCCAGGAAGTCATGCCAAGGCACTGAGGAAAATGCTCTGGCATCAGGATCTAACTCATGTTTGGAATCCTGAAGTGAGACCTGGAATTTCCCCTACTCTCCCCTGAGCAGGCAGATTGCCCTTGATTGACATGATGCCCAATGGACTCATGCTTCGTGTCTCTGATCAGCATCACCTCCTCTAGAAAGCCTTTCCTGATTGTCCCTTCTTCCATGTGAGACAGTACACTTCTTTTTTTTTTTAATTTTATTTAAGAGAGAAAGAGAAAGTGAGAGAGCATGAGTAGGGAGAGGGGCAGAGGGAGAATCAGACCCCCCACTGAGCAGGGAGCCCAACTCCAGGCTTGTACCGGGACCCTGGGACCATGACCTGAGCAGAAGGCAGGCCCTTAACCTGACTGAGACACCCAGGCGCCCTGAGACAGCACACTTCTTAAGAGAGGGGCCCTCTCTGGGTACCTGGATGACTCAGTCAGTTCGGCAGCCGACTCTTGATTTGGGGCTCAAGTCAGGATCTCAGAATTGTGAGATCTAGCCCTGGGTTGGGCTCCGTGCTCAGCGTGGAATCTGCTTGAGACTCTCCTGCCCCTCTTACTCTCCCCCCACTTATGCCCTCTCTCACTCTCTGAAATGAATAAAATCTTTTAAAAAAAAAATGAGAGGGGCCCTCTCTTGCACAGGACTCACACCTAGTGAGTGCTCTTGATTGTTCACTGAACGGATGCACGAGCTGGTAAACATGTTCCATCACCATCTAAGATTTCCGGTGTGGGCTTTGGAGAGGATGGATGGTCCTGAAGCCTCTCCCACCTGCAAGGGGACATTGGGTGGCCGACTAGAAGCCAGCAGATCCCTCCGTTTCATCATTGGCTCTGGCTCAAGGCTCAGAAATGGTGGGAGGAAGGACCACCCCAGGCCTGCTGGGAGGCTGTGGGGAGGAAAGAACCTGGCCTTTGTAGTCAAACAGACCCGGATCCGAATCCTAGATCCACCACCGACTGACTCGGTGATGTCACGCAGGCTTTTCACCTCTCTGAGCTTGAGGCATTATTTATAGAATGAGCAGCATAACCACACCAGCCACAGAAGATTGTCATTCGGGTTAAATGAGATAGTACATGTGAAGCACAGTGCGGAGTACACTGTGGAGCGTAAGCACGCCACAGATAGTGGCTGCCATAATAAAAATAAGAGTCCTTGCGTCATGGTCACATGTATCCTGGGAGCTAGGGACGCACAGAGGTGTAAGGGGCAGTTGCCAGGCTTGATCACAGTAGCTGGGGAATTGAGCCACGTATGTGGAAAACCCATCACGCTGACTGCAGCCCTCGGGACGTACCTAATGCGGGGTGTGCACAGTGAGTGTGGGTCCTTGTTGCGCTGGGTGGAGGCGGTCATCAGGGATGGGGAGGAGGCCTTGAAGGGGCAGTAGGACTTAGGTAAGTGGAGAGGAATGGGAAAAAGTTCCAGGGAAGGGACCCTGGAGATCCAGTGCCCACAAAGGCAGAGAGAAGAGAGACCATACCCACAGGCCAGTCTGGCTAGATGGTTTATTGTTAGAGCGGGATCAGACCAGGGAAGGTGTTCAATGCTAGCTAGTCTATGGACTTGAGGCACCGGGAGCCAGTGAGTGTCTCTGAGAAGGAGGTGGCATGGACCAAGTGGAATTTTGGAGAGATTCCTTCAGACCGGCCGTGGTTTGGACTCCAGGCCTGCTGTCAGAGAGGAGAGTATCACTTAGGCCATCCCGGGTTCAGGGGATTGCCTGGGATTTTACTAATGCACTTAGAATAACAGAGGCCCACGAGGGTCTGCATCACCTCTCTGTTTCCCTGACCTTGTGTGCTCCCCGCTGTTATCAGACCCCAGCCTCCCTGGACCTCTGGCACCTCCTCGAACCTACCACGTTCCCTCCAGCCCCCTGAGCTTTGCACGTGCTTATCCCTCTGCCTGGAAGGCTCTGCCCAGACTTTCATGCGTCCACCTCCTTTGTACCAGGTGGACCCGGCTCTTCAGAGAGGCCCGTCCTGTCCTCCCCATCTAACATCAGGCAGGGACCACTGCATCACTGAGTTTGTCTCCACAGCCTGAGATATTGCCCCGAAGCAACTTTATGCTATTTTCTGATTTCCCGTCGGCTTCCCCCACTGGACCGCAAGCTCCACGAGGGTGAAGACTTCATGCCCAGTGCCTAGTACTCAGTGGGAGCTCAGCAAATATTTGTTGAATGAATGAGGGTCCAGCATGAGGCTGACCATGCTCTCCTGGGTTCCTCCTTGCCCCAGAGGAGGTCCTGGGAGGGGTGGGACAGGGCCCTGCACCCCAGTGTGTATCTCTGCATGGGACTCTCTCTCCCATGGCTGCTAACCCCTGGAGGGGGGCCAGATCCTGCAAGGTGAGGAAGGACAGTGAAAAGGCATGACTCTGGTGGCCCGTGGCTGTGACCCAGCACCAGCTTGGAGGAAGGGGCCCAGTTCCAGCCCCAGGGTGCCCCCAGGCTGATTCCAAGCTCTGGGAGGCAGAGTTCTTCCTGCTCCTGACCAGGGCTTCCACCACTTGCTCAGAAGGTGGGAGCTTGGGAGCAGATGCTCTCCAAAGAGGAAGAAGAGGAGAGACTGTCAGTGTAGAAGATGCCTTTAAGAGACCCTTAGGACCCCCCTCCCAGCCTCCCCAGCCTGCCCCTCAAGTGATTCATGAGAAAATCAGAGCTCAGTGAGATCCAGATCACACAGCTCACGGAAGACAGAGAAACCTCAACCACTCAGTGCCCCCCACTGCTCCGACTCTCAAGCCAGTGTTGAGCCCTTTCCCATTAAAAAAAAACTCATTCATTCATCCCTCATTCATTCATTCATTTATTATTGAGAATCTACTCTGTGTCAGTCTCTATTCCTAGTTCCTGGGCGACAGGAGGGAAGAAAACAAAATGTCAGCCCTCTGGAATGTTCAGTCTGAGAGGAGAGGCTGACAACTAAAAAAGTCAGCACAAGCATGCAAAGTCGCGGGTGTCCTGCTGGGAGTGCTCCACACCTTTGGTCCCTCAGTCCCCCATGGGCTGTTCGGAGATGACAGGGTAGCCCCACCCGGGGACCTGCAGGGGGAGGGGTGGCAGATGGGCCCAGGGAGCTTCTGAGGCCAGAGTGGGGGAGGAGGTGGCCCTCCTGACAGGATGGTGTCAGGGCCCCCCAGTCCCGGCCCCAGCCCTCATCCCTCTCCCTGTCTCCCCAGCTGTGTGCCAGCCGCCTTGCCAGAACCGGGGATCCTGCAGCCGGCCCCAGCTCTGCGTGTGCCGCTCTGGCTTCCGCGGAGCCCGCTGCGAGGAGGTCATTCCTGAGGAGGAATTCGACCCCCAGAACTCAAGGCCAGCTCCCCGACGCTCAGCCGAGGGGTCCCCCAACCTGCGCAGGAGCAGCGCAGCCAGAGAAAGCACCACGACCCCCCGAGCGCGGTCACTGGCGTCCCAGCTGCCGCTGGCCAGGTGAGTCCCTTCCCCAGGGGGACCTCGGGTCCAGGGGCACAGTCCCTCCCGAGTGGGGCTTCTTCCTTAGGACCCTTTGGTGAAGATCTTGGTGGAGAAGACCAGAATTACCCTTCTTCCTCCCTGCTCTCCTCCCCTTTCCCTGCCCCGACCGGAGGTGCAGTGAGCAGGGAGGTGAGTGTTGGGGTTGGCACAGGCTTTGCCAGGCCGGGGTGGAGTCTCTACCCTCCAGGTGGTGGGAGAAAGCTGAGGAGCGCATAAAGCCCGCACCCTCTTGTTTCGAATCCTGTCATGGCCACTACCTGGCTGGGTAGCCTTGGGCAAGTCATTTCCCTCTCTGATTCCTTGCAGTGAGGTGGGGACAACGATGATCACCACAAGCATGGAACTGCAAGGATTAAGTCAGTTACTATAAAGAAAGTCCTTAGAACAGTGACTGGCACATGGCAAACTCTGTGTTTTCCTCCTCTCCCTCTTCCTCTGCCTGTGGTCCATGCAGGAAGGCCCCGTCTCCAGTTCACTCACTGCCCAGCAGTAACTTCTCTCCCTGAAGGGACTAGCAGGAGCATGGGGGGAGGGTGTAGAATAAAATGCGGGCAAGGGAAACGTTCATGGGCAGGATTCCCTGGCCTGCTCGCCAGCCAACCTGGCTAGACTTTTTCTAGCTGTGGACAGGAAATCTGAACTTTGTAAACCGGTCCATTTCTAGGGGGCTGTGTTTTCCTTTTGGTTTTTCAGGCGAGTTTTTCCATTCGCTTCCTACTTAAGATGTTCTTTCTGAAATGTTGCAACCTTGTCTTGCTGAACTAAGGGGGAAAAGGACTTGTCCTCTGGGAGGCCAGGAGAACCAGGGAGAGGAGGCTGGCCTCAAGGTCAGGACGCCAGTGGGAAAGCTCAGGAGAGAAGGGAAAGGAGCTTGAGATTATCCTGCAGCTCCGAAGCAGGGGGGCAACGAGGGGTCCCAGTAAGGTGGGGTCCCAGAGCCCCAAGCACCCAAGCAGCTAGTTTGCAAGGGTAGCCAGAAGCACAAAGAACAGAAGGATGAACTCTGGTTGAGGTCTAGGGAGATCCAAATCAAAACTAGAAGAACCAACCCTTCAGCCAAAGCCTTGGAATGCTGGGGCAGAGAGAGGGGCAGAGCTAAGGGCCAGATAGACAACACCGGGGCCAGGGTGGATGGTCTGGGATTGGCTGTGAGCAGGTGGGCAGGGTCTGGCCCTGTGATGATTGGTCCCAGCTCTTGGTCCAAGGTGGGTGGGCCTGGTGTGAAGGCACCTGGAAGAACACCAGAGGTGCCAGCTCCAGGATCAGCCCAGGGCAGGATGGGAGCAGAGTCCTTCCAGCCCGGCATTCCCCTGCAAGCTCTCTTTTGGCTTCTGGGGTTCATTCCTTTTGTAATGCACGGAACCCCTGTGTGTGCACACAAGTGAATACAGGGGTTGGTTGCTGGCAAGTCGTCTGTCCCTTGCACCCTCGAGTCAGAACTGTTTAATATCCTCTGCCCATCTGCCCAGCCCTTCCCGCTCCTCCTATTCTTCAAGGCCCAGTACCATTTTCTCCAATGCCCCAGTCCCCATCACTTCCACCCAGCTCGCTGACCCCTTGCAGCGCATACCCTGTGGATCTGTGCCCTGCATCTGTAATCAGACTGCGTGGCCCTGGGCCCTGGAAGGCAGAGACCCCGCCCATCGCTCTTTGGATCTCCTCTAAGCTCCTCCCACAGGCTTAGCTTATAGAGAAGGCTCCATCTGCATTTGCTTCACTGGGTCCAAAGAGAAGCGTCACCAAAGAAAAGGCCCACCCACCATTGATCCCTCACCCTGTACCCAGAGCCAAGGGCACCAGCCCCTTGCTGTTCTGAGTGCAGGAAGAGGGGGGGTTCGGTGCTTCCCTGGCAGAGCACCCCACACTCTCCCTCTGGGTGGAGGTGCTGGACAGTAGGGACTGGGTCCTACTCTTTCGTGCAGGCGGTCTTTGTCCCTGACACCAGGCTTGGCTCACTGCGGGTGCTCAGTTTACAGAAGCTAAATGAATGAATGGACGAGGCCCCATGCTGGGGCGAGGAGGCCGAGAGCTGGAGAAGCCACGTGAGCGCTCCCTTCCCCCCACCGCCGCCCCGAAAAGGATTCACATGCGTGCAGGAGGCAGTGGAGGGTGAAGGCCCACAGGGAGGCCCGACATCCTCTTCCAGCTTCCCCGGCTCCCTGGCCAGGCGCTACTGTGATGTTGTGAATGTGCCGCCGCCTCCAGGCTGGCCCAGTCTGTCTCTGCCCTGGGACCTCAGTGCCATGAAATCTGGGAAAGTCCGAGTGGCCCGCTGTCGGCCCAGCTGTGTTTTGCTTTGAGAGGCCAAGTCCCGCTTGCCTGGTGGTGTCAGACATTTCCTGTGAGCTTGGCTGTGTTCCCCAAGCAGCCATCGGCCTCTTTCCCGATGGCAACTCGTACGGGCCCTTGGTGTCCAGATAGAGGGAGTGACATGAAGCAGGGGGCCTTCTAGAAGCCAGAGGGGCGGACCAAAATATTTAGGGAGGGGAGACACTGCAAGGATTGGCGATGGCCAGAGACCCCCTTCAGGAGAGCACTAGGCAGAGGCCAAGAGACTTAAGTTCCAGAAGGAAGTTGAAAGGGAGGGGCCAGGAGAGTCAGGCAGCCGGAGCAGCACGCCCTGAGGAGAGCCAGACAAGGGTTGACGTTGTCCAGCTGTGGCCTGGGCTGCCTGCAGGAGGGGCCTGGACACTCCCTCTGAGACCCAGGTCTAGGCTTCTTCTCCAAGGCTGGCCAGAGGGCCTATCCCACTGGGGAGCCCGAGCGAGGCAGCTGTGGGGTGGTTACAACAAGCTGGGGGTGGCCAGGGTGGAAACCTGCTTTACCCCAGGGCTTCTCAAACTGCCCTGGGCATGGGCATCGCCTGGGAACTTGCCTGCAGGCAGCTGCTGATGCTGCAGGGTGGGTGAGCACAGCTCCCTCGTGGTCTCAGGGGGTGCTGAGGCTGCTGGTCCGCAGAGCCCACCTTGAGTAGTGAGGGTCCAGCCTGGGCTCTGGATTCAGATCGTCCTGGGGGGTCCAGCTCGCCAGCTGTGTGACATTAGGCACATTTCCTGACCTCTCTGAATCAGTCGTGCAGGAGTGCGGAAGGGATGAAACGAGACCATGCGAGTAGAGCACACAGTTAGTGCCTGATAGGGGTTAGTCCTCAATGTATCTGGGCCCTCGGCAGGCTGGTGCTTTTCGCTTGGGGGTCTTGGGTGGCGAAGAGCAGACCAAACCTGGGGTGGCTGTGTGTGCATGTGGACCTGCTCTGGGGAGTCGGCAGAGCCCGCCCAGCCTCAGGGGAGCTGTGCCCAGTAGATTCCGCTGGGGCCTCCGTAGTGGGTTTGGCTGGCTGGCTCGTCCCACCAGGACCGTTCTTACCAGCCGGATGGGAGAGCGGGCCGAGGGGAGGAGACCCAGCAGTTCTCCATTTCTAGCTGTCACTTGATGCTTCTTCCTAGCATCTAGAAGCCACCTCTGCTCTTTGGCTTGTGGTCACCTTCCTTTTTTTAAAAGATTTTATTCATTTATTTGACAGAGAGAGACACAGCAAGAGAGGGAACACAAGCAGGGGGAGTGGGAGAGGGAGACGCAGGCTGCCCACTGAGCAGTGAGCCCCTTGCGGGGCTTGATTTTAGGACCCTGGGACCACGACCTGAGCCGAAGGCAGATGCTTAATGACTGAACCACCCAGGCACTCCTTGTGGCCACTTTCCTATCTTCCAAGCCAGTAATGGCATGTTTTGAATCTCTCTGCTTCCTTCTTTGGCTAAATCTCTCACTGACTCTTCTGCCTTCTTCCATTCTTAAGGGCCTGTGTGGTGACGCTGGGCCCCACTGTGTACCCCAGGACACTGTCCCTCTTTTGTCAGCTGATTGGCAACCTTAATTCCACCTGCTCCTTCATTGCCCTTTGCCATTTGTTTTTTTTTTTTTAATTTTAATTCCAGTGTAGTTAACAGGGTTTTTTTGGTTTTGTTTTTGCTTTTTTAAAAGATATTATTTATTTATTTGAGAGAGAGAGCACACAGAGGAAGAAGCAGGCTCCCTGCTGAGCAGGGAGCCCGATGCAGGATTTGATCCCAGGACCCTGGGATCATGACCTGAGCTGAAGGCAGATGCTTAAAGGACTGACCCTCCCAGGCACCCCAGGACACAGGTTTTTCTCTGCTTTCTTGCTGCTGCATCTCTGCATCTGAACACGACAGGCCCCGAATGGAGTTGGGTGAATGTGTGCTGAGTGACAGGCATGGCTCTCCATCCAATTATCTCATTGACCTCTCATAGCTCTGTGCCACAGTTCCCAGTGTTCCCGTTCTATTGACAAAGCTCAGAGAGGTGAGGTGGCTTGTCCTCAGTCCCCCAGCCTGGCCTGAGATGTGGTCCTGTGCCAAACCTCCCCAGGCTTCTGTCTGTGGGAGAGGGTGGGGGGCTGTGGGGGGACAGGTCCTGGCACATCTCCTGCCAAAAGTCCGGCCTCAGTGGTGAGTGCCAGGCCACTGAGCACATGTCTCTGTGTGTGGTGGTTGTGGGACTTGCTGCAGGACAGTGCCCCGGACTCATTCAGCCGCCACCTCTCCACCTTGGCCATCATTGCACTTCCTGACCTGTGACCCTTAACCCGCAGTTGCTGCGAGTGAGCCCACAGGTTGCCTGGGCCTCCTCTGGTGGGTACAGGGTCTCAGCTCCAGAGGGGTGGTCTCTGCCAGGCTTGGGGAGCGGAGTGACTTCCCAGGTAGATCACAGCACCAGGACCCAAGGCAGGGGAGACCCAGACTCCCCTCCTGGGGGTGAAGGCAGCGCCTGCTGCCTGACAAAATGGCAGAGGAGATTGACGACCCAGAATGAGAAGGGAGGTAGCTGGGGCAACAGAAGGATCGAGAAGGGGCAAGGAAGCAGCCAGTGTGTGTCTCAGTGGAGAGCGCTGTGTTTGGGAGCCAGGCAGGACTGAAACCCTGGTGCCTCACGAAGGCATGTCATTCGCTTCACCTCACTGCAGTTTAGTTTCTTGGGCTCTGAAATGGGGAAACGAATGCCCCTCTCATAGGGTGGTTGAGAGAATTCATTGACATAACGTATGTGGGGGGGTCAGTGGGGTGTCTGGCACACAGGAGGTCAAATAAATGCAAAACCTCTGACCCTACCTTTCTATTCCCGTGGACAAATCAGAGTGAGGGACCCCATCTGCCAGGATGGGTTTTTCTCTACCCCACCATCTGGACTTACAGATAGGGAAACTGAGGCAGGATAAAGGTTGGCAGCTGGGTTATGGGTCTATTCTGGGAACCCGGGAGATCCTGACTCGGGCCAGTCCGAAGGCTTGCCAGGGTCCTCAGCGCCTGGCTCCTGCTCCAGCCAGGTCCCCCCTCACTCCCCTCCTCTGCTCTGGGCATCCGCGTGCTGCCACATGCCCTCTGCTGGCTCCTTTGGGTGGCATGACCCTCTGTTTGTCTCCCTCTTCCGCATTCAAGGCATCTCGGACCCAAGACTGTTCTCCAGGTCACCTGGGACATGATGAGGGCTGGACTCATGCTAGAAGGACTTGGAAAACTCCTCTGCCTCCTGGGGCCTCAGTTTCTGTATTTGTAAATCAGAGACATAGAGTGGGTTTTCTCTGAGGTAGAGTTAATGGTCTCAGATTCAGGCCATTTTCTTTTTCTTTTTTTTTTAAGATTTTATTTATTTATTTGATAGAGAGAGAGATTACAAGTAGGCAGAGAGGCAGGCAGAGAGAGGAGGAAGCAGGCTCCCTGCTGAGCAGAGAGCCCAATGCGGGGCTCGATCCCAGGACCCTGAGATCATGACCTGAGCCGAAGGCAGAGGCTTTAACCCACTGAGCCACCCAGGCGCCCCTCAAGCCATTTTCTTTCCCAAATGGTGATGTGTGCTTACTCCCCTTTTACCCATTTCCAAGGTTGTGACAAGGACACATGATGCCTTCACCGAGACAGACCTTCGCTGTCCCTGACAGTCTGGCCTTGCGTCCTCCTTGGCAAGGTTGCAGTGGGGTTAGCAGCCTGCGTCTTTCACGCTGCGTCACCCCTTCCTCGTGGCCATGCAGTGGCGCCTCCCTGCTAGTGCGACTACGGTCCAGGCTGAGTCAAGCGTTTGAGATCTCTGGGGATAGAATGCCTCCTTCCCTTCCCTTCCCTTCCCTTTTTTTTTTTTTTCCTTTTCTTTTTGTTTTTTAAGCCTTATTTTTTTCTGATTTGTTTTTGTAACTCTGAGTCCCAAGCTTGCCCCCTGGGGTTTTTCTGGAGTTCCCCAACCCTTAGGACCTTGAATACACTATTTTGAAAGAATCAGGAGACCCAGTTTTGCTTCCAAGCTGGGACACTAAGTAGCTTTGTGGCTTTGGGCTAGCCACTGAACTTCACCAAGACTTCATGTCTCTATCTATAAAACAGGAAAGAGAGTTCTTTCCTCACGGGGATGTTGTGAGGATTAACAAAAACACTGTGGGCAAAAGATGGCTTTGTGAACTGTAATGTTTATTGCAAGTGCTGGTTAGTGGTGTTAGTTGGCAGTCTTGACAGTGGGCTGGGGTATTTGCTTATGCCTCCTATTTGTACATGGGTTACTTTCAGGAGAAGCTCCTCACTGAGGGCCTCTCTCACCACCTTTTAAAGATCTTAGCCTTAGGGTTGACCTTAACCATTGGGCACAGACCAGAGGATGTACTTCAAGGTGCAGATCATAGCGTCTACAATGGGTACACCAACAGTTGTGCAGTGCACAACCTGTGCAGCTGTATGTGGTGATCTTAGACCTGGTTCCTTCCCGGGAGGGAGATGTCTCCTATCTGTCTATTACTTAATATTGTAACCCCCCAACTTGAGAATCCCTCTCACCTTAGTCACTTCTTATTTTCACAGTACTTTTTACTTTCTATTTCCTAACATAACATATAATTATTTGTCATGTTTAGTGTTTATCATCTGTTTCCCCCCAGCTACAATGTGAGCTTTTCAAGGACAGGGGTCTTGCTTTGTTCACTGACATACCCCAAGCCCCTAGAACAGTGCCTGGTATATAGTAAGCACTCAATAAATAAATATCTACTGAATGACCATCCCTATCACAGTGCATCCCCTGTGGCAGCCTGCTGCAAAGAAAGATGGTCTTGGGTCCATTCCCTTCTGAGCTGACACTCAGCCCATCCCCCAGCATGACCCTGATCAGGTAGGGGGAACCTTCCAGTCCTCCCAGCAGGTGGATATCTGCCCACTCTGCCCCTGGGCCTGGGGGCTCTGGAGCCAGGGCGGGCCTAGGGTGGGCTTCTTGTCTAATGGTGACTGGAATGGAGCAGAGCCAGACTTAGCAGACCCTGAGGGGTGCCAGGAGTCTGGTACAAGACTGTGGTAGCTGTGAAGGGGGGGTCCCACTCCAGTTTCTTCTGTCTCTGGGGCCTAGAAAGAGCCCCATGAGCCCCCCTTCCTGGGCTTGTGGAAGAGGGAGGGCTTGGAGGGGAGTAGTCAGAGGGAGATGCTCACTTGTGGGCCTCCAGCCAGAACAAATGGAGAGGGTTTGATTTTCCCAAGTCTGAAATCCCAGAAGCCCTGCTGCTGCTTTTTGAGGAGAGTAGAAAAATATCTGCGTCTTAGCCAAGCACTTCCTTTACTGCCCACGCCCCTCTCCCTGATGCTCGCAGGGGGTTCTGCCAGTATAGATGGGTCCCATGAAGGTTTGTGGAGGGTCCCTCAGCACTTCTCAGAAGACTGCTTGGAAGAAGTGGCTAGGTCTGAAGCTCTCCATTCCCCCCAGGGAGAGGAGGGAGACAGGTTATTCTGTGCTGGACTTCTCAGTCACTGGATACAATAGGAGATAGCCATCACATCACAGTTGTCTCTGATAGGCACACCAAGAATCGTGCAGTGCACAGCCTGTGCAGCTGTACGTAGTGACCCTGGACCTGGCTTCTCAGGAGGGACAGGTTTCCCATGTCCCCCACAAAGCATGTTGCTTCAAAGTTGTCCTTTGTAGCTGGGTATGGCTGCTGAGGTCCCTTCCAGAGTTCTCTGAAATGGTAGTTGGCGGGGGGGGGGGGGGGGGCTTTGGGGCTTTGTAGAGTGTTAATATGCACCCCCTCCACCCACACACATACCTGAGACCCACAGAGCTTGCGCCTGGGCAGGGTCTTGGCTAGCCATGTATGAATAACAAAAAGATACAGGCTCTGGGCAGATGTGGCCTGAGGCATGTGTTCTTGCTACGCTTTGCCTATGGGCCTGGTGGTCCTGCCAGAGATTGTGAAGAAAAGGCATTCAGCCCAGTGTGGACACCACTGGATTGGTGAAGATGCCAAGCTCAGGCCTCTGAGTGCTCAGGAAAGAAGGGAGCCCAGCACCTTCTAACACCCCTCCTGCTCCCCACGTAAGACCAGTGGGCAGGGTCCAGAGAAAGGGTGTCTCCTTCTTGCACACTTTCTCTTGCCTTCCCTTCTCTCCTAGTTAAGCTTGAAGGTGACCATCTGGCCTGAGGCAGCCCCAACATCTCTGATGAAGGCTGCATGACTCCCTTTTCCAGGATTCTCCCAGAGCTGAGGATCCTCAGAACCTCCCTGGGCATGAGGGGCCTCCCTCCCAGGCCAGCCCTGGGCCCGACCCTCGACAGGTCTCTGAGATGTGAACTGTTCCCCTCCCGTCTGCCAACAGCCTGCAGCACAACGATAGAGAAAGCTACAGAGCTTCCTCCTCTCCCGATCCTCCCTCTTCCTCACCACCATCCACGGCATTGACTGTGCCCTAGACTCCCTACCCTCCTCCTTCCTCCTCTTGTCTTCCCCACACCAAAGTCACCAACACAGTGACATTACACAAATGTCATCTGGCCAATCACGTTGAGTCTAATTGGACCAAGATGGGAGGGCTGCACCTGCTGATGGGACGGGGACAATCACCCAGGAGCAGAGGGGTCCGGGAGACCTCCCAGTGCTCCCCGCTGCCCTGACCCTAGTCCCACCCTGAGGGGGTGCCTAGAATTGTGGTTACCAGTGGTGAATGCTGGGTTAGGCGTGGGTGGAACTAGGGTTGTGGTTGGGGTGATACTCTGTTTCACAAGAGGCTGGTGGTGAGGGAAAGAAGAGAGGATAACTTTAGTGTGGTATTGCACTGAGATTTCAAACTTAGGTTGTGGCTAGGGTTGGGATAAAGTTATGCTAGAGTAGAATTTAAGACTGGGTTTTTTTTTTTTTTTTAATTTTTAAAATTTTTTTCCCATGTGGCATGGTTGTTATTTTAACCTACCATTGATGGAACCTTACTGAGTCAACAGGCCCTCCACACAGAGCACTCAACAGGCACCACCTAAGAGTGGGGACAGTGTGACGTAGTGAGGATGAGCATGGGGCCTGAGTCAACCTCCATTTCATCCGATTCTGTTGCTCACAGCCATGTGATGCTGTGTGGTTCCACCTCCCTGTGTCTCAGTGTAAAAGGATGATGCTAATACTGGCCACACAGGGTTGTGTTGAGAATAAAATAAAAGAAATAGATAAAGTGCTGAGTCACATAGGTGTGTGCTCACTCCTCGAGAGAGGAAACTCTTATCTGGATCAATCAGAGTTCCAGGAGGAAGTAGATGGCGCATGCCATGGGAAGAGTTTGAGAAAGGGTCTATTTGCAAAGGCATGGACGGAGTTAGAGGGGCAAAGCGCCAGTGGTTACTGGAACCAGAGCAGCTACAGCCACAGGAGAAAGCCATGACAGGGAGGTGGCCTCTGTTGGAGGACCATGCCGCTGACCACCCCACCTCCACCCACTGTGCCTGTCAGGGGGGAATTGGGAGGATCAATACCCCCACTCCCTCTGCTGCATTCTTGCTGGGCTCCCACTTGGGCTGAACAGGACTGGAAGGCAGAGGGCCAAGGAGCCCCCCGGGGCCCAGAGTGGGTGGAGAAAGGTCTAGAGGAGCAAGTGGAAGATCTCTAGAACATTAATGAGTCCTCACAGTGGCACTGTGGGGAACGGCCCTTCCAGCCCAGCTCTATTCAAGACTCCAGAAACCTTGCCAGCAGCCCTTTTGCTAACCAGCCTGTAGAGCGGGTGAGCTCAGGCCACAGCAGAGCGGCAAGCCCGGTGAGGGAGCCACAGGGATGGGGTCAGGCAAGGCATCTAGCGTTTTTGCAGAAAACTACAGAAACCCGGCAAGAGCCTGGAGAAGCTTCTCCACCGCCGTGTGTGGGGAACAAAGGCGGCTTGTTGGGATCATTAAAACATAATGTATGCAGTTCCCAGCATCCAGCTTAAAAAATAGTAACAACAAACATTTCAGGCTTGTGGCTGGACTCATAGCATTTAACTGACCGAAGTCCTCTAGGATTTTTGTTTGAAAGGAAAAGGTTAGGGAGGGATGAAGCAAGAAGGAACTGGAAAGACAGTCAGCGCTCTTTTTCAGATGCCCCAAGGGATGGTTTGTCCCATCCGGTTGCTGCGTACGGAACTGCAGCTACTCAGGGAATGTCACCCTCTGGGTAGTGTGTGTGCGTGTGTGTGTGTGTGTGTGTGTGTGTGTGTGTGTGTGTGCGCACACGCACACGCACGGCATGGGTGGGAAAGCAGTATGAGAGAACGTGCCTAAGAAATTATAATGAAGGGGTTTTTTCAGGCTTTGTGAATTCTCCTTTTGAGCTCAAGGTTTTTAAATACATATGTATATCAGGTTTCACCCCCTGTCCAGGACGCAGAGGAAGTTTCTGATTTATGGGTCCGGTAGTTTCTCCAGTCACGCGACCTTTAAATCTGCCATCAGTTAATGATTTGCCGCTGTCAGAAAAGGCACCGTAAGCTTCTCAGGTGAGAACTGCTTTACCAAAGTAAAGTGGCGCTATGATAACACTAGTCAAAAAGGGGCTCAAATGTATACTTGTTTCCACTCATGGAGCTAACTGAATCAGTGTCTCAGCACTCCTCTCCTGATCACTGGGGTGTACGTGTGAGTGTGGATGCACACACAGGCCCATGCACGCGCATGCGAGCGTACACACACACCTCCTCTGGAGAGGGAAAAGGAGGAAGGTTTAAGCCTTGCCAGATAATGTCCCAGAAAAAGATTAGAAAGGAAAAATGAATTAAATGCAAAGCCATCTGATAACCATTGATGTAAGATAGGCTGCTTAGGACCCAGCGGGGTGTGTGCGCGTCTGTCTGTCTGCAGATGACATCGTGAAGGTCGCTAGATGATTTCCACTAACAAAATGTGAAAACACATAGTTGCTTTGTTAGCCACATAGCTGTGGTTTTGTGTCCGTGATTCACTGTGGAAGTGAGTAGCTGCAACAGGCATTTTGTGGGGGGATTTTGTTCTTTTTTTTCTCCTAAAAAAATATTTGTGAAAGGTCTAAAATTTAAGGAAGTTCAGTGCTTTTTGAAAAGAAAAATCCCCATTCCTTGCAAAATGAAGATTGCAAATCAAGCCCTCCGGAGCTACTGCGTGTCTGCTTCTAGCCTTGCTGAGCCTCCACCCCTGGCTATTGCCTGACTTGTCTACCCATATGTGCGCCCAGAGCAGGGTAGAGCTTGCCTCCCAAGGGAATACGGTCCCGCAGGGGGGCCTCAGACAGCCTGCACCCTTGGAGAAACATTCATCCCACATTGCTTTCATTTTGGGGGTCAAGGTCAGAGCCCCTGGAGCAGGCAGCGGTGTATGTGGGAGGGATTGTGGAACTATTGATGTCTTACAGTTAGATAAGCTGGGGTCTGAATCTCAGCCCTACCACTTAACAACTATGCCTGCCAGGAGCAAGTGATTGAACCCGACAAGCCCCAGTGTTCTCATCTGTAAGATGGGGATGTCCATCCCTTCCTTATAGAATTGTCAGGAGAATTGATTAATATATCCAAATGCATCTGGCACCTTTGACGTGTTCTATGAAAGGCACCCACTCCCATTTGTTCCTGGACTCTGGAGTTACCTGGGCCTTTTGTTTACATCAGAAAAGCAGCAGCAATACCTAGAAACTCTGAGAGGTTGCCCAGACCACTTGAAGGGGTTTTTTGGCCCTAGTGAGGTTTCTTGTTATGGGCAAGGGTGAGCAGCAAGGTGGGGAATATCATCCATCAAAGGCAGGGGGGGCTCAGGCCTTGAGACCCCCACCCCCACCCGCCCCACCAGCATTTCCCTGCTGGTACTGATGCTGGCCAGAGTGACAAGCTCTCTGTGCTTCACTTTTCTCTTCTCTAAAATGGGAGGCTGGTCATACCTATATCTTAAGGTTGTGCTAATCACGTATCAAACATAAAGAGTCTAGCAAAAATTTTTGAAAAAATGAAAAAAAATTTTTTTTTTGTAAAAATGAAATGCCTAGTAGATGTCTGGCACATAATCAGTGGTAGGTTTGGGCTGCTTCAATGCTGAATGAAGTCTCCTCGGATTGGGCTCCTTGTTCTCATAGAAACCTCCTTTTGTTTATGGCCCCGGGGTCAAGTTTCAATGCCAAAGAGCAGGCTGGCTGCAGGCTGTCAGGACGTTGGCCTGCCCCTGAGGAGTATATCCTTGACCCAGTGCCCTCCCCCCACCCACAGTGGGTCTCTCTGGGCAAGTCCAAAAGCAGGATAAACTCATCTGACATCACAAGTCTGTGTTTGCCATCTGGTAAGATAAGCCCGCTGAACTCCGTGAGTGGGGGTGTGTTATGGAGCACAGAGGGGCCGCAGAAGCCACGAGCTGGGAACTCAGGGGTTCAGGAGGTGGGAATATCATGCCAATTTGATGGCGGAGAAATGCTCATACCCCAGGCTCTTCGTGGCTGTGGGAGATGGTCCTAGCTCAATCCCCTCAGCCTAAAGCTCTTTCCTTTCCCTGCTTCACCTCCGGCCTGTCCTTTTCCTCTAATCTCCCGGAGCACTTGCCACGTGAGCCTCTGTAGCAGCTCCAGAGAGAGCAGGAAGCGCACGATGGGCTTTGCACAGGAGGATGAGGCCGGGACTCGGCTCTACAGCTCAGTCCCAAAACATAGTTCTCAAGCTGCTGTGATAATGTCGAGGTTTAGAGCACAGGCGCTGGAACCAGAATATCTACAAGCTATCTGTGTTTGATTCCCAGCTCTGTTAGGCATTGCTGTGTGACCTTAGACTAGTTACCTAGCTTCTCTGTGCCTCATCAGTAAAATGGGAAGAATAATAATACCGACTTCCTAATTTTAAAGATGGTTAAATTAGTTAATATATGGAAAGTGCGGAGATCCAGGCCGGGATATTACAAGCACTCTAGAGCTATTTGCTCTTATTTTCTGTCATCTTTGGTCCCTTCTCTTTTATCTTTAACCGGACAAGTCTTCTCCTTGAACACCAACAGCACAGGCCCGAATGTGTCCCCATAAGCTCAGGGTTCTCTCTGCCTTGGGTGGACTCTGCCTCCTGACCCCTTTCTCCAGCTCAGATTACACAACCACTAGAAAGCCTTCCCTGTGCCTCCAGCTATGAGAATCCTGGCACCTGCTGCCTTTCTGCTCTTGGATGGTCATGAATCACCCACGTTCAGGGTCTTGTCCCAGGGCTGCTCAGTACAGGTGTGTATGTTGTGCCCTGCACAAAGATGTTGGTCAGGGTATGAATGCAGCTAAAATCTAGCCTGTGTTCTCAGCCAGCCCTGGCACATGAAGGAAATGGGGCCGCTTCTGGAAACTGGACGCCCAGAGGGGCCCCTTTTCTAGTTCACACGAAGGCACCAAGTGCAGCCCCTGCCCCACCCTCTGCCTCCATGCTTGGAAGGAGCAAGATGTCTTTCCTACAGTGCCCACGTGGGACTAGGCATCTTTGTAAGGTGCTCATACATGTACTTTGGAAGTAGGTGAATGATGAATTTGTGACATCGGGTTCCCCCAGAGCTGACCAGACTTCCTAGGCAAGGTTGGAGCCAAAGGTTTCCGATTGCCTGCCAGTCCCAGCTGCTGTGGGACAGGGCCCAGCCAGGGCTGGAAAGGTAGCTCCAGGGAGGAGAGAGGGCCCGAAGAGGCCACTGAGAAGTTGAAAGTTCATTGCGATAACTGTTTGGGGGCAGTAGCTGTGTGCCCAGCACTGTGATGACTCCATGAAGAATATAAAGAGACTATAAGACTCGATCTCTTGTCTTCCTCTCTGGGGGGATCTGTGTTCCTGGCCAAGCTGTAGCCCTTTGGCTGGCCTGCTGGGCCCAAAGGGAGATGGAGAAGCTCTTGGAAGGGCCCTTTCCTCTGCTGGGAGGGGGCAGGCGACGACTCCAGCAGTTTGACATTTGGGCAAGCGAGGCAGAAAAGCGGGGACATTTCCGGGGCCCAGGGCAGCCCGCTCCAGTTCCCCCGCCTGGCTCCCTTGCCCAGCCAGGAGAGAGAAAAAAGGCAATAGAGAGTCTCAAGGGGTCAGGGTTTGGCAGCCTGACAGTCTACAAGGCAGGCTGCTCAGTGGAAAAGTGTTTATCAACATGAGGTCATGAGGGGTCCAGAGGGCGGAGGAGAGTGAGGAGGCCTAGCAAGGTCTCTGGGCCCTTGGGGGGTACTGAGGCAGCAACTACTACTTCTCTAGAGGAGGGGCTCAGGCCCCAGGCCAGGCTTGTGCCCCACAGACGTTCCCTTGGACATGCACAGCTCCCGCCAACCTCTGCCTCTTGTTTACCTGCAAGGAAATGGGCGGGGGTGGGGGGGCGGGGGGAGGGTTACTGTGTTTCCTCCTGAGCTGGCTGGGAGAGCAGAGCAGTGGGCAGAGACTGGGCAGGATGGATGCCTCCCCACCAGGATTCTGCCCCCCACCCCCCGCCTGGCAGAGGCATCCCCTGGGGTCTGTGTCCCAGATCTCCAGCTGTCTCAGACCTGGGTGTGGGCACAGAAAGAGCAGGAGACTCAGACCTCGGAGCAGGAGGATGTGACTCACAGGCGGCTGAGGTGGGGTTGGGTTGGGGACGCCAGCTGACCCCTGGGGTCCCAGGGACTGGGCACAGCAGGGTGGGCATAGCAGGGTGAGTGACAAAGAGGGGTTGGGACAGCCAGCTCTCAGACATGTCAGGAGGGCACAAGGGAGTGTGGGTGCTGGTGCTGATGAGTGTGCCAGGCAGTGGGGGTGGGCCTGGGTCCCCCCGGAACCTCCCCACTGAGCTTGCTGTGAGCCCAAGGCCCGAGGCTTCATCTCTGGCACTCAGGAACACAGCTCCACTCTCCCAGGCACACAAAGCTCCTGCCTCTTCCGGGGTCACCCTGTCGCTGGTCAGCTTTGGCTCTCCAAAGGTCCTTCCTCACACTATGTTGAAAGCAGCTCCCCTGTGACATGGTCCTTGGTCTGGCCCCTGTGAACCCAGTCTCTCTCCTGCCACAGCCCTCCTCACATCCAAAGACAGATACTGCAGTCTGGGGGCGGGAGAGCAGGGTTTAGGAGGGTGCTGATTCCCCTGGCAAGGACAGTCAGGGGACCCTAGTGCCTGGGGTAGGAGCGAAGCCTTCAAGGGACAGAGAGCACAGTGAGGCTAGCCAGGGGAACTTCTATCCACATAGTCACAGGCCAAGATAGACTTTTGGAGTTCCCGTGCTGACCACTCCATTTTTTATACTGCACAGTCCAATATGGTCATCACCAGCCACATTGGGCTATTTAAATTTGATTTAATGTAAAACTCAGCCACACTAGCTACATTTCCAAGTGTTCAAAAGCCACAAGTGGCTGGTAGGTAGTGTATTGAACAGTGCAGACTACAGAGCATTTCCATCCCCACAGAAAGTTCTGTTGGACAGAGTGATTCTAGACAAATGATCTTGGGCAAGTTCCTTAACTTCGCTATCCCTCAGTTTCCTTTTCTGAAACATGAGGCTAATAATAATACCCAGCCCCTGGGGCACCTGGGTGGCTCAGTGTTAAGCGTCTGCCTTCGGCTCAGGTCATGATACCAGGGTCCTGGGATCGAGTCCCACATCGGGATCCCAGCTCGGTGGGAAGTCTGCTTTCCCTCTCCCATGCCCCCTGCTTGTGTTCCTGCTCTTGCTGTCTCTCTCTCTCTGTCAAATAAATAAATAAAATCTTAGAAAAAAAAAACATATCTAGCACCTGATCACCCTAAGGTAATTGTGAAGATTAGATAACATAAGGCAAATGTAACAATGAATTCACAGCACAGGGCACCTGGGTGGCTCAGTCAGTTAAGCATCTGCCTTCAGCTCAGGTCATGATCCCAGGCTCCTGGGATCGTGTCCCACATCAGGTTTCTTGCTCCTGCTTCTCTCTCTCCCTCTGCCCCTCCCCACTGCTCGTGCTCTCTCTCACTCTCTCTCTCTCTCACATAAAAATCTATCAAAGATTTTAAAAATACACAGCACTGAATTAGTGTTCAATACGTATTCATCATTATTGCTCAAGCCCTCCCCTCCTCACAGTGTCATCAGAGAGCCCACCTGCCTGGCACGTCTGGTACCCAGATGCTGGAGGATGAGCGATAGCTGCTAAGTCTTAGCCAGCTTGCCCTCCTCAGCCCCCGAGCTATGCATTGCCTAGATCAGCGGGCTTCTGGCTCCTGTCCCATGGCCACAGGGTCCCCTCCTCCTGATCCACCCTGGCCCAGTGCCCCCTTGCCCTCGGCTGAGGCCAGGTGGGTTTGTGGCAGGGCCCGGAGCAGGAGGTCTGGAGATACTACATTGGGTCCCTGAGGGTTTGGCCCAAGAGCCGCCTGACCCTGGCCTGGGCCTAAGGAGAGAAGGAGCGGAGAGTGAGCTCTGCAAGGGCTTCCCTTGCCTCACCAGCACCCAGATCCGCCAATGAGACTGGGCCACCTGGGGAGTGCTGGGGCCTGCACACGGGCCATCAGTGAGGCCTGAAGTCACGGGAGGGCCAGAAGCCAAGACGGCATTCTGGGAAGGCCCTCCCGGCTGGCAGTGCTCTCTCCCTGCTCCCCTCCTACCTGTCTGGCTGCTCCCTCTTCGACACCTTCGCAGCCTCTTGCTCTGCCTGCGCTCAGGCATCGGTGCTCCTCAGACCCCTCCCCCACCCTTGGTTATTCTCTCTTCACTCCTCTATTTCCCGAAGTGCGTAGGGGTCAGGATGCCTGGAAGTCATAAGCAATGCTTTCAGCATAATTAAATCCATGATTAGAGCTGAGAACACTTTCATTAACAGAAACTATGACGATCGTCTGGGGGTTCAACAGAAAAGCCAGCTATAGGCACACGCACGTAGCCGTGAGAAGAACACGCTGTCATGTGAAGTGAGAGGGGTCACCGCCACATTTTCCATTAATAAGCATTGACTGCTTGTTCATTTGTTTTATCGTGGGCTAGCAGACAAGGGGGAACAGGTGCCAAAGACTGGAGAGGGATTTATGGGAACAAAACTTAGAACGGAGGCCAGTCGGTTCATTAACACATGTGGCCTCCTGAAATTGGGAAGTGTTAGTGGAGTTAATGCCTCAGTCCAGCAGGGAGCTCTGAAGCCTGGTTTGTTCTGCTCGCTCGCCCTGAGTGCTATCATCCCTCCCTCCTAACTCTGGGACCACCACCTCTATCCTTACAGCGCTCCCGACTGTGCCCCGTGTCTCTCCTGAGGGCTGCCTCCTGGCTGCTTCCGTGTGGAGATTCATCTTGAGCCACCCAACACTCATCGGGTCCAAAACTGAGCCATTTCTTGGGTCTCCCACTTGAGATCTTGGCCCCTGGAGCTCCCTCTAAGTCATGACTGGGAATTCTCCATGACTCAACTATGTCCTGAATCCCGGCTTTCTTCTTGGTCCCATCCTTGGTCCCTGCTAGCCTAGACCACAGCCAAAGCCTTCCAGCTGGCCTCCAGCCCATCCCTCTCTGGTCTGTCTACACTTAGGTCATCTTTCACCAGAGTAATAACCATTTGAAAAGGCCTATCTCATCATGTCCTACATCTGCTTGAAGACCATGAGCAACTCAAGGCTGACATGCAGTTCCCCTTGTGCCCTCACACCTTTTCTGGGAGGCTGGACCCTTTGCCCAGGCCCCCCGGAGCAGAGAGGGGCAGAGGGTCTTTGCCAGCCTTGGACCACAGTGCCTGGCACATGGCAGGCACTCAGTAAGTTCTTCTTGAATGAGTGAAAGAAGATTGGCTTCTCCAGAGACTCTTCTTCACCCATTCAACATAGCCCAGAAACCTCTCTGATATTTCACACTGTCCACCCTCTGGACTGGAGCCCATTCTTCTTCAATTCCCCCCAAAATCTCAGTGTCCTCATCTGTAAAATGGTGATACAGCAATAACAAATGGTTGGGTAGCTCTAGGATGAACTTAACCTGGTTTGGTAACCTAGCTTCTGCCCTTGGGAGTTCTGTAACCTTCCGGAAGGGATAGAAACTTGCTACTCTGATTTCTTGACTGTGAAATGGGATAACGCATAACTCTTTGAGTTACGAGAGACTTCTATGAGATGATGTGGGCAATGTGCATTACTGGCATGGAGCCTGGTGCAGAGCGAGCATTCATTAAATTGTGGCACGAGTTTATTCCTCATCTACCACCTTGCCACTCCCTGCAACCCCACGTACATAGGTAGCCACTGTTACTAATTTCCAAGGTAGCTTCCTAGGTTGCTTTGTGAAGATGCAAATAAATGCAAAACATATGCTTATTTTCTCTACGTTCACACAAAAGCTTATGTACCCCACACCAGGAGTCAGCAAACTTTTCCATAAAAAGCTGGATAGTAAATATTTCGGGCTGTGAATGACATACGGTTCTACAACTACTCAGCTCTGCCATTTAGAGCAAAAGCAGCCACAGACAATGAGCATGGCTCTGTCCCAACTCAACTTTATGGAAACTTAAACTTGAATTTCATATCACTTTCCCATGTCATGAAATATATTCTTCTTTTGACCTTTTTCAACCCTTTAAATATATAAAAAACCACTTGAGGGCCAGGGCAGGGGTTTGTGGGGGTAAGGGAGGGAAAAATAACCAAACAAGATGGGATCGGGAAGGAGACAAACCATAAGAGACTCTTAATCTCACGAAACAAACTGAGGGTTACTGGGGGGTGGGAAGGTAGGGATAGGGTGGCTGGGTTGTGGACATTGGGGAGGGTTTGTGCTATGGTGAGTGCTGTGAAGGGTGTAAGCCAGATAATTCACAGACCTGTACCCCTGGGGTAAATAATAAAATAAAATTAAAAAATATATATATATATATATAACCATTGTTAGTTCACCATCCATATAAAAATGGTCAGTGGAGTAGATCTGGGCTGTTTTTCCACTTTTCAGTATGTCTTGGAGAGCTTTCCTATAGATGTAAAGAAGCCGCTTCTCTCTGTTTCAAGAACATGTGACTCCATCCTGTGGATACATCCTAGTTTGTTTAACCAATCTCCTACTGAAGGACACTTACACTGTTTCTATTCCTTACAAAATAGTTTGCTATTACAAAGTAGTGCTGCTATGAATAATCTGGTTCATCCATCACTTTGGACATTCCCAAGTGTCTTAGGTCAGATTCCCTAGAGATGGAGCTGGGACCTGGCTTCCGTGTGTGATTTATTGGGGGACTAACAAGGGAGGGAAGCAGAATGGGAGGGTGGAAAGAGGCTAGCAAGTATTGGTCCCAAGGAAATCAAGCCAAGGCCTGACTGAGGATGGAGCTTGCAGAATTGTCCCCCCTGGAGGCAAGGGGTCGGGCTTTCGAAGGTCTTGTTCCAGTGGTCATTGGTGGTGGGCGGGGCTTGTCAGGTGGTTGCCATCCGCCTAGAGCAAGACTCGGATTCAGCTGGTGGGAGGTGCACCAGCAGCAAAGGGGACCCGGGCAGGGTGGCCACAGTGCCTACATGGCAACTTTTTCTGTTGCAGCGTCTTGAAGATAGAACTGCCGGAGCAAAGCTTCGATGCACTCAGTGTGGAGAGACATTGCCAAATCACTCTCCTAAGGGCTATATCAATTTACATGCCTACAGCAACGTTTGGGAGTGCCTGTTTCAGCACAACCTCGCCAGATTAGTCTGTTATTAAACTTTTGAATTTTTGCTAATCTAATAGATTAAAAAGGCTATCTCAGAGTAGTTTTCATTTGCACATCTCTTAGAATGAGCATATCTTCAGGGCACCTGGGTGGCTCAGTCAGCTAAGCATCTGACTCTTGGTTTTCACTCAGGTCATGATCTCAGGGTCCTGAGATCAAGTCCCACTTCAGGCTCTGTGATCAGCAGGGAGTCTGCTTGAGATTCTTTCTCCCTCCCTCCACTTCCCCTCTGCTCCTCCCCCTGCTCATACTCTCTTTTGCTCTCTCTTGCTCTCTAAAATAAGTAAATAAATAAAATCTTTAAAAAAAAAAGAATGAGCATATTTTCATGTTCTTGGGAAACATTTGTACTTATTTTCCTGTGGAAAAAAAAGCCCATGCTTTCCCCTTCCACGCATTGTCTTATAATATTTTTCTTAGCTGGAATGTCTTCCTCTTCATTTTGGACTATGAAAATCCTACCCCTCTCTTAAGCCCCAGCTCAGATGCCATGGTCTTTCTTGCATCTGAATTCCTGTACCTCTGTTAGCCATCCTGGTCTACTTTGGATCCAAGTTATTTGCATACATTTACCATGCTTTTCCTGAACCTCACTTTCCTTATCTATAAAATGGGTCTGCTGTGGAAAATAGAGATTTATTTTTATTACGAAATGATATGTGTTTACTGTAAAAATGTTTTACTGGAAAAATTCCAAAAATGTAGAAAGAGGGGCAGCCACTTTTACAAATCCTTCCGGATCTTTCCTGTGCCCATATAAATATCTATAGGAGGAGAGAGAAGTTTCTCTTAAGACACAAACCTGGCAGCATACTATCCATGTTTTTCTGCAACTTACTTGTACTATTCAATAAAATAATGTGGTTAAGATGATGCATTTAAAGCATCTGGCTTGGGGTGCCTGGGTGGTTCAGTAAGTTAGGCATCGGCCTTTGGCTTAGGTCGTGATCCCAGTGTCCTGGGATCAAGCCCACACCTGGGTTCCCTGCTCAGTGGGGAGTCTGCTAGTCTCCCTCTCCCTCTGCTCCTCCCCCCTGCTCATGCTCTCTCTCTCGCTCATTCACTCTCTCTCTCAAATAAGTAAAATCTAAAAAAATAAATAAATAATCTGGCTCAGTGCTCAATAGATGGTAGCTCTAATTACTCTATGCACCGTGTAGTGAGGTTTTTAAACTTTCTTTTAGCAGCAAAAGCCTTTTCGAACAAAACAGTATTTGGAAGCCCAATTTGTAAAGTAGGTAGAGTGGAGCCTCCAGGCTCAGGTATACTTGGAGGGGGTGGAGGGCATGGTGCTCCTCACCCACTTGTCTCCCCAATTGCTTTTGAAAACCTCAGTGTTAAATATATTTTCTGGATGGCAGAATGTGGGCACACCACATTGAACTGAGTGACATCATTACGGGTATGCACTGTCCAGGCAGTTTTCACTTGGGTCCGAAGATCCCAGCCAGCGGGGACAGGAAGTTTTTCTTTTCTCTTCTCCCAAATTGGTCAAAAGAGCCCAAAAGTCCTCAGACTAGAGCTGACTATAGCTCAGTGATTTCCTCTTGGCTTGGTGCTAGCCTGTCATGAATTTTTCATTGGTCCATGAAGAAATGAAGAGAATTAAGTCAATGTGGTGAGGTTTCCATAAAGTTAGTCTTGTTCAAATGTTTCATTTTAGCTTTGAAATGTCTTTTCTTTCATGCAATTATGGTGGTAATAATTGGTAATTGTGTGAGTGTGTGTATGTGAATTTCTTAGTTACCTAAACAAAAAATTGGCAACTTTATGTTGTTCCCCTACATTTGTTTCAAAATTTTACTGATCCACGTGATCCTAATGTCTAGAGACAGCTATTCTAGTCCATTGTGGTGTTTCCAGGACTTCCCTGGAACAATCCCAGAGAGATAGCAAATTCTCTTCTGAGAATTTTCTGTGCCAGGAAAGTTCAAGAACCACTATTGTTGATGGAATCAAAGCAGCTCTTCCAAGGCTGAGTAGATGGAACCCCTCCTGTGGGGGGCTGTGCTCCAAGAAAGTCACCTTCTCGGTGAAGGTCTTACTCGCTTCTGTTGTCACCACTCTTGTCCTTATGTGGGCACTGTTCCTTAGACCACCCTGGGCCCGACATGGCACCACACCCTTTCCTTGATGTTCCCTGACCTAACTGAGACTAGGATGGGGCAGGCAACCGGGCTTTTGCTAAAGGCTTGTGAATCACTTAAGAGAAATGAGCATGAAGATAACACAAAGGCAGACTAGGGGGCTTACAAACTCCAGCTTACAGTCTGCACCCCATCCCAGCTGCCTATGACCTTCTAAGTGCTGATGGCACAGGCAACCAGCTGCAGACCACCTCCTCGCATTGTGGGCCTCCCCGCCCACCTAAGGACTGAGCTGGGGCTTATGAAGGGAGATGGTGATTGCTTTACAAGGGTAATTTTGGTGGAAGAAGTTAGAAACTATCAAAGAACTGGGGCTTCCTCCTTTACTCGTCCGTGAGCCTCTCAGACAAGGCAGACCTTTTTATTTCTGTCATTTAACCCCAAATCCCCATGCAAGCAGTAGGTGACAGTGGATTGGGTCCAGGAGGCTCCAGTTGTTAAAAACATGTGGACACCCAGGTTGGGCACTGGGCCTTTTGCATATAAGGATGCTTGGACAGTATAACAAAATGTTTTGGGGAGTCCTTCTTTCCCCTTGGATGAAGAAGAATTTTCAGTAGCTTTTATGAACTGTATCTAGCACTTCTTTTGTTGTCATTCATGTGATTTTAAAATTCTGGCATATTTTTCAACTTAAGACCATTTACTTATATTTGCAAAGTAATTATATGGCCTCGCTCTTTCTCTTAGTCCTCCCTCCGGCCCCATGATGTGGCGTCACTATTCCCACTTCACTAATGACGAATCTGAGGCTCAGGGGAGCTCCATGCCTTGCTCAGGCCATCCTGATAGAAGAGGAAGAACTGACATTTGCCTGGCCTAACCCTGTTCTCTCCCCTCGGCACAGCCAGGTCCTATCTACAACTAGGGAACATGGGAGTTTCTTTGTTGGCAGTGGTTTTTTTCTTCTCTGCAATATTAACCACTGGCCTTAGGATTTGAGCTCAGGAATCTTGGGGCCATCAGCACTGAGTTCCATTAGAGAAACAAGTGACTGCAGTGATCACAATGACAGCAAACTACCAAGAAAGAAGCCTTTGAGTTTCCATCTTGACCAGATTGGGGAACTCTTTATTGGTCAAGTTCAAAAAAGTGAAGAACTGGGCAGAACAGGAGCTATGCCCTTCATCTTTCTTTCTTTCTTTTCTTTTTTTAAAGATTTTATTTATTTATTTATCAGGGAGAGAGAGAGAGAGAGAGAGAGAGAGAGAGAGAGAGAGAGAGAGCGAGCACAAGCAGGGGGAACATCAGGCAGAGCAGGCAGAGGAAGAAGCAGGCTCCCCGCCAAGCAAGGAGCCCAATGCAGGACTTGATCCCAGGACCCTAGGATCATGACCCGAGCTGAAGGCAGCCTCTTAACCGACTGAGTCACCCAGGTGTCCCAGCCCTTCATCTTTCTAGGGTACTTTACGGTGCTGGCACTAAGTTGAGCCTTGGTGCCAGCCTGGTGCCACCAGGAGGGGCCTTCCATCAACCCACGAGCTCCTCCCCACCTCCTCGGGCACACTCTGGGAAGCTCTTGAAAGGACTGTTTTCTGCTCCAGCTGGTTGTGCTGATCTTTTCCTGGGAATGAGGAGCAGGTGCCTGAGGTTTGGGCTCCCGATTCTGGCCCATTACAGCTCCCAGAACTTCTCTCGTGGCTAGCAGGCCCTCTTTCCCACTCCAGATCCCAAAATCAGGAAGCAGGGTGAGTCATGGTGGAGGCCTGTCAGAGTAAGGATTTGCTACTGGTAACCCTGGAAGAAAGAGCAGCATTAAAGCCTATGGGAGGGGCTCTTTCGTGGTTCAGTCGGTTAAGCAGCTGCCTTAGGCTCGGGTCATGATCCCAGGGTCTTGAGATCAAGTCCTGTATCAGGCTCCTTCCTCAGCGGGGAGCCTGCTTCTCCCTCTCCCTCTACATGCTGCTCCACCTGTTTATGCTCTCTCCATTTCTCTCAAATAAATAAACAAAATCTTAAAAAAAAAAAAAAAAGCCTATGGGAGCCAAGCTCTGAGCAAGCAAAGGGGCCCCAGGGAGGGCTAAACATTGCCTAGGGAAGTACTGGGATACCTGCTTCTGACATCTCTCGTGATTTGGCTTCTGCCAGGAAAGGATGAGAGGAAGCTTGTTCCTGGCCTAGGCTCCCAGGGTCAACAGAACTGGGGTAAAAACAGCAGAAGGAGAGGGTCCCACAACTTATCCCACTTGGGGAAGGAATCCAGTGGAGAGGCTAGGTTTGGGACCTACTGGGAGAAGGAGGGACATACTGGGGGAAGGAGCGCCCTCCAGGCCTGAGCAGACGCTCCGAGGCTGAGCTTCTGTCTCAGTCTGGGCTGCTCTGTTAGGGGGCACAGGAGTCAGGGTGCTCTAGGTTGGAATCCCAGGGCCCTGATTTACCGGTTGTCTAACCTTGGACCAGGAATTGCTCCCTCAGCTTCATTGTCCACAGTGCGCGCCCACTCACCACAGCGCAGACGCCATGATGTACACTGTGAAGTGACAGGATGTTGACCGTGGAGGCGGCCATGTAGAATGGCCTGATTCGTGAGACAGTTCAAATAGTTAAGATATCGAAGGACATGAGCAGTAAGTTTTCACAAGTGGTAAATAGATACACAAAGAACATTTCAACTCAGAATAAAGGAGAGAAAAGGCAACAGTGAAGTGCCATTTTATACTTATTCAACTAGCAAAGTATCAAAGATTTAATAACACATTAGAATGTCGAGGTTGTGCTCTGAGTGGTACATTTATACATTTTGTGTATAAAAACAGCACACCAGTGTGTGCCTAGGCCCATAAATGTTTATAACATTTTCCTTATACCCTTCAATATGGTCATTCTAGTCTGTAGAATTAATCCTAAAAGAATAATCCTTTTTAAATGTGTATTTTAAGTATTTTTCAAAAATACAAAATAAAATAGAATAGTGTAATGAATGCCCCTTTACTAAAAGAATATTTTCACAGAAGAAAAAAAAGCCATACTTATGTGGACATAAGTACGTCCACAGTTAAAAATTAAAAACAATCTATGTAACAGGCAAATGTCTGAATAAATCGTGATTTGTCTTCAGATAGACTCTCGTCTGAACTGAGATGATAAATATGAAAACTGGGATTGCATAAAGTATGGTCTAACGTTAAGTGAAAAATCAGGATTTAAGCCATGTCTATAGGGGATGACAACAGGGTAAGAACATGAATGTGAGCAAAGGTTGAAAGGAAATGTGCAGGGTATTCGCTGCGTGGGGGCCGGGGGGTGATGAAGTAGGTGTTTTTCTCCTTGAATATTTTTATATTATTTTTACAATGAAAAGAAATGAGTGGGATAGTCTAGGCTCCACCCCCAAATCGATCTGTGAATAAGTATTTCTTGGGCACCATTTCCACAGGCAATTTGTGTTAAGGGTTGAATTAAGAAGTAGCCGGGGATAGGCTTAGGGCAGGACTTGGTTTGGGGGCAGAGGTTGGTCCCTCAGAGTCTCAAAGACTCTCAGAATGTCAGGGCCACACGGGACCAGTGTCACACCTTCGTTTTATGGTCACAGGCCCCGAGGCCCAGAGAAGCTGTGACTCGCCCAGAATAAGCCTGCAAACGCCTGGCTCTCCCACACAGGGAATAGTCAGTCACTCTCACAGAACCAACTGGTGGGCCCTACCTCGCTCCCCCTACCTCAGGGCACCTCCGCAGTCCTGAGTCGCTGCTCACGGGTGGAGAGAAGGCAGCCAAACAGAGGGCACTCTCTGAGTGTGGAGGCGAGGGGACAGGTGGCCCGAGCAGGGACAGAGGGCCCAGCGATGCCGCTTCTAGGTGGCCAACCCCTGTGCCATGATTATCTCCACAGGACCCTGAGTGGACTCAGCCAGACCTCCCAGCAGCACATGGGCTTGTCCCGGACCGTCCGGCTTCACCCAACCACCGCAGCCAGCGGTCAGCTCACCTCCAACGCCCTGCCCGGGGGGCCAGGCCTTGAGCGGAGGGATGGCACCCAGCAGGCAGCGGATCTGGACCGCCCGTCTTCTCCCTGGGGTAAGGAGGCCCTGTCGCAGGGTCCTAGAGGAGCAGGGCAGCTCAATCTCTGACCTTCCTGTCCCCACCTTTGCTTTCCCTCCACTCTCACAGACGGGCCGAGGTTCACCTGTCCCTCATCCTCTCAGCCCATCAACCAGCAGTCACCAAGTGCCTGCTGCGTGCCGGGCTGCAAGGGTCCCAAACCAGCTGATGGAGGACTTTGCCCCTGTCACACATCCTGCCTTTGCTTCCTTCATATCCAGCCATGAACCTCAACTCCCTGGGCCTGCTCCTTCTGTCTCTTCCTTCCTGCAAACCGCAGCCCTCCTGGGCCAATCTGGGTGGTTGCTTCCTTAGCACCCACAGCTGGGCCTCGGGTCTCTAGAGGAGACAACTGGGCATCCCCGTGGGTTCAGGCCTCAGCACATTCTGGTCATTGCCCAACAGTCCTTTCCTTTGTGCCTGCTCGCTCTCTGTCTCTGTCTGCCTGTCTGTCTGTCTGTCTCTGTCTGTCTCTCTCTCGCCATCCCTCAGAGCAGCTGCTCCAAGCTGCCCCCACGTTCCCAAGTCCCATCCCCCCAGCCCATGGACACGCCTGCCACCCCTTGGAGAGTCCCTCACCTTCCTGCCCATCTGCCCCACGGTGCCCACCACTCCCTTACCTAAACCCTTGCCTGAGCTCACCTCTTCTTTGCCTTCCATGTTAAAAGTTGAGGTGAATTTCACCTAAAATTAACCATTTTTAAAGTGTACACATCGGTGGTTTTTAGTGTATTCATAATTTTGTGCAACCGCCATCACTATCTAATTCTAGAACATTGTCATCACTCCCCAGAGAAATCCCATACCCATAAAGCCTCCTTTCCCCTCCCCCAAGCTTGGGCCCCACTAATCTACTTTGTCTCTAGAGATTTGCTTACCTTAGACATGTCCTAACAGAACCTGCACAATATGTGGCCTTTTGTGTCTGCTGTAACTTAGCATCATGTTTTGAGGTTTATCCCTGTCAGTTTATTCCTTTTTGTAGTCCATGACCTACTCTCTTGCCATCTCGGAAAGGGGGTGTCCCCCTTCTTGATTCCTCTAGAACATTCGACCATCCCTTGTCTTCCCCCAACAGCTCTCTCCTCCCTCTTCAGCCTGCCCACCCCCCAGCCCCTTCCCATCAGCAGATACACTTGATTCCAGCTCCCATTTTCTCTCTCTCTCTCTCTCTCTCACACACACACACACACACACACACACACACACACACACGCACACACGCTTGCACGCACGCACACATCCACAGACTTCTTTCTCTACTTCCCTCGGGCTTCCTCCCTGCCTCTCCTCCCTTCCCAGGCCAGCTTCCTTACAGACCTTTTATACTTCCCTCTTCAAGCCCTCTCCCTCTGGCTTCCTGCCCGGGGCTCCCCACACTGAATGAATACCCCTCCTTTGTATTTCCACCGCCCCCACCTGGGTTACCGAAGCAGCTTGCGCAACTGCAGTGACCTCCCCACTGGCTCTCCCTGCCTCCCCGTCCCCCGGCCCACTCCAGCTGGGAGGGCACCAGTCCCCCACACGTCCTCTTTGATCTCTCACTGAAAACTTTCAAAGGCTTCCCACTACCAACCCAATGAAGTTCCCGTCCTTGTTCCGGCAATCGGGGCACTGCACAGCCGGACTCTAGCCATTCTCGCAGGCTCTGTCTTGCTCCCTTTCTCTTCGAAAACTCCTCTCTAGCAAGTCGCAGCCACGGTCAGTTCTCTGCCCATGGGTTCCAAGCCCAGTCCCGGCACTTGCTAGTTGTGTGACATGGGGCAACCCAGCCTTCTCTGGGCCTCAGGTTCCTTAGCTGTAAAATAGAAATATCTGATTGGATATGGGAACATGGTCAATAGTCAGCCACGGTAACCTACAAAAATGGCACTATCTGAAGGTTCAGCCTACAAGAGTACTCCCCCAAGAAGGGTAAGAGTGAATGTGCACAAAGCACAAGCTTAGTGGTTGGCACGCTGGCACCCCTTGGTATGTGTTGGGCCATGGCCTTCTCAAGGTGGTACCCTGCCCCCACCATGGACCTTGCTTCCAGTAGGTACTTAGCAAATGCCCTTGGGATGGATTCACCCCTGACCCCACGGGCCTTTCTAACCAGCCTCTGGAGGTCCCAGCTGTGCCTCTCAGCCCTGCCCCCTGGACCCAAGCCCTCTCTCTGCAGGGCTGAACCTCACTGAGAAAATCAAGAAGATCAAGATCGTCTTCACTCCCACCATCTGCAAGCAGACCTGTGCCCACGGACACTGTTCCAACAGCTGTGAGCGTGGTGACACTACCACCCTGTATAGCCAAGGTGGCCACGGGCATGACCCCAAGTCTGGCTTCCGCATCTGTGAGTTCTTTCCCCGCTCAGGGGGTTCTGGGGAGGGGGGCAGGGTGGCCAGAGGGACAGGCCCGTCTTGGGCAGGAGCCCAGACCTCCTGCAGGAAGGAAGCCTGCTGCTCTCACACTATGGCTTCCGTGAGTTGTCCCCAGTCATGCAGAATGTTGAGTCCTCTCCCAGCTCTGTGACGGCCTAGCTGTGTGACTCTAGGCAAGTCCCATAAGCCACCTGAGTCCGTGGTTCCTCCACGGAGAAGTGAGGGAGTGAGTGGTGCCATGGCCCCAGGTTGTTGTGGGGTGCCGAGGGTGAAAGGGCTCTGTAGGAAGGCAAGGGCTGGCTATTATCTACCATTCCTCACTCCCAGCCTCCTGGAAAGTCCCGGTATTCAGGGTGTGCTGGGCCCCCCAGGCCATCCAGATCGGAGTTCCTGCTCCCCTGCTTCCCTGTGGTCGCCCGCCGGCCCCGTGGGGGGCGCTGCTCCCTTCTTCCACCAACTGGCCCTCTTGCCATCGTGCTGTAGATTTCTGCCAGATCCCCTGCCTGAACGGAGGCCGCTGCATCGGCCGGGACGAGTGCTGGTGTCCCACCAACGCCACCGGGAAGTTCTGCCACCTGCCCTCCCCGAAGCTGGACACGGGGCCTCCGCAGAGGGGCTCCCGCCATGGGGCCGTGCAGGAAGGCCCGTTGAGGCAGTCCACCTTCACCTTGCCTCTCTCCAACCAGCTGGGTGAGTGTGGGGCTGGGAGTGCCCTGGGTCACGGGCACGGGGGGTGCCGGCTTCGTGGGAAGGGCATGGAAGCTGCCTCTATTCAGACCTCCCTCCTTCAATGCCCCCAGGGCGCAATTTCATCTCCTAAACTTCTCTTTGCCCTTCCTTTTTTTTAAGATTTATATATTTTTTAATTTACTTGACAGAGAGAAAGAGAGAGAGAGAGAGAGATCACAAGTAGGCAGAGAGGCAGGCAGAGAGAGGAGGAAGCAGGCTCCCCACTAAGCAGGGAGCCCGATGCGGGGCTCGATCCCAGGACCCTGAGATCATGACCTGAGCCGAAGGCAGAGGCTTTAACCCACTGAGCCACCCAGGCGCCCATCTCTTTGCCCTTCCTCCGAATTCATCAACATTTTTTTTCGTCCTTGCCCCCTCCTGGGTGCTATGGATGAGACCAAAAAAGTATAAAGGCAGTTTCCTGCCTTCAGAGAAGGCTCAGCCCTGGACCAGAGAGCCGGGCTGGCTAGGAAGGAGAACATCATTATATGAAACATGTCATTTCCCCTGCCTTCCGTCATCAGATGCCAAGTAAAGGGCACCCAAAATACAGGCTCCCCTAGGAGGTCAGGGGCTAGAGAGCCCCTAGTTGTGCTCTGGAAGGCTGTGTGGAGGAGGTGGACTTCAGTTGGCCTTTAAGGCCAACTTTGACTAACCAGAGAGGGTGGGAGGGGTTCCCCACGCAGGGACCAGCGTGAGCCACAGGGTGGGTGGGTGGGGGCCCTGCAGGGCCCATTGGGCCAGAGCCCGAGGATGGCACAGGATTGTGGCAGGAGGTAGAATGGGGAAGGTAGTTTGGAGGTTGAGCACGAAGGCCCTTCTTTGCAAGGTGCAGAAGGAGGGAGTCTGTGTTCCATCCTGTCCTCACGGGGGAGCTGTTCCGGGTTTGAGCCGAGAGTGGAGAAACGGAAGGACAATCTGGGGGAGGCATAGAGAGTGGCCTGCCTGGCCCAGGGGTGCTGGGCCCTCTTCAGAAGCTGGGGCCCCGTTGCCCGGCTCTGACCCAGCCCCTGTGCCCAGCCTCCGTGAAGCCCTCCTTGGTGAAGGTGCATATCCACCACCCGCCGGAGGCCTCCGTGCAGGTCCATCAGGTGGCTCGGGTGCGGGGCGAGGCCCCAGAGGAGAACAGCGTGGAGACCAGACCCTCGCCCTGGCTCCCCGCCAGCCCCCACCACAGCCACTGGGACAGCAACAGCATCCCCGCGCGGTCTGGAGAGGCCCCCCAGCCACGGCCGCCAGCAGCACCCAGGCCTCTGGGACGGCTGGGCCGCTGTTATCTGAGCTCTGTGAACGGACAGGTGAGAACGCATCCCCCGCCTCAGCCCTATGGGCTTCCAGAACAGTGAGTGGCTGCCCCTCACTCTGCCCCTTCTCTCTGCTCCTTGTCCTTATGGAACAAACGTCTGCCGAGTCTCCTATTCCCCGTTTGGGAAAATGCAGAGCATTTCCCAATTGTGTGAGCAAGAGGAGGCCTCCTGACCACCCGGGCTCCACTGGATACTTGTCAGTGCCAGGCATGCCGAAGAGGCCCCAAAAGTGTCCCCCTCTGGAAGGGCACCAGCGTCGTCTGGTCCCAGTAAACCCTGGCCTGTCCTGGAGCCGAGCCTAGGACTTCCAGTGCGTGGACAGTTGGGCTGTTAGGTCTGACAAGAAGGAATATGGTGTTCAGTTGAGCCTGGGGGTCACAGAGATGTGAAATTAGTAAACCCTAAAGCCTTGGGGGTAAAAGATCCATTCCCCCACCCCCCCACCCCCCCAGGCATCCATAGTCAGTGATGGGAAATCAGGGGAGTTTTTCTGAGTCTAGGCACCTAAAAATATGGGCTAAGCCAGACCATGGGTGGTTTCTGTTGGGTTGCATTTTCATGTTTCCAGAGACCCCTCCTGAGGTCAGGGAACTGGAGGAGGTAGGGAGTGGCCAAGGGATAAGGACTCTGAGTCCCCAGATCCTCCTTGGCTCTCAACTTGCAGTGTCCCTGAGCCTAGATCCTGTTCATGGGAAGGCTTGCATCGTGGGTGACCCGATAGTTCCCTGGAGTTTGATGGAGGAAAGCCCATCCTTTGGGGCCCTTTGTGGGCTGGGGACATGGAAGGGGGCAGTTTGTAGACCCGCACGGAGCAGATCTTTTCTTATCTGGGTGTGCCCTCCCCCCACATTTAGGGTCTGGTGGAATGGGCCACAAGCTTCTCGGCTTCCTTCCGGGGTGTCCCCTGACTCTCTCCTCTCCTCGCTTGGGTGAGGCATCCCTGTAGCAGGACGTCGAGGTTGAGCTCTGACCTTGGGTTTTCCTGGGACAGCTCTGCGCACAGCGGGGAAGGGAAGAGGATGTGATGGGTGTCCGTGGCCTCTTTTCCAGTGTGCCAACCCCTTGCTGGAGCTGACTGCCCAAGAGGATTGCTGTGGCAGTGTGGGAGCCTTCTGGGGGGTGACCTCATGCACCCCATGCCCACCCAGACCAGGTGAGTGCTAGGTGCCCGGGTGCAGGGTGTGGGGCGAAGTTTTCCCAAGGCCTGGCCTCTGCTTCATCTCGCACCAGGGTCTCAGAAGCCGGGCAGGGACAACCGGCTGGTAAACTGGGCTGGCTTTCCAGATCGGCCCTGAGGGTGCTTCTGGCTGGTGGCTACGGCCCCTGACCGCTCAGATGGCTCGGGCCCAAGTGCAGCCTGGACTCCCCACTCTCTCTGATTCCCTGGGAGGAATTCCTTCCTCTTGCCAGCTGTTCTTGCTCAGATTGTAGGGATCCCATCCCATGCTGGGGCCCCTTCTCCATACCCGCCCTGCCCAGGCTCCAGGGGCCTAGTGATCTGGATTTAGTGACTCAGCGTTTCCCTTGTTCTCTCCCTGGAGGGGCCTCCAGGCCTCCTCTTCACCTGCTCACCTGTTTCCTCACCCAGTCAGGGTTGGGGGGTCTGTCCCAGAGGGTCTTCTGCCTTGGGATATGGGAAACCCAGTTCCCTGCCCTCTTTTGGATGGTAGGAAAAGCCTATGTTTATCCATTCATTCATTCGCTCGTTCGTTCATTTATTCAGCAAATATTAACCAGGTGTCTTGCATGTGCCAAGCACTGAGGATTTATTTGGGAGTCAGCAAAATGCCCGTTCATGCCGCTCTCCTAGGCATCGATCTTACAGTTGGGAGGTGGGTGAGGAGGTGCCCATGCCTGCTCAGCCTGTCTTCTCCACCCCCACCCCCGGCCCCACTCCTGGGGCCTGGGCCCAGGCCTGGCATGGATTGCTTTTTCCTGTCAACAGTCGACTTGGTGAGTTGGCTTTGTAGGGGGCCTGGCCTGGAGCCCAAAGATGGGAGGGACAGGGCTGTTCCTAACTTCAGACTTGGTTGTGGAGCAGTGACCATGTTTTCCAAATTAAAAATAAGCACGGACAGTTTTGCAGTGTGATGGAGCTTTGGGTGAAGCAGCAGAGACTAGCAGTAGGCTTCTGGGCTTGAGCACCCAACACGGAGCAGGTCCCGGGCACAGCTCTGCGGGCTGACCTCGTCTCTGCACCATCTGCGGTCTGCAGGATGGGGACGGTCATGGAGACAGCGGGGCTGCTGTGGCCAGTAGATGAAGTGTGTGCTTAGCATTCGGTCAGTAAACAGTAGCTGTTATTCGTATTGCTGCAAAGTACCCCTCCACAAAGGGAAAAGGGAATGGACCCAGGGCCCCTCAGGGGAAGAGGGCCTTGGCCTGCTCAGCATCTCCCCCTGCAGGCCACAGTTGTCTCGCCGCTTTTCTTCCCCTCTTTCCCTTCCTCCTGGTTCAGCCCACCCTTGAGACTTCCACATCCTGCAATCCCATTCAGTCCACGGATATTTACATTAATGAATTACCCATTCGAAGTGCTCCTGGTGTGCAGGCCCAGGAAAGACAGTGGAGACTGAGGTAGAAGCAGTGCTTCTTTTCTCCAAGCTTATAGCCTGGGGTAAGAGTATACAGATAGCACTAACTAGACAAATGCCAAAGGCTGTGGGAACACAGCGGAACCAGGACCATGGATAGATCCTATAGCACCTTTGTACAAATTAGAGAAAGGTGCCCCTTTCTTTGTTCAAAACAGTTTTTACAAATAAATCTAAGATGCCAGCAATTCTGAGATGTGGTGCTTTTGTGCAGTGGACAACCTGCACATCTGTTCACTGTGGGGTATCAGATCCTAGCTCAAATATGTGGATCGGGGAAAGGTTCTTATGGGGGTGACATCCAGGATAAGATCTAAAAAATTATTAGAGGAGGCCATAGAATGGGGAAGAGCTTAAGCCCCAAGGAAATTGCAGATGTAGGTGAGACCAAGAGAGTGAGGAACTCTTCCTGGAGCACAGTACACCCAAGGCTGTGCCCTCACCTCCTCCCTGTCCCAGTTAGTGACTCCCACCCCCCTCCCCCACTGTGTTCAGCACATCTCAGCAAGCCGGGCACCAGGGTGCAAACCCTGGAATGTAAAGCATTCCAGCACACCGAGCGAGAAATAACAAAGACCAGGGAACGTAAACACTTATAACATGTTAAAGTGCAGCTGGGCATTGTATAGAGAAGGGTCAAGACGCTAAGGAACCTTGTTTGTATTGACAGGCTGCCAGACACCTAGCTCCATGCCCGAGCTTGGGGCTGGGGGTTGGGATGTTTCTCTAAGTAGGCATGACAAGCCAGCTACCGTGCAAGAGTCAGAGGAAGAAAAGGTGAGCTGCTGGAGCGGGTTTGGGAATGGTTGGCAAGGCAGGCAGGACTTCTGGGTTCTAGAACATTCCCAGGCCTGGTGGCTTTGGCCCTCTCAGCCTCTAAGTCTCCTCTGATGAAATAAGGCTGTGTCTTCCGTGGAAGGGCTTTGTCATCCCCCAACGAGTTCACCTAGCTGAATCAGGGGGTGGAGAGTAATAAAGCCAACAGCCGAGGAGCTACATGACTTCCTGGCTTCCCCTAAATCACCTTTTGGCTTCTGAGGCTCCAGGCTGGACTGACAAAGAAGGCCCCTGCAGAACGATGCTCTTTCTGATGAAGAAAGGGACTGCCTTGAAGTCTCATTTACATGGCACAGATAAATCCCTTTTCTTCTGGAAAAAATTCTCCAGGCTCCATTTCTTAGGGAGATGGCTCAGGGAGTCAATTCAGGTTGCCCTCTGATCCCCTTCCTTCTTTCTCCCTTCACTCTGGGTGACAGATCCAGCTGACCTTCCAGGACTCGCCCTGAGCCCCATCTTCCTGACCCTCGGGAGTTTTCAGAGCCTCTGTCAGGGTCCAAAGAGCACACATCTCTCAAAAGCCACTTTGATTGAGGCCACATTTTAGAGTTTTCGTCTGAGAAAGACAGACATCTGGGTTGACTGGAAAGTTGGCCACTGCCCCATCTGGCTTGGCATGGGCTGTGTCAACCCCAGGCCCCTTCGCTGGGGTGGGCGGGGCTGGCACCCTGCTCTCAGCCCGCGGTGGTGGGCTCCAGCTGTTTGCCACGAGATCATCTGTCCATCTGCCTGGCAGGGGATGAGGTCACCTCAAAACCCAGGCCCCTTCCTGTCCCTCCAAGGACTTCTGATTCTCTTGCCCTGCCCTTTCAAGGAGTTCTGCATCTTTCCCTCTTGCAAGCAGTGATAGCCACCTCTTGCTGAACTGTTACATGACGCCGGGTTCCTCGCCGGCCCAATCTCATGAAATTGTCACAACCACGTGCAAGCTAAGGGTCTTTATCCCCACTCGACAAATGAGGAAAGTGAAGCTCAGAGAGGACTGAGCAACTGGTTCAAGATCACACAGCAGGACAGGGGAGCAAGGCTTCAAACCAGTGTGTCTGACTCTCAGCTGACCGGCATCTCTGGAATCGTTCGGGGGAGACTTGAGCCCGCCCAAAGACAACAAACACCAGGACCTCAGACTCGCAATTCATGCCAGGAGGAGGCCGCCCAGGGTCGTGTTTCATGAGTTATGTGTGCATGAAGGACAAGATCCCTCAAGAAGGCAGGGCTTGGCTAGACAGACAGGCAGCAACCTGCAACTCAGGCCTAAGAGTTCACAGAGACGTGCTGGAGGAACTGTCCCAGAGCGGAGCCGGTAGGCTTGTTCCGTGTGGTTCTGGAGGGCTAAAGCCAATGTGTGGATGTTTCTGGTGAGCAGAGCTCAATTTGAAACTGAACACAAGGAACAGCTTATTCACAAACTGCAGCTTATCAAAACCCAATGATATAATGGGGTATACCCGGAAGTACTTTGCTCCCCATCACAGAGAGGATGCCTGCCAAGAAGAGGTTCGTAGAAGGAGCTGGAAAGGATAATTGATTTTTGAGGGAATGGAGGTCCATATGTATGTGTCTGAAAATGTGCTGGAAACCCTCCGTAGAAAGCTAGCTTTGGTTTGCCTTGGTTTGGCCAGGGCCCTTGCCCATGGGACCATTTCCAGTGAGGCCAGCCCCTGCCCAGGGGGCCCATGTGAGGAGACACAGGCAGCCAGCAGGATTTGGAGTGGGGAGCATGGGGCAAGTCCCAGCAGCAACATTGTTTTCTTCACCATCACTGTTAGCAGCCGTGTGCCAGGCACCATGCTAAGTGCTTCCTCGTTCCACTGCGTCCTGACCACGGCTCTGGGAATTGGGTGTGACCGTCTTCACTTTATGGGTAAAGAAGTTGTGTCTATGTGATCTGAGACCCTGGCCTCTAACCGGCCTGAGATCTGCCTCCTAGGCTGCTTCTTGTGCAGTTGGCTTGGGGAATCCTTTCCACTAGAGGACCCGGGCTTGCAGAACAGCCGTGCTGGGCTGGGGCTCCTGTTCTCTGGGACTCTGGCTAAGACGCCTGTCTCCTGCCCTCAAGAGATGGGATTTCTTAGAATTCCAGTTTTTGGGCTGACGAAAAGCAGTGTCTCTCTGGCTCAGGGATGTTCTGAGAGCTTCTTCCAAGGGACTTGAGGCCTCCAGGGAATTGTGCCTCAGCTCAAGTTAGTGCCCTCCTTACCCCAGGGTGGGGGTCACAACACATGGCATCTCTGGCCTGGAGAGGTCTAGGGAGGGCTGCGGTGGGGTTGGCTGGAGGGGCACCTGTCTGACCAAGGGTCTGACCAGACCCCTCTCCACCTTACTGCTTGTGGTGACCAAGACACCCACTTTGGCTCTCGTGCTGCCCCAGGGAAGCAGGCAGAGCCCAACTTTGGGTGGGATTTCCACAATCCTCCACGTGGCCGGGGCGGGGGGGTCTATTAGGACTTTACCAAGCGGGAAAATCTGGAATAATGCACCTTATAATAATCACCAATATGTGACGAGGATCATGCTCAGAGTTTTGCATGCTTTTTTACTGTTCACTGTATCCCCAAGGAAGGAATTGTCACCGACATTTTACTGATAAGAAAACACAGAGAGGTTGAGTAACTTGCCCAAGTGTCTCCAGCCAGTGAAAGGCAGCAGCCTGCTTGCTATCCTTGAAACTATGTTGGTAGAGAGAGGGAGGGAGGGAGGGGAGAGAGAGCGAGCACACAAGTTGGGGAGGGGCAGAGAGAGAGGGAGAGGGAATCCCAAGCAGAATCCTGCACAGAATCCAATGCAGGGCTCGATCCCGGGACCCTGAGATCATGACCTGAGCTGAAACCAAGAGTCAGATGCTCAACTGACNGGAAGGAAGGAAGGAAAAGAAGGAAAGCGAGGGAGGGAATGAGGGAGGGAGGGAAGGAAGGAGGGAAAGGGAAGGAAGGGAAGAAGGAAGGGAGGGAGGAAGGAGGGAAGGAAGGGGGAGGGAAAGGGAAGGAAGGGAAGAAGGGAAGGGAAGGGAAGGGAAGGGAAGGGAAAGGAAGGGAAGGGAAGGGAAAGGAAGGGAAGGAAAGGAAGAAGGAGGAACTAAGTCTTAGGGAGCATCTGCAGGGACTGCCAGGCACGGTGCTAGCTTCAGTCTGACATTGACTGTTCTCAGTGAAGTTGACCTTCACAACCCATGAAACTGAGTTTCTGTCCCCACTTCTACAGAGGAAAAAATTAAGACTGACAGAGGTTAAGAAACATGCTTTGGGTCACACAGCTAGTCAGAGCAGAGCCAGGAATTCGATGGAGTCTGGCTGCCCCAGAACCCACACTCCTTCCACTGCTCTGGGGGCCTAGACGGTTCTTTGTAGCTTGACATCCCCCCCCCCGCCCCCGAAGTTTACAAATCAAGGATTCAGCTCCAGTCTGCTCACATGCCCCGGTGCATCAAGCTTAGCCTCATCTGGGGGGTGGGGGGGGTGTTTCTGTCTGTCTGTCTGTCTTCTGGCAGAGTGATGTGTGGCAGGGTACCCTCCAGAGCTCCCTGCTGGGGCCATCTGTCATCACAGGCTGAGATCAGCGTGGCTTGTAAACAGCCCCGTGGCCAGACATATGTCTCCACCATCTCTTCCCCGAACTCTGTTGTAGAGTCCGGGCCAAAACTGTCTCCAGGAATTAGTCTGTCCTTGTTGAGGCCTCCTTGGGAGTGCCAGCACAGGCCGCAGCCAAGGGCCTTCTGCTTCCTTCCCCAGCGTGTGAGCTGGTCTGGGTGCACCGGTGAGTGGACAGGGCTGGGGTCAGGGACCAGAGGACCTGAGGTTCTGGCCCACATGACCGACGTTGCTGTACCAGGAAAGGTACGCACATCTGTCCCACAGGCTTTACGGGCATTCTGGGATGCTCAAACCCCTTGGAGCTGGGGGTGGTCCCAGCCGACCCCTCGGGAGCTGTTCGGCCTTTCTCAGGCCTGAGAGACCCAAGTGCAAGGTCACTGGCAGCTCCCTGCATGTCCCTCCAAAGCACCCGTGGGAAACACAGCTTCAGCCCCTCTTTCCAGATCTACTTCTCTCTGCTTCCTGATCCTGTGTCCTCCTTGTGTCAGGTGAGGGGCCATGAGAGATAGTGCAGGTTCTACCCCATTGCCTTCATTCATTCTGCTTGGCACTTCAGTGGTAGACATTGTGGGGCACTTACCCAGGCTCTGATGAGTCCTCTGGCCATCTCTGACTATCAGTCCTCCGTCTCATCTCCTGACCTCCTCCTGGGCATCCCCGCCTTTGCTTTTCCTATTTGCTCTCCTGATCCCATGTTAAAAAAAAGGAAAGAGAAGTTCCCCAAGAGGGTAATCTACTTCCTGTTGGGCACGGGTTTCCCTGCAGCCCACAGACCCTAGGATTCCTGCCTGGACAACTCCCGAGGCTTGGCATGAGTTCATTCATTTATTTCTTTGGAGGCAGGAAAAGGAGTGGTTCAGAATCTGTCCTCTGGAGGCCGACTGCCTGAGTTCATAATCCCAGCTCCATCCACCAGCTGGGAGACCTTGGGCATTTTCCTAACCCCTCTGTGCCTCAGTTTGCTCCTCCATAAAATGGAAATATTAGTAAGTCCCCTCGAGGACTATTATGAGGATTAAATAAGTTCATACGTGTAAGGACTTTATAATAGGGCCTAGCCCATAGTAAGTGCTATTTTAGGGTTTGCTGTTATTATTCATTCCATTTTGATTGAGTGCCTCTAGGGGCACCTGGCTGGCTCAGTCCATTGAGGATTCAACTCTTGATCTCGGCTCAGGTCTCGATCTCAGGGTTGTACGTTCAAGCCTCACATTGGGCTTACCAAAAAAAAAAAAAAATGATTGAGGGCCTGTAGTGTGCCGCATGCCGTGCTGGGCTCTAGAGATGTAGCAATGATGAAGACAAGGTTCGAGACTGTCTTCATGGAGCTTACCCTTTAGTGGGGAAGATGGACAAGCAAACAGGCCGTCATAACACAGCATTTTAAGTGCCATGGCAAAGAAAGGCCCGAGTGTGTTGGGAGCACTTGGGAGGCGACCTAACGTGGGTGGCAGGGGCTGTGGCGCCTCCCCTCCTCCGCTGGTGTGAATCACACAGCTCGCTGGCTGCCAGGAGCATGCCTGGAGCGGAGGCTGGGTGCTGAGCTCCACCCTGAGCCAAGGTTCTCCCTTCCACGTGGCTGTCTGAACTTCAGCCTTCTGTCCCCGGATGAGACTGAAGCTGACTTTTCCGGATTGGAAGCTGCACTTGGTCTCCCAGAAGCTCATAGGTGGCCTCTGGGAGGTGTGAGGTGGCGTCCAAGGGCTCTCTTTGGGATCCGGTTGGGGTTGCTGGCAAAATGGGAATTTCATCCAGGACAGTGGCTTTGAAATTTATTCCTCTCCAGAGAAGTCTACCTTCACCAGTGGTTGCCCATCAAACAATTTCTCTTAGGGCCAGCAAGAGGGCAGGGTCCTCTGGGGAAGAAATCCCTTCATAGGAAAAGTGAATCTCAAAGAATGAATGAACACAGCCCTTCTCAGGTTGCACATTCCTGTGTTCTCCTGCAGGCGCTGGTGCCGTTCCACCCTTGTTCCCGGCTCTCACCTCCCACTGCCACCACTCCTCTCTTGCTCACTCAAGAAGCGGGGTCCTTCTGCCTCTTTTCTCCTTCCTGCCCTCACAGTGCTGCCCGGGCCTCTGGGGCCTTCTCTCCCTCCTGTTTTCAGCAGAGCAACAGGCAAGGGGTGTGGCCTCCGCAGCCAGAGGCTGGCGGTCAACCACTACTAGGCCCCCTCCGAGCTCCACTTTCCTAATCTGGATAATGGGGATAATGCTCCTGGCCTTGCAGGATGGTTGTGTGGGAAACAAACAGGATAATGTGGACCAATGGCCTCACGACTCCATCCAGATGTACCCTTATGACTGCTGGTTGGCCCTCTGGCATCAGCCTCCCATTATTCTTTCCCACCTCTGCTCCTGGTGTTTGCAGGCTGCATCGAATCAGCTGGCTTTCTGAGCTTCTCCAACGTTCCCCCTCTCTCGCCTCCTCCCCGCCGTCAGCTGATACCCCAGGCCCCATGCCAGGGGCGCTCCCATTTCCCAGCCTCACTCCCATCCTTCTGTCTCAATGTCCACATGTTTGGAATCCTCATTTACCCCCATCCAGGCCAGAGCCTAGTCCCTGCATGGTGGGGAGACAGGCAAAATCGGAGCGAGACTGTCATCCGTAGTGGGGAAAGATATTACAAATTCAACTGACATTTTTTTAATGTCAAAAAAAAAAAAGTGAAGCTTAACTAACTTACATCCTCACTTGGTCTGACTGTCAGATGTCATGTTTGGCATATGGCGTGTCCACAGGAAGAGCAGGGTTCCAAGAAAACATGGCTCCTCCTCGTGTAACCTACGACAGTGCCTGGCTTATCGGGTTTTTCAATTATGCTGTCAAGTTTTAAGGAAAACAACCCTCATCAAGTGGAAAAGTGCCTCTAAAAAAATTCCTGCAAAGAAATAGAATTCGAAATAGTACTAATTACATCATTGCAAGCAATCACTTTTAAAATGCGATGCTGGCCTTCTCCCCTGACCTGTAATCGACCGTATTCCGAGGTAAAAATAATGAGGGCCTCTCAGGTGTTACCCAAACTGGAGCCCAGGATCCAAATGCTCAAGAAGGCTGTATGAAATATGGTTTAGATCTACGATCATGAATAACAGACTTTGCCCCAAGTCTATAATGCACTAGGAACTAGCAGCTAATGATAGAGCGATAGAGCGAAAGCCATCTGGATTAGAAAAACATTTAAAAACACCAAGATGCTCAAGCTTTGCTGTACAATTGGATGAAAGCGTAGATATCTCTAACGTACCCCTTGGTATTGAAAGACCTGCGGATCCCCTTACCCAAGAATTTAACACTGCCACTGGATGCAAACAGCAAGAGGTTTATTTCCACGCAGGTACCGGCGGGTGGTCGGCAGCTCCAGCTAACCGAGCACGCCGACCGGAGAGAAACAGGGTCTTATATAGGAAGGCACAAACAAGTTTTGGGTGGGGCGCAACTGATTGGTTGACAATTTGAACTTTGAAAAAGGCATACTTGGAGTTTGCTGATTGGTTTTGAGTACCCGCGCGCGCGAAGTGAGAGGCGGGAAGGGGGAACAAGCTGATTGGTTCTGAGGGCCCGCTCGCGCAAGAGAGGGGAACAAGAAGGGGGAAGGTAGGAAAGCCATCATGGCGTCTCTATTATTTCTATAAGCCAAGCAGTGACAGTAAAGCAAAAGAGCAATTAATATGCGACTAATAACCCGATTAATAACCTAATTTATACCTAAAAGCCAGCGGTTTACAGAAAAGCAAAAAATAAAGCGGTTAGTTATCCTATCTACCTTCTAGGGGAAGGGTCTTTCAGTATCTGTGAGAGTCCATTTCAACAATAAAAGAGATGGGCGCCTGGGTGGCTCAGTGGGTTAAGCCCCTGCCTTCGGCTCAGGTCATGATCTCAGGGTCCTGGGATCGAGGCCCACATCGGGCTCTCTGCTCAGCAGGGAGCCTGCTTCCTCCTCTCTCNTATCCTTTTGTAAAGATACTACTAAAGAAAGGATGAACCGCAAGTCATATATTCTCAACAGTAAATGACTTCTTCAATAAAAATAAGTTTTCCAACAACTCTGTAAGGATAGCTGCTGATGTTCTGACCAGAATAAAAGGGGATCCAGGTGAGGACAGAGAGGTGGGGGGCGCTCCCTGTGAAATCCCCTCACCACAGCCTATGATCATAGGCGAGCCACTGCCACCACGAAGCCAAAGTCAGAAGACAAATTGCTAGAGGAAGTCATCATGCGGTTCACTTTAGAACACAAGGCCTTTAAAGTAGAATGGGATCTTAATGGAACACTGTGTCAGAAAAGTATCCGTGAAAATCCCTGTACCCCTTGAGAATTGCTGGCTGTGTCTTGGCCAAGAAATGGTCAGACTTATAGATGAGCTATTTTTTATTTAAACACACACACACACACACACACACACACACAAAGATGGGTGTCCCCATCTGCTGCTCTTTCGTGTGATGACAGATGGCCGTCAGGACTCTGCTACCTGCTAGAGCATTTCAAGGAAAGAAAAGAAAAATACAAAAGACCCTTCGAAGCATTTCTCTGGAGGCTGACGTGTTAGTCTGTCTCTCCAAAGTAAGAGAGATGTTTCCCTGTTTTTAAGTCACTGGGTTTGAGGCCCCTGGTGGTCTAGTGGCTAGGATTAAGTCACTGGGTTTGGGCGCCTGGGTGGCTCAGTGAGTTAAAGCCGCTGCCTTTGGCTCAGGTCATGATCCCAGGGTCCTGGGATTGAGGCCCACATCGGGCTCTCTGCTCAGCAGGGAGCCTGCTTCCTCCTCTCTCCTCTCTCTCTGCCTACTTATAATCTCTCTGTCAAATGAATAAATAAAATCTTTAAAAAAAAATTAAGTCACTAGGTTTTTCTTTTTCAAATCACTTTTTTTTTCTCTTTAAAGTACAGCAGAATGTTGTGAAATCAAGGTAGGATGGGGAGCGGCCTCAGAATCTGAGCCTTATTTCCTTGTTGGTCAGTCTGGAGTCAAACATCTGGTGGGTTTGGTCTGCCGTTGACTCTGGGCGGGGGCGGCTGGGCTGGGCGACAGGAAGAGCCTTTGAAAGTGGATGTTTGGAAGCAGTTCCGTCATGATGGGATTTGTTGCTGTAAACCAACTCCATTTGCGCATTTAAAAAACTTGACAACTGGCATTTGCGAATGTATTTTACATTTGTAAGAACAACTAGCCAGCCTCGGAAGAGATGGAAAGTTACCAGCCAGATTTCAACCCCCGCATCACACAACTGGTGAGAGGGAGTGGAAACTGAGGGGCCTGGTTTTCTAGACGGGCCGGGGACAGGGAGCTTCTTCCATCTTGAGCTGAGAGACCTTGTCAGCTATGGCCGCAGTAAAACCGAGGATCAAAATAAACTGAAATTACAACTAGACCGTGAGTTGTTGCACCTGCATGTTTAAAAACTAATAAAACAACTATAGTTATGGAAGATGGATCCGTGAGCAGAAACTGGGTGACGGGCACGCAGGACCTCTCTGTGACTGTTTTTTGTAACTTCCTACAAAACTGTAATTACTTCCAAATAAAATACATACATACATACATACATACAAAAAAAGTAAATACATAAAACTGGTTTCATCCCATTAGAGTGTATAACCTTGATAAGCACTGTGTGTCATACAGTCACCGAGTGTCATTTCTAGGAAGAGCAAGTTGAGTCAAGAGTAACCTGCCGAGAGCCAGGGAAAAGGGATTGTGGCCAAGGAGGCACAGCTCTCCACAGGGATGACTTGGGGGGACAGGGCCTCACAGCTGTGGAGTCAGTTGCACCCCACTTTTCAACATGGGTGACCGGGGAGCCCGAGGGCCTTCCAGTGAGATCTGTCTGTATCTTTACTCCTCAGCCTCCCCGGTGATTGAAAATGGCCAGTTGGAGTGTCCCCAAGGCTACAAGAGACTGAATCTCACTCACTGCCAAGGTAAGGGTGACCCCAGGCCGGGGCTGGGCTTGGGGAGGGGGATGATGAAGGTCTGAGGATGCCAGGGCACTCCCCCTCCCCATCCAGACACGAGGAGTGGTGTCACCGAGCACCTCTGAGCCCCAGCTTCAGGGAGTTGTGGGGTCTACTGGTTCCAGGGGCCTAAAGAAGTTGTGGGGATAATGAGAGAGCAAGCCTAGAAAGGGCCTGGATGCTGAGCCCGTCCATCTCCCCATCTCCACCTGCCCCCACCGGACCCAGGCCAGATGCCTCTCTAGAACTGTGGGGTCTGTGGGGGGGGGGGTACTGGGGCCAGTCTTGGCCAGGCTCCCTGGAATGGGAGGACTTTTGACTTCAGAATCTAGTCAGCCTGAGTTGATGGGGACCTCTGTGGACTTCCCCCAACAAATCACTTTCTGCTGCTCAGACCTCCCTCCCCCTGCCAGGAGTGGGGAAGAGGGAAGGTACAGGTGGAAGAAAGACGGGACCCTAAAGCACAGCCCCTGGCCCGCCGGCCAGGCTGACAGGCTCTCTAAGGCCAACTGAGCTCCAGGGCATTACAGAGCCGCAAGGCCCGGAGGCACCTTGGGACAGAGGGATGGGAGGCAGGCTCAGCGGTGGCTTGTCACTACGGGGAATTCCAGTGGGATGGTGCGTAGGCCCAGGATGACTAAGGGGTCCGGAAGTCTTCACTGAGGGGCAGCTGCTGCCCCTGAGCAGCTGGGACTCGGAGCAGAGAGCCGCTGTTGGCTGTGGGCCTGGCAGTAGGAGACAGGAGCAGAGCTTCCTGCCCAGAGGCTCTTGGGGCTGTCGGAGGTCAGTAGGGAGCTGAGGCAGCTTCCCCGTTGGAGAAGCAGATACACTGCTGTCTGTATGGCTTACTTTAAATGAAGCTGGGTTAGAGACAGGGGGTTGACTCAGATGGCCTCCTAAATATCATCCACCTGGAGGTTTCTTCAGGAGAGAGGGATCTGAGGAAGTTCTGGGGTGGCTAGGCTGCCTGCCTGGGGTAGGGGTGGGGGGGTGCCTGGGCCCGCAGGGGATTTCTGGCCCATGGATAAAGTGCTTAGACGGGGCAAAAGGGCAGGCCTCTGACCCAGCCCAAGGTCAGACTCCCCTGGGGGCAATGAGGAGCAGTAGACTGGAGAGTGGGTGTGGAGAGGTCTTTGGTTTTGCCCTTGGAGGATACAGTAGGGCCATTCATATCTAAACTGTCCCTAGGGCCCTCTCCTCCTGGCAGGTTTCCCAGTACACAGGGTTAAAGTTATTCCCAGGATCTCAGAGGAGCTCTCCGTCCTCCCTGCACTGAGCCCCGAGGGACACCGGAAGCCAAAGGGCCCTCCCCCAGGAGGCCCTGCCCTTTAAACCTCCCGCCTTCCCGTGTCTGTGCCTTGGTCTCCATATCTGCGAGGGGACCTGCTCACCTCTACCCCTGTGTGCGTCACCATCCTCTCTGTCCATTCTTCTCCTGCCACGGGGCAAGTTTGGGGTGTTGTCAGGAGCCACGAGCGTTGTGCCGGGTGTTAGCACATGGGGACAGATAAACATGGCAGCCCCGGTGAATACAGGCGCTTAAATCATTATACACCACATGAGAAGTGCTCTTGCTAGAAAGAGGCCCTGGGTGCCACGGGATCGCATGGTGGGCGACCCTTCCCAGACCAGGAGGGTAGGAGAAGGCTTCAGGTGACGGCTGACCTGGACTTAAAGAGTGAGTAGAGGTGACCTGCTGAAGGGGACGCAGGCGTTCCAGGCTGAGGGAACAGCACACGCAAAGTTGGGCCGGCGGGAGGACAGCCTGTGTGGCCACAGGAGACAACACAGCATCCCAGGGCCTCATCAGGGCTGCCTGCTCCCCCACAGGCTTTGAGGAAATGTGGGGGAGGGCACTGGATACCATGCAAGGGTTTAGGAGCCCCCGCAGGAGGTCAGTGGGGACCCAGAGGTATGTCAGATTTCGAGGCTATCACTCTGGCCACAGTCCAGCTCCCAATGGGCCTGTTCCCCTTCCTAGCTCTCAATGGCATTTCCCCAGGCACCTCCCTCCCAGTAGGGTGTCCTGCCAAAGAACAGTGGGGCCACCTTCTAGCCCCTTCATTCTCGTGCTCAGTGCCACTTTCCCTGAAGCCCGTGGGTGAGCAGGTGACTCTGGTGATGGGGTCACCACGTCTAATCTCCTGGCCCTGGAGGTGGGGGTGCCCCTCACAAATCTTCCACACTCGTCATCATCAACAAAGGCACCATCACCAAGACTTCTTGGAGCTTAGAATGTGAGGGTTGGGACTTCCCCTTGGCAGGAAGAAGTTTCCAGCATGAAATGTTTTGGAGATCACAGAGGACGTTAGGGTCACTCCCTTGTTTGAAGAATAGTACGAGCATCCACTGGTCTTGGAGGCTGTGTGTGGCCTGCCCAAGGCCTCTCAGCCTCCCGGAAACAGGGCCTCCAAACCCCCTGGCCCTCCACGCTTGCACCTATCCTCCTGCCTCCCATCCTCGCTGCACCCGCAGCTCACTGTGCACATGTCCCCGAGATCTGGGGTCCTATGGAGATGCTTCAGAGGCCCTCGAGGAAGGCTGAATAGGAAGGACAGGGCAGGTGGTTCTCCTCACTCCAACCCAAGCTGTCTCCTTACCTGCTCCCCCCATTTGCATCCCAGCACACTCCTCACTAGCTGAGTGACTTTGGGCAAGTTACTCCTGGACCCTGTTTCCTCACTTATAAAATGAAGTCACGGGGACCTACTTGATAAAATTGTTGGTAAGAACCCAACAAAGTACCATGTGTCAGCCACCTAGTGTGGTACCTGGCCCGTGATAGGCACTCAAGAAACGTTAGCTCTTAATATTATGATCCTTATTACCAGTGAGTGGAATTCAGGGATTTGCAATTTTATCTTGTTTGATCCTCCTAATGAGACTACCTGGTAGTTACCAATAAGGTCCCCATTTTATGAATGAAGAAGCTGAGGCACAGAGAGAGGGACCCCACTTAATAGATGACAGCTCTCTTATCGTTTTCCTTTTGGGAAGATCCGCCCCCACCCCCCGGCCTCTCCCTGCCCTGAGGCCTTGGCCGGGCAGGCTCTCCCTCACCTCCTCCAACCCCGCAGACATCAACGAGTGCCTGAGCCTGGACCTGTGCAAGGATGCGGAGTGCGTGAACACCAGGGGCAGCTACCTGTGCACCTGTGGACCTGGCCTCATGCTGGACCCGTCCAGGAGCCGCTGCGTGTGTAAGAGCTGGCGGGAACCAGGGATGGGGGACATTGGGAGGCGAGATGAGATCCTTGGGGTCCACCAGCCAGGCTGAGAGCAGTAATTTCCCCTGGGCCTCATCCCCGGGCCCGGGGTCTGTGTCCCAACCCAGTGTACAAACACTGATGTGGCCCTCCCTGCTGGCGCGGAGACAGCTATGACTTCAGTTTGGGTTTTTGGCATGTCTTTGGGGGCTTTGCAGTTTGGGATTTTTTACTTCTGTTTTTCCTCTAATCCGTTCTGTCCCATCTGCTGCCTCATTTACTTTGGGGGGATGTGTGTTGCCTTTGCTCCATGTCTGGCCGAGCTGTGGCTGCCTCTTCCAGGTCTGAGTTTGGCAGCCTGGTCACTGAACTGCAGATAGGCCTTCCTCACAGGGCCTGTCTGTAGCGTGTGTGGCACTGCCGCCGTCCCCAGGCCTTCCGACAAACCCGGGGTCCCTCATGGCTCGGAATGTGTCCGCTTCCATGAATACATACATGTCAGCGGTCCCATCAGCACCGAGTCTGGGCGTGTGTGCTGTGTGTCTGCGTGTGTGTGTGCGTGTACCCCCAGGAAGCTGTTTGCCGCGGTCTCTGTGGTTTCTCGCTGGAAGAGGCCCCGGCTAGCAGCACCCCCAGGGAGCAGAGCTGACGCCAGACAGGGCTCTCCTTGGGCAGGAGGCCTGACCAGAACTGAATAAATCCAGTCCCGACTGGCATCTGTCAAGTGGCAGCCCAGGTCAGGTTGCCTGCCCCCAGCTCCACACGGCTCCCCGAGGCCGGCCAGGCCCGCAGTCCACAGACCACCAGGTACTGGGTCTGGGGAGGCCACAGGAGGAGCAAGACTCCAGTGCCACCCAGAGGGAGCCTCCCACTTGAAGGGAAGGATGAGACGGGACCCAGGCCATGCCTCCAGGGAGAGGAAGCAGTACGAGGCCAGAGTGGGAGGAACACGTCCGAGGGCTCTCAGGGAGGCGTCATGGAGAAAGAGACATGTGATCAGCACCTCCAGGGGCATACAGCCCTTCCTTCTCCTCATCCCACCGCCTGCTTAGGATTGCTTTCTTAGCAGACATTTTTAACTCCTGAAGTGACTTTTACTTATTAGCACCAGAAAGAGACCCTTACTTAATACAGGGAGACAGAGATGGCCCTTGGATGTTCTATATTTTTTCTCCCTCCCTACTGTGACCCACTCCACTTCATTTCTGAGCTTTGCCCTCCTCCCTACGAGCTGACCAGAGCTGGTCTACAAGGGCCCCTCTGGGCTGGGGCAGCCTCCCAATACTTTCGGCCAACTCACCTCTACCCTGGGGGTCAAGAGGACTGAGCCATTTCCTACCGTATCCCAAGGGAAGTGGCTGCTGGAAACAGATTATACCTGGAGACCAGACTCATGGACTGATCGATAATTGATCATGACCTTTGATAAGGCCCTTTCACCTACATCATTGTGAAGAAAGTGTATTAGTCAGCAGGGACCTGGCCGGCTCAGTTGGTGTAGTGTGTGACTCTTGATCGCAGGGTCATGAGTTTGAGCCCCACACTGGGTGTAGAGGTTACTTAAATAAATAAATAACCTTTTTTTAAAGTATATTAGTCAGGAGACTTTGGGTTGCAAATGACAGAACCCCAACTCAAACCACTGTAAGCAAAAATAATTCCTTGGTCCACACAACTAAGAAGTTGGGGGGGTAGGTGTGCCTCAGGCTTGGTTGGATCCAGGTGCACACAGTGTCTTCGGGATGCCCCTTGCTCTGTATCCTTTGTGTCGATTTCATAATTCCATCAAAGGTGGCCACCAGACAGTCCAGGCCTACATCTCCCAGCCTTGCAAACTCCAATTTAAAAATAGAGAAATAAAAAGTATCTCTTTTGTAATAATCCAGGAAAAGTCCCAAAACTGATTTTTATCATTAGGTCAATGTGATCAAGTGCCCATTCCTGACCCACTCACTATGACCAGGGGTATGGACTCTTTCAGCTAGGAAGTAGGGTCAGCCTCCACTCCATATGGACAGAATGGGAGATGGGGTGGGTCCCATAGGAAAACCAGGGTGCTGTCACCAGAATATAGGGATATAGATGCCAACCAGGGAGAAAACCACATGTCTCCTCTCCATGGCATTATCATCATCCCTATTTTACACATGAAGACGGTAAATCCCAGGGAGTTCATGTAGCTCCCTGTGCAGCAGGGATTTGAACTTGGCCTGCTGGGTCCTGGGCCCTGATCTGGACTTCCCCAGGGTCATCAACTGCCTACCTTTGAGTATTGTCCCCTCTATGCATCCCTCATCCTCTTGCCCGGCCCAACAAGGAATTCAGTCTGTTCCATGTGGCCTGACCTCTTCATCCTCCATTGAGATGATACAAGAGGACAGTCTTCACTATTCACCATCGAAGGACAAGAAAGAGGACAATGGTGGTAGTATTTTTACCATCTAAACCCAGCATAGGGCGCCTGGGTGGCTCAGTGGGTTAAAGCCTCTGCCTTCGGCTCAGGTCATGATCTCAGGGTCTGGGATTGAGTCCTGCATCAGGCTCCCTGCCGAGCAGGGAGCCTGCTTCCTCCTCTCTCTCTGTCTGCCTCTCTGCCTCCTTGTGATCTCTCTCTCTCTGTCAAATAAATTAATTTTTAAAAAAAATCTTTAAACCCAGCATAGCTCACACCCATGGAGGCCCATAGCATTTTGATTTATGCACACGGGTCCAGCGAGCATTTGCTAAGCATCCCCATGCCTCCGACACTGCACAGGGTGCTGGGCTAGAGGTGGCCAAGGTAGGGTCCCTGTCCTCAAAGCCCCCCATCAGGCCTTTGGCTCTGTCTCTTCTCCCCAGGGAGACTGTGGCCCTAGAGCACACTGCTCCCCACCCATCCCCAGACCGGTGGTGGGCTTTTGTAAACACTTGTAAACTCAGCACCTGGAGACAAGCCTGAGCATCCCCATTTCCTGCCGTCCAGCTCTCCATGGGCGGTGGGAGTCAACAGGTAACTCAACGAAGACTTCCACCTGCAGCTGTTCCTCCCAACATTCTTGTGAGCATTTCCAGGGCCCAAAGCTGCCGACTGAGACTGGGGCCAGGCCAGCTGGCTGTGTACTGCCAGCAGCCGCTCCCATCACTGCCCCCCTCCTCCCCGCACTTCCCCGAGCCGGCCCCCTGCTCACCTCCCCTACCCTGTCTATTACAGCCGACAAGGCCATCTCCATGCAGCAGGGGCTGTGCTACCGGTCACTGGGGCCTGGCACCTGCAGCCTGCCTTTGGCCCAGAGCATCACCAAGCAGATCTGCTGCTGCAGCCGGGTGGGCAAAGCTTGGGGCAGCAAGTGTGAGAGATGCCCCCTGCCCGGCACAGGTAAGCCTCTGTCCCAGCTCAGCTCCGGCCCCCAGGGGGCTTCCTCCAAGCCAAGGGCCATTTTCCCCCACCTGGACCTCAAGCCAGAAGACCCTTAGTCTTCCTTCCTTCCTGCTCAACTCCTCACCCCACCCTCACTGCCACATTGCTTGCCCCCCGAAGGGAGGGGAGGGAGAACCCTGGCTTCCCTCAGGAACTGCGCCTCTCAGCTGGTCCTCTGACCCGTGACCTTGCAGAGGCCTTCAACGAGATCTGCCCCGCTGGCCACGGCTACACCTACTCGAGCTCACATATCCGCCTGGCCATGAGGAAGGCCGAGGAGGAGGAACTGGCCAGGCCCTCCAGGGAGCAAGCGCCGAGGAGCTACGGGACCGCGCCCGGGCCCGTGGAGAGGCAGCCGCTCCGGGCCGTCACTGACACCTGGCTAGAGGCCGAGACCGTCCCTGACAAGGGTATCTGGGCTGCGGGAGGGGCCTGAGGGGTTCCCCTGCCCTCCCCCACCCCCAAAGAGCCACTGGGTGTTTATCCTGGATGCATGGCTTCCCCACTCTGGAGCACTGGGAGAGGGAGTTTAGAGCAGCAGCACTCAGCCCCAGGAACCTCCTCGCCTGGTGTGCTGGGAAGGCCTCAGCCCCTTCCCCTCATGTGTGGGCTCAAAGGGGCCCACACCCCAAGGGTTGCTGGTGGAGAGGTCAGCAGCAGCCCCCGCCCCAGCTCATCAGGCCTTTCTGTCCCCAGCCTTGCCGCTTCTGGGCTGATGCTGGCCGCCAGGCCCGGCGGGGAGATCTGGGGGGCCCAAGGCTGTAGATCCCGTCCCTGGCCTCAGAGTCGGGGCACCAACTCCAGCTCAGTCACCAGGGGCCCAGGAGGCAAGGCTCCTGGCAGCGGCCCCAGGAACCACACTGAAAGCACACCGGGGTCCCAGTAGCCCACAGGGCAGGAGGCCAAGGACATACTAAGACCAGGAGAGCTAAGGGATGGCCAAAATTGCCCGGGGAATCTGGAACAGACAGACAGGGAAGTCATCGTGGGAACCGGACCCTGGCCAGGCCAGGAGCAGCTCCTCTCTTTCTAGAACGGACCCCCGGGGCTGTAGCCCAGGGCAGGGGGCCGAGTGACCTGGTGTTGCTGGGAGGCTTAAGAGGGAGGAGGTGGCCAAGCAAAGAGGAGGGTTACATCTAGGACTGACGGGTGGACTCGCCACGGAGGCCTCATTCCTGGGGCCGCTGGCATTCTGGGCCTGTGGTGGCCAGTCCCGGCAGGGCGGGAGGGGCAGAAGCAGGTAAAAAGATTCTGCACTCTCTCCACGGCTGACATCTGGGGACAGGTCAGGAGGTCAGAGACCGAACCCACCCTGGCCACGGGCGGAGGGGAGAAGGCGGCCAGCCTCTCCGCCCTGAGCTCATGCTCTCGCCTTTCCTTCCCAGGAGACCCTCAGGCTGGCCAGGTGAGTGTGCCCTCCCAGCAGGGCCTGGGCAAGCGTGGCGGAGAGTGGGACAGGGTCCCCGCTGACACTGCAGGGCGGTGTCCCCTGAAGGAGGAAAGGGAGACAGGCGGATTATGTGCAGCGATGCTGGAGTGGGAGGGTCCATCCGAAGAGCTAGTTTCTTTTTTTCTTCCCAAGGGAAGAAAGAACAGCTCTTGTACAAGTGTTCTCTTGGGGTCCCCTTCAGAAAGGAACATGTAGGAACAGGTAGGAACATGTCCTGTTCGCCCCAGCTCTGCAGACAAGGTCTAGAACTGTTTCCAGATTAATTCTGGATTCGGCCCTTTCTGAGCCTGACTTGCTTACACCTCAGGAGCTCCTCTGTGGGTGGCTTGCGGGGAAGTGGAAACAGCTGTGGATGGCCTCAAACCACTTCACGCCCTTCCCTGTGCCCAGGATTCCCCTGTAAAGAACCGAATGTCCTCCCAGAAAAACATTCCAGAAGAGTGAACCTGCTTCTTCCCTCACCCGTCTGCCAGGCCCTACCCTGTCCCCTGCCCCTCCCACCCGCAGACCTGACTGTCCCTGAACACGGTTTCTGCAGGGAGCTGCTGCTCCCAGACCAGAGTTCTCCATCCGTGTCCTCACAGCCCCCGGCGTGCCCCTGACCCTCTGTCATCCTCTGTCCCTTCTCTCCTCCCGGGTCACTGCTGCTGGCTGTGAGCCGTGGTGAGGGACACCAGGTGTGGCCTAGGGTCTCAGCCTCACCACCCTTGTCCTGTGACCCTGGGGAAGCTAATGAACCTCGAGCTTCTGTCACTTTATCTGGGCTCATGGCATTGAGACGATTGTCAAGCGTTGCTGATGTGACACTGAGGGGCACAGCACGGATATTAGCCCCTTAATCATTACAACCTGCTATCGTAGACTAGTTGACCAGATTAGTTAAGACAGTGGACATAAAGTGCTGGTAGCATGCCTAGCACATAGGAAGAACTCATCGAGAGCTGGAAGGGACAAGAAAGTGAGTGAGGTGGCCAGGAAGCCTGGAGGCAGGGGTGAGTGTGGTGGAAGAAAGCACATCACGGGGGGGGGGGGGGGTGTGCAACAAGGAACAGGTCACAACCAGGGCTACCCAAGTACCTGCCTGGGTCCCAGGTGAGTCCCTGCTCCTAGCGGCTCCCAGAAAACAGAAGGGAGGGAAGGACACACCGTAAAGTTTGTGTCATGGGCCGATACATGGGGCTCAGATCAGATGAGGTCAATGCTTTTTTCAGGGCGCCCTATACACCTAGGATGCGGTAAGGTCAGTGAAAGACACCGAGCTGCTTTGTAAATACTCCCCCAGCCACAGCACCCTTTCTGCATTTCACGGTGCCACTCAAGGTATAAAAGAGATCAGAGCAGAAGCGCGGGCCGAAGCAGGGGCCGATCAGGTGCCCAGAGCCCTTCCCCGATGGCCCGACTTCCTCTGCGAAGCAGCTAGAACTCTGCGGGCCCCAGCTGGCTGACGGTCACTGGGGTTGGGGACAGGACGCTGTCCAGGGGCTCTGTCTCCACTAAGCTAGTTGGCTCTGGACCCGCAGCCATTCCCACAAACCTGTCTCGTCACCAATGAAATGGAAGCAGAGACTGGCTGGGCTCAGGGACCCACTGGAGCTCTCCGACGCTCTGACTCTGTCTGGAACCAGCTTGAGTTTCGGGAGCCCAGGAGGCCGAGGGGCTGACCCGCCCTAGGCTCCACGCCTGGTTCTCCCGTCCCAAGGGCAGGAGCAGGAAGGGCCACTGCCGGTGTCTCGGGAGGCAATGCTGTCCGGGGCTGGGAAGGCCGGTGGCCAGGGGGCCATGGCCCCACAGCTCTCCCCTCCCCACCCCCTGCAGGAGATGCCGTGGAAAGGCCAACGCCACCACTTCCTGGACAAGGGATTCCAGACCCCCAGGAAGAAGAGCCGGTGACCACCACCGCCGAGGGGCTGGCGGCCCTGGGCCCCTCAGGTATCTGCAGTGGGCCTGGTGGGGTGCGGCTGGGCAGAGCCAGCTCCAGGGCCTTGCCCACAGAGGCACGGTCTCCAGTGAGCTCCCGCTCAGGCTCCGCGGCCCCGGCTTCCTCTCACGAGCCCCTCGGGAACCCAGGAGTCCGGTCAGGAGCACCCGTCAAGCAGGGGAGGAGAAAGAGAAGGGAGGGCTTGGGGGCACCTCTTCCTCCCAGGCTTTCTAGAAGCATCCAGGGGGCCCCCCCGGAGGAAGGGCAGCTCAAGGAGCCTCCGGGAGTCTGGCTCCCCCGGGGCCCTTGACCCTGAGTCAGCCGAGTGTCCTGGCACCGGGCGGCCTCCTGCCCACGGGGATGGCCAGCCTTTGGGAAGGAAAGCCATTCTGTTCTCAAGGTTGTTTAACTGTCTGGGGGCCCGCGTCCCCCCGTCTGGCCAGCCACAATGGTGAGGGGGTGCGGCACGGGGGAGATCCCTGGCAAATCCACCTTGCTCTGGAATGTGCCTTCCTCAGAGGCTCATTGTTTGGGGACTTGGTTCGAGAGAAGCAAAGCGGGTGATGCCGCAGCAGCTCCCTGTGCACGTGTGTGCTCACGTGTGCGTGCCCTCACGTGCGTGTGCCCTCGTGTGTGCGTGCCCTCGTATGTGCCCTCGCCAGGGGCTGGCTGACCTCTTCACCTCGCAGTCTCCGCTCGCTCAGGGGAGAGGGGTAGCTCTGGATTTCCTCCGGCAAAGAGAGAGCCCCTGGAGCCCGCTGGAACAGTCTAGAGAGTGCGGGGTGGAGGAGGGCGCTGGCCCTCCCAGGCCTGAACCAGGGCGTCCTGCTGCCCTTTCCCGGGCCCCCTCTCTCTCTGATCAGTGCACTGCTCTGGGAGGGTCCTCGTCCCCCGCTGCTGGGCAGGCAAGAGGTGCTGGGTTCAGGGGCTCCTTTGGGGATTCCCTGACAGGAAAACAGGTCTGGAGGCAGGGACAGGGGTGAGGGGCAGGAGGAAAAGCCCAGGTGAGGCTCAGCAGCAGCTGTCAGCTATGTGGGGGGACAGAATCCTCCCTCGCTGTCACCACCCACAGCTTAATCCCCCTTCTCCCCTGCTTTCCCCCAGCCTCACCCGTCTGGGAGGATATGTGGAACCAGGCAGGGGTCCCCACAAGCCCCCCGGGCTGATGCAAACTTGTCGCCAGGCCAGGGGCAGGGTAACCTTGCAAACAGGCCAGTGCACATTCAATTCAGTCCAATTTAGTGAACGCTGTGAGGCCCTGCTGTGGACCAACACAGGCCTTGTCTACCCCCTTGGGTCTCCAGAGATACCTCAGTGGTGTGGGGCGGGGTGGGGGGGGCCTGGCCGGGTGGGCTGACGTCAAAGACCTCAAGGCAGACACAAGGCTGCAAGTGCCTCTCACATACTCGATCACATGTTCAGTCCACACACTCTAAGCCCCAGGCACTTTTCTAGCACTGAGGACACAGTTCAGAAAAGCTAACCTCTGTGCAGTCTCAGTGCTGAGTCCAGGCAAGTCGACAAACTGTTCCTGAATTCAGCATGTCTCCCCACTTTTTACCCCATAACCACCACCCAGGGCAGCTCCTGTTTGAATTATTTCAAAGGGTTTCTAAGAGCCCCCTGTGCCTCCCTGCCTAGTCCATCAGCCATTTGCTGCCTTTCTGAGCAAGATGGCATGGCCAGATGCGTGGTCTGAGAGAGTTCTGACCGTACCCCAACTTGCTTGACCCCCTTTCTCATAGGCCTATCTCAACACGGCATTCAAGGCCTCGCTCAGTTGGCCTGGCCCTCCTCTCCTTGCTCCCTCTGGCAGGTGTCCCTCAACACCCTCCTCACCAGCTCTATCTGGGGGAATGGGAAGGGAAGCTCTGGGGGAGTGAGAGCCATTCCCTTATTCAGGGAGAGGGCAAGCTGGCGGCCTCAGCAGGGGAGGCCCTTTGCTGGGCCGTGGGCCAGGGGAGCCCAATGGGTCTTGGTCAGAGGGACGCACTACTGTGAGCTCCATCCCGGGACTCGGGGTCCTGGGAGGGGTGCCATGGGGTTTTATACAAGGCCATGCTAACATGGATATGGGAGGGTCCAGCCAAGAATGGAGTGAGGCTTCTGGGGGTCCTGTGAGGCCCCTGTGCCCTGCCCCCCACACTCTCCCGCCCTACTCCACTGCCTTCATCTGTCCTCACCCCTACCACAACCTCTGCTTTGCTCTGCCTCCCACAGACATTGACAGATGTGCCGCCGGAGCCACCGACATCTGTGGGCCCGGCACTTGCGTGAACCTCCCAGATGGCTACCGATGCCTCTGCAGCCCCGGCTACCAGCCGCACCCCAGCCAGGCCTACTGCATAGGTGCGCCCTGGGGTAGCCTAGGCTCACACAGCGGCGGGGGACAGAGTCAAGAGTTCAGGCAGCAGAAGGCCCACGCGGTGCCGTGTGGTCGATGAGTTGAAGAATACTAATCCCGCGGACAAAGCCTACCTTGACCTCAGGGAGACAAGTCTCTGGGAGCACCATCCAATGAGTCTCCAGGACTCCAGAAGAGTGGGAAGCCACCCCAGGGCCCCCTGACCAGCTCCTAGAATGCTCAGCTCTGAAATCAGCCCACCCCCACCCCAAATAGCCATCTTGTTGCCTACAGAGCAGACCAAGGCCCACCCTAGTTGGAAATGTCTCCACCGATCCGCACCCCTCAAGAATTTGACATAAGAGAGAAACATCCACTGTGCCTTGAAGGAAAGGAAGTGATCAGGGGGCCACTGGGGGAGGGGGACATGGGGCAGGGAGGAAGTGCTGGGCCACTGCCCCAGGCCCTTGGTGCCTGAGTTGGCCCTGTGAGCAGACTTTGTGACCCCGGCCTTAGAGACTTTTCATCTCCCTGGCCTCCTCTACTCCCGCATCCCCTCCTTGACCCACAGCACCAGCCCCTGTCCAGCTCCTAGCACGGGCAGGTGGCTGACAGGTGCCCAGAGAAAGGTCCCCCTGACCTCCTCCCCACCTTCTTCTGCTCAGACGACAACGAGTGTCTGAGGGACCCCTGCGCGGGAAGAGGGCGCTGTGTCAACAGAGTGGGTTCCTACTCCTGCTTCTGCTACCCGGGCTACGCGCTGGCCACCTCGGGGACCACACAGGAATGCCAAGGTAAGCGAGCCCACCTTCATCTCTGGGATGGTCCCAGGGCCCCATGGAGAGTGTTGAGGTGGAGGAGGGTCCAGGCATTCACAGCACCCAGCCACTGCACCGCAGCGTGTGGAGTGGGAAGTATTTGCACCAAGATACACAGCCTCCGCATACGTTTTTATGAATGAGCTCACAGAGGATATGAGGCAGCACTTTCCAGTCAGTGCCTTAGGGTGTCTCACCCAGCAGGAAGGCTCACCTGAGGATGGCACCGCTCTCCTCGAGGCTCACGTGGCGGGTTCCGACCGGGGCAGCTCAGCACTCCCTCACAGCACCCTCCTGGAGATCAGGAAGCTGGGTGTCCTCTCATTACCACGGTCCCCCAGGTGCTAATCCCCCGAAAATATGGTTTGGAGAGACCAAGGCCAGGAGGGTGCCCTCACCTGATATGGAGCAAAGGAGAGTAGAGGAGAAAGCCAGCTAACTTAATCAGAGCAGGGGAATGACAGCATCCTTCATTCACACAAAGCCTTAAGCACATACGAGCCGGATGCCACGAGCTCTGGGCTCCTGCAGGGAGTCAAGTGCTGTGGGATCCAGGTGAGGGAGCCGCTGGCTCTCCGTGGCAGGGTGAGGCGGGTTTGCTGAGGGAGTGTTGGGGGGGGAGGACAGAAGAGTCCCAGGCAGCATTCTGCCAGCACTTTCCTATGCTGGCACCTCCTAAACCCTCAATCCCATCAACCTCATCATCCCACCCCTAGGCGGTAGAAAGCCTTACCCCATTTTATAGTTCAGTAAACTGAGGCTCAGAGAGGTGAAGTGAAATACCCAGGGATCTCATAGCTAGTTGTGGCAGAGCTAGAAACAGAATCAAAGTCATTCTGGCCCCGGAGCGTGGCTGGCTTCCAACACACTCCCTTACACGTGTGGTGAAGGAATGGAGGAAGCAGAGAGCATTCCTGGGAAAGGGAACCATCTCTCCAGAGAGCAGAGTGGTGAACAAGCCTGTCGTGCTTGGGGAATAATGATCAATCCAGTGTGGCTGGAGTGTGGGGTCTGAGGAGGAAGTGGCAGGGGCCGAGCCCAGTAGGTGAAGTCCAGGGTGCCTGGCTGAAGTGTTTGGACACCACTGTGCAGGCAGTGAGTGGCCAGGAGAGTCTGTACGCAGAGGGTGACCAGCTGGCTGTCTGGGATGTGACTCAGCAGTGCGGCTCGGAACAGCTTGGGGGTCCTGAGGGGAGAGGCTGGGGGCAGGGGGCTTCTCTGGGCTGCCCTGCATCGGCAGGTGCTAGAGGTTAGAGGCCCAGCCTGGGGCACCGGCGGGGGACAAGCAGTGGCTGCTGCAGGGAGTGGGGACACGGGGCCGGGATGTCTCTGCTGGCCCCAGCAGCTGGGGAGGGAGCCCCAGATCAGCTGCCCTTGCCTCTCCCAGCGGGGCTCAGCTGCCGCTTGATGGGACCTTACTCAGGATAACATCCACTTGCTAAATTTTGCCAATCTTACAAAGCCGTATCTCATTATTTAATTATGTATGAATTATTTCATTAACTTATATAATTAATTAATATAAATTATAACAATGTCTGCTATTAAAATATAACAGATCGATATAAATTATTCGAATATTAGCTATTTTTAAAAACATTTATTTTACTAATAAGCGTGAGCACCTCTTCATACATTAGCTGTTGGGTTTCCCAGTCTTTCCTATTTTTTGCTCAGTCTTCCAGCGGTTGCTGGTTTTTCTTGTGGCTCCTTGGGAGTTCCTGGTACATTCCAGAGACTTGCCTGGGTGTAGAGATTGTGACTCTCTCATTTCATCCACTAACCTTATCCACAGGTCCTCTTTTAAGAGAAATCCTTACTATTCATGTATTGAAATTCACCTTTTTGCCTTATTTTTTATGCTTTTGGGGCTTGAGTTAAGAAGTCCTTCCCTGGGCTCCTGGGTGGCTCAGTGGGTTAAAGCCTCTGCCTTCGGCTCAGGTCATTATCTCAGGGTCCTGGGATCAAGGCCTGCATCAGGCTCCCTGCTCAGTGGGGATCCTGCTTCCTCCTCTCTCTGCCTGCCTCTCTGCCTACTTGAAATCTCTCTGTCAAATAAATAAATAAAATCCTTAAAAAAAAAAAAGTCCTTCCCCACCCCTAAGCTACAAAGATATCCTTCTATACTTTCTTTCACTGAAGTGAGAGTTTCACCTTTTACAGCCTGTTTGACTCCTTCTGGAGTCCATCTTCCTATGGGCCTTAAGTTCTGTATTTTTCTGTCCCCTGCCCATTTTTCTCCACGAAGCAAGTCCGTTTTCTCAACCTCACCCCCGGCCCCGCCATCGAGGGTTCTTCATCAAGGGCCCACACGCTCTGCCTGTGAGTTCCCTTTCCTCTCCCACTGGGATCACAGCTTCTCAAAGAGAGAACTAGTTCTTTCAGAAATGCCTGGAGAGTTATTAAGATGCAGGTCCCAGTGCTGCTTGGGCAGAATCTCCGGACATGGGCTTGGGGGGGTGGAGGTGCGTTTTATACCTTCTGCCAGTGACTCCGATGGACACTGCAGTGTTACAAAGTACTGCTCGGATAAAAACACCACCCATAAACAAATGGTTAGTTTTCTATTCACACGACAAGCACTTTTGGGGGTTCTGTACTGAGGACATTAGGATAATAAGGGACATTCTTCGAAGTCAGGGAGAAAAAATCGAGTAAGTGAATAGTTACTGTAACGGCTGGGTCCTAAGGGAACCCTGAGAAGGGGCATAGAGGTCAGCCTCTCCTAAGAGATGAGTTGGAGATAGCCAAGCCCGAAGGCTTGAGAGTATCACACTCAGGGCAAGAGAGTATCACACACCCAAGCTCAGAAGCGGGTCCTGTGTAGCTGAGACTAGGAGGTGCAGCCAAGGTGGGAGAAGCAGACAGGAGCCAGATCATGAAAGATCTCACATGCCAGGCCTAGGAGATCAGATTTATAAGGTAGGTTTAAAGCTAGAGTAATAAGAGCTAACGTTACTTCGGTGCTTACCTTGTGCCAGGCAGGCACTGTGCTAGGCCCTTCACTTGGATTATCTCATTTAATCTGCACAGGGACCCGGAGAAGAGATTGAACCAGTGCCAGAGGGTGGGGGGCTAAGGTAAATCCTCCATTGATATGATATGGGGGCAAGGAATGGGGAGTGGCCAAAGCAACCTTGAGTTGATCAATTGAACCAGTCCTTGAAATGGGGGTAGGATTCTGCTGACCATCGAGGCGAAGAAAGCTACCCCACATGTAGACGGCTGTGTGAACAAAGGCTTGGTGGCTGGACCGGTGGGGTCAGAAAACACAGCAAGGCTGGGGCCAGGTAGCAGAGGCGTGGTGAGCCAGGCTGAAACAGCAGGGAACCCTGGTAGGGCTGTAGGCAGGGGAGTGCCATGACCCAGGCTTTTGAGCCACTGTGGGGCACCAGGACTCTGTGGGACCATGGCATAAACTGCTTCAGTAGATCCGCAGCTGCCTGAGCTGCTCTCTCTCTGGCTGCTTCATCCCTAACTCTCAGGAATGCCCTTAAGAACTCTAGGAGCAGACCTCTGGAGGATGAGTTGGGGTCAGGAAGGGGATATTATTGGCCTCCTCTGATCATGCCATCTGGACTGCCCTCTTACCTCAAGACCAGCCCTTTGGGGCGCCTGGGTGGCTCAGTGGGTTAAAGCCTCTGCCTTCGGCTCACGTCATGATCCCAGGGTCCTGGGATCGAGCCCCGCATCGGGCTCCCTGCTCAGCGGAGAGCCAGCTTCCTCCTCTCTCTCTGCCTGCCTCTCTGCCTACTTGTAATCTCTCTCTCTCTCTCTCTCTCTCTCTCTGTCAAATAAATAAATAAAATCTTTAAAAAAAAAAAAAGACCAGCCCTTGCCTCAGGGTGAGGAGACAGCTTTAGGGTCCCCAAGGGTCCCCCAAAGTAGTGTCCCCGGGAAGAAAGGAACTCAGGGGTTTGCAGAGGCCTGATCTAGATCAGTCCTGGCGTGGGAGCCCCCCCAAGTCATGGCTGCAGCAAGGACGCGTTTTGCACCGGGGCCTCAGCATGGCGTCCTTGTCATCCGAAGGGATGGCCCAGGACTCCCTGCAGGGCTGGCCCAACTCACGACTTCCCTGTGTGTTCACAGATGTAGACGAGTGTGAGCAGCCTGGGGTGTGCCGCGGGGGACGATGCACCAACACAGACGGCTCGTACCAGTGCCAGTGTGACCACGGCTACATCATGGTCAGGAAGGGACACTGTCAAGGTAAGAAATGAGATAAGGGAGGGCAGCCAGCCACCCCACCTCCTCTTGGTCCCTCCCCAGACACTGGCTGCCCCCACCCCGCCTTCCAGCTCATCTCTGACTGGACCTCTTGATGCTGAACCCACTCCTGTGCACAGAGACCCTCTGGGACCTCACGAGGCTTTCCATCCCCTCAGTGATGGCGTCCCGTGTGCCCCCCAAAGCAGCATTACATACGTGAGACCCCAGGAACACCGCTTGTCTGTGCCGCACCGCTCTCCTGTATGACGGAGGAGACGTTGGTCTCTCTGGGCGGAGCTTGGCCCCGCAAACCTGGCCTCCTTGCTAAAGCTTGTGCAGCTGTGCGTTCCTCGGGGCTGGACCCTATCCTCAGATGACTCATGTGCAGACACTTGAGAAATGGTCTGTGTTGGATAAACATCAGCAAATGGCAGCTGAACGAGTGAATGAAGAATGAATGCGTGAGCCCTGATCTTTGCTCCGTTTCCCAGGCCCTGCCAAAGGCGGCAGTGACATTGCCAAGTGGTCCCCTCCCAGGCTGGCTTGAAGCTCCTTCTATCACGCCAGCTCCTGGCAACACGGCCGCACCCCCTCCTTGCCAGGCTGGGGTGTCACCGGCTTGCAGGAGGCCTGCGTTATGTGCTGCGACTGGCTGAGATAGGAATGAAGGGGGGTAAGGCAAGGTTCTCTCTGGAAAGAAATCCTGCCCTTGACCCAAGTTTAGGACTAGCCACCTGCCAGCCTCCAGGTTTTACCCGGCCAGGACTTGGCCTACTTTCACAGGGTCCTGGAGGTGAGTACCTTGCAAAGCGGGGTGCCCCCTTTCCAATGCCATTACCAGGGAAGCCACGTCTGGAGTCCTAGAAGGCCTTAGCAAAGGGGAGAGGTGGCTGGGGTGGAGGACAGACAGCTCCCTATCCGCACCCCCCAGGGGTCACCTTCTCCTCTCAGTGCTCCCCTCTTGGCGCTCTCCCTTTAATACCCTGGTCTGCACATGATCAAAGTCAAAATGCACTCTCTTTGTTCTCATGAGCGTGATGGAGTCAGAAAGCCTGGCATTTTCCAGGAGAATGGAGAGTGATGGGTGATTTCTATGTGCCAGGAGCTGTGTGGGGACTTGATAGATTACCTCGTTTAAGCATGACAACATGACAAATTTGACATTAGACTTTATTAAAAAAAGTAATAAAAGCTAAAACTAAAGGAGATGACCAAGAAAATACAAAGACATTAAAGAGATCAGATTTATACTAACCAGTCCATGTTACAGGCGTTGGCTCTGATGGAGACGGGCCTGGGTTTTGTTCTTGTCTTGACACCTGATAATGCAAACCATAATGCCCATCTCAGCAGCCCCTGTGAGGACCAAATAAGCCAATACGTACAACAAGACCTGCAGTGCACAGCGGGGAGCATCTCTATGTGAGGGCCCCATTCTTTTTCACCTCTGGACTCCCCCCGAGCTCCAGTCCACGCCTCCAGATTGTCCCCTTCTCTCCCGGAGGAAAATTTCCAGACACACCTCCGCTGGGAGGTCAGGGTGGGTTCCCAGCCCTGGGCAGACACTCAGGCTGCTGAAAGACAGCCTGATGTAGTCTGCAAACTTCTCCAGGTTTCCATCAGGAACCACAGACCCAGCCGTCACCCCGGGAGCCCGGTCAATTTCCTCTCCCTGTTTCTTCTCACCCCAGCTGAGAAATTACTCTCTCCACGTCAACTCAGAATCTCTGGTGGAAGGCCCGAATGTTCTGGACAGTGGCCCATCCAAAGTCTCAGGGGCATTTCTGTCGTACCAGGGCTCTGGGTTCCCATGAAAAGGGGTTAGACCCCTTGCAGACTGCCAGGCCTTTCTTGTGCCCCAACCGCATCCAAATTCTCCCAAGCTCTGCCCTGGAGCACCCTCCCACTCCCACCCTCTGCTCTCACAAGGAGTGGAAACGGACACCCTTACATTTCCTCATGCAAAGGCTAAAGCCCTGCTTACGGAAGCTCCAGGATCTTCCCAGGGTACAGACAGGTTGGCAAGCTGGTCCCCAGGCCTCTGCTTCCCTGGGTCAGCTGGGGTCTCTTCAGCAGCCTCCTAAGAAAAGGGTGTGAAGTTTTAGTCATGTGGCCTCATTCTCTGGGGAGCAGACATGCCGGCTGTGCCCAGTCGTGGACTAGGAATATAGCGATGAGTAAGACAGATAGCCCCTGCCCCCGACGACCAAGCTGTTAGAACCTACCAAAATATACGGTAACCTTAGATAAAAATTCAAACCCTAGACTAGGCAGAACAATCTGGCTCCAGTCCACATACCAGCAGGGTTGGTGGAACAGCCTCAGGGTATCTGGTGACGTTAGAATGTGTCCCCTTGACACGCACCCGTCAGAAGTGGAACCCGCTTCATCTGGAGTCTTTATCTGGCTCCTTCCGATGGGCGTGGCAGATGGCCCTGTGACATCCTCTCCCACTGGGGAGAGCCCCCCTCTCCCGCGTGCTGACAGACCTCTCACAGTGATGGCTGGCGGGGGCTCTGGTCTGAGGGAGGAAGCCAGCAGTGGGGTGCTGGGACAGACTAGATTATGCCGCGTTGACAACCCCAGCCCTCATGGCTTAGAACACAGCAGAGTTTATATCCGACCAATGCCACGTGTCCATCATGGGTCAGCTGGGGATCGTACCCCACGTTTCCTGACTCGAGAACTCGCCGGAAGGAAGAGCCAGTGTCTTGAACGTGGCTAGTCTCTGTGGAAGAAGGGAAGAGCGCTCTTCAGAGTGGCTCACGATTATGCTTTTGTCCATAAATGACATACTTCTTGGCTCCTGGGCCACCACTACACCCTGGTCCCACCCAACCACAAAGAACCAGGGGCCACAAGCCTACCCTGGCCCAGCAAGGGGAGAGCTGGGGTACTTAGTGAACAGCATCAGTACCACAAGTCTCCTCATGCCCAGCATAAGACACTGTGTGCACCACCTCCATGAATGTGCCCGGAACAGACATCAGGGCTCTTCACTCCTGCTAAATCTAATCTCCTTCCTATACTGCCTGATCCCTGCAGGAGAGATTCAAAGACTTCATTTTTCTCAGCGTGGTCTTAGAAAAAGGTCCTCACCTCTCCCTCTTGATCTCCTGAAGCAGGGATTGCTTTTCATTCCCAATGGCTTTGCCCATCTTCCTCCTATAGCTCAGCCAAGGCCCCGAGGCCATGGTGCTGGCTGCTGTCTCCTGGACGGCCAAGGTCAGTGGTCCTAGACCCTTCAGTCCCCTTCCTCTATCTCATTCTCTCCCTCCCTGTCTTTCCAGAAACCCTTAGAATAGGTTAGCCCAGGGTCACCACAGCCCAACCAAGGGCTCTTGGCTCCCCTCTTTGTAGAGATGAGCCTTATCTCAGTGTCCCCCAGAGTGTCTCAGGGTTCTGGGTATCTCCTTGCAGATACCCACCTGAATAACCACCTGCCCTGTGTATATCTTCCTCTTCTGGACCCTCAGGGTCAGATTTTGGCCTGGAAAGCATCCTGGTTCCTTGGGACAGAGGTTCCCTGCCTGACTTCTGCAGACCAAACAACCTCAGGGGAGACTCATTTTCGCTCTTCACATCAGGGCCCATGTCTTGTTCTGTAACAGCAGCTGCTGGCTTTTGTCCCTTGGCCCTGCATCCCACTTTGCCTCCGTGGTGCTGAGTAGGTCTTCGTCCTGGGCAGGAGGGCTTCCGAATCTGCATAAGCCAGGGACTTCCGCCAGGAGAATGACAATTACCCATTTAGGAAGAGAAAAGCCTCTCGTTTCCTCTGGAGCTCAATCTGTCTGTCACAAATAGGGACTGGGAGCCTCCACACTGGGCCAGAGGCACATCCTGTCCTCCTGCATTTCCAGCCCAGAACCCGAGCCCTGTGCTGTGACCTCCCTAACTCAGCGCAAGTGACCGACTTCCAGATATGCCAGGTCGCATCGGGAAGAACACTGCCTGCAGTCTCTGTCTTTCTCTGGCTTCTGTCCTCCTTGCTGCCATGCTCCTGAGACTGGCTGCTCCGCTCCCTCCTCGGGTCCCCTCTTCCCCTGTTTGTCTGACTGGTGCCCAGGCTCACCCTTTTTGACTCTCTCCTGGACCTAGGCAGCGCGGGTGCTCGGAGCCCTACGGGGTTCTCAGCGGGAACAAAAGTCTCTCCAGCCAAGAAGCCTTGCCGGCCTCCACCGGGACCCTGCATCAGCCTCAGGGCTGGTTTGGGCCACCTCTGAGATTCGGGGTCATCCTCGGTCCTCCTCTCCTGGTGCAGAAAAGCCCATTTTGCCTCCGTTGCCCACCTGGCGCTCTGCTCTGGGGCCTCTGGGACCTGCTGTGCCAAGCATGCAGGATCCCAGATCTCGGAGGAACGGGCTTCCCCCAGACAGACACGAAGGCCCTTCCCAGCAGCCTAGCTCACAGAGCAGAGCTCTCCCTCCCTCCCAGAGCTAGGGGTGACCACGGCCTCTTGCCCCAGCCAGGGAGTCTCCCTTTCAAAAGTCCTTCTATCTCTCTCTTTTGTCCGGGACAGTGGGTGGGAGGTAGAGCTGGGAACACTGGACGGCACTCACTTTTTCCTGCTTTCCATCTGGACAGAACCCAGCATCCCTCCGTCTCCGTCACAGAGCTACCCACATGCTGTGGCCCCCAGGGATGACCGAGGGAGGGGATGTTATTTTGCAGATATCGACGAATGCCGTCACCCTGGCACCTGCCCTGACGGGAGATGCGTCAACACCCCCGGCTCCTACACTTGCCTCGCCTGCGAGGAGGGCTACCGGGGCCAGAGCGGGAGCTGTGTAGGTGAGGCCTGCTCGCCAAGGCAGTGAGAGGGCCGTTTGGCCTTGGGACCCCTGGAGGAGCCCACACACAGGGAGGGAAAGAGACGGGCAGAGGGAAGTGGCATGGAGGCTGTCGTCCTCCCTGACCTGGCTGGGCTCCCACGTGACGTTGGCCGTGAGATGGGTGTGCTTCAGTGACTGCTGCTCTGCCCTCTGAATCAGCTTGGGTGGGGGCCCCTTTGGCTCCTTGGCCATGTCCATCCAGGAGCTACGGCCCAAGGTCCCAGAAGCTTTTGTGGCCGGATCCTGCTGGGAAGAGAGAGTTGCCAAGAATCTCAGGCTAGAATCTCAGGCTAGAATCTCAGAGGCTAACTCTGGTGGTGTGAGCTGGCAGCCAAGTCCTGCCGTGGTTCACGCGCAGGAGGGGCCTTCTGCTCTTCGGCAGCTCCACAGCAGTGTCTAAACAGCAACACCCAACTGAATGGGGAGAGGGTGGATGCTCTTCTCCCCCCAGGGGGCTGCTTGTCAGCTGTAGGAGGAATGTTCTTTCCCCTCAGTCCCTGCAGGAAGAAGGGCCCGGGGATCAGCACGCCAGGAGGGACTGAAGTGTGAATAGATGCTTTGAGGCTCTGGGGAGGGCAGGCGGTTCCCAGGCCCTCGAGACTGCCACTCTGCCGCCCAGGCATAGACGGGGCTCTCTCCACATTGCCCGCTCACCCACGGAAGCTGCTTGCTGGGCTGGGAACACAGAATCATACCTGTTTGATTGGCAAGTAGGAGGCCAGAAAGGTTTAGATCTACTGTGAGTTGAGTCAAGGGTCTTGGACGTGTCATTCCGGGTGTCCTCAGATGGGCCAAATGAGCCCCAGGGCTGGGGGACCTGGCTCCCTCTTCCAGGACATATGCGGAGCGCGGTGTGTTACTCCATAGGCTGCAGTGGGCTCGGGTGGGCAGGGCGCCCTGCTCTGCCTGGGTGGGTGGGGCCGGGAGCAGGAACGACCGCACTGCCTTCCCAGGGTGGCCTATGCCCCCTCCAAACGCCGACTCCCGGGCCTCATCATTAAGATGCCCTAAGCCTGACCATGCGGACTGCATGAAGGGCAGGAGGCCAGCCCCGCATCTTGGACTTCTCTTCCACAGACGTAAATGAGTGTCTGACCCCCGGGGTCTGCGCCCACGGAAAGTGCATCAACTTGGAGGGCTCCTTTAGGTGCTCCTGTGAGCAGGGCTACGAGGTCGCCTCAGATGAGAAGGGCTGCCAAGGTACAGAGATGCGAAAGCACCTTCGTCTACAGGCAAACCAGCCTGCAGCTCTTCCCTCTGCACGCTCACTCCCAACCCAGCCCTGCGCCCACATCCCTACCCATGCTGACCCAGCCACCCGTCCTGCCAAGACCCGGCCTACCCCCGCCCCCCGCCCGCCTGCCAGTCTCCGGCTGTCCTGCCACATCTGTGCTGCAGAGCCCCACACAGGACTCCCTGGCCTGTTGCAGATGTCAATGAGTGTGCCAGCCGGGCCTCGTGCCCCACGGGCCTCTGCGTCAACACCGAGGGCTCCTTCACCTGCTCAGCCTGTGAGAGCGGCTACTGGGTGAACGAGGATGGCACCGCCTGTGAAGGTAACCCTGGGGAGGGGCTGGCAGAGGGGAGCCAAGAATAGAGGCCTTCTTACCCCCCAGAGGACGCTCTGTTCGTCCTCCAGCTTTGGGCTGGTGCTGAGGGCCTCCAGGCTAGACTGGAGGGCCCTAAAGATGGCCTTGGCCCCAAGGAGAGCGTCTGTTGTCTTCATCCCCAAGTTTGGAGGGGAGGACAGGAGGGACAAAAGGGAGTCACAGAGACAAGAGGGAAGCTGATGGTAGAGCTGCGCCCAGAGCATTCGGGGGAGAGAAGGGCCAGGTTGCCCCACAGAAGGCCCACAGCCAGGGCCTGCCCTTCCCCAGGGGCCCGGAGAGAGGCCTACAGGCTCAGAGAGGGAGGCCAGAGGTGTGGGGAGCTTCCCGCCCAGCCGGGTGGAGGGAGCCCTCCCGGGGCCCCAGGGTGACTGGCTTGGCCATCTGCCGCAGACCTGGACGAGTGCGCCTTCCCGGGAGTCTGCCCCTCAGGAGTCTGCACCAACACGGCCGGCTCCTTCTCCTGCAGGGACTGTGAGGCGGGCTACCAGCCCGGCGCCCTGGGCCACACCTGCGAAGGTGAGAGCCCCCTTCCCCCGCCACCATGAGGCAGGGGAGTCCAGGGAGGGTGCTGCCAGAGACTAACCCACCACCCTCAGAGAAGGGAGCGACCGGACACAGCAGGGGCTGCTTCCGGGCCAGGGGCCCCTCTGTCCACCTTGGATGAGCGAGCTGGGGACACCCATCCTCACCCCTCCCTCAGCAGGAATCGGAAAGACAAATGCCAGTCTGGGGATGGGGACCAATGAGCTACAAATGGGGGACTTGGTTCCACGTGCAGCCTCCTGGGTTCTCTGTCAGGGTGGGATCGGGGAGCGTATTTTGGAAAACATCCGCTTGGACCAGGCAATCTGTAGGCTGACTTCAGGCACCTCGTTTCTGTGACCTCAGGTTCTCGGCTTCTTTTTCCTTCACTGAGTTGTCATTAGTCCTCCCATTGCTTCTCAGTAAAATCTGAGTTCTCCGCCACGGTGGGCAGCGGATCTGGTCACCCTAGGCCAGGGTCGCGGGCAGAGGCCGAGTGTCCCGGAGGACACTGCGGGCAGCCGGAGAAGCCCGGCAGACGTAGAAGGAGCTGCGGTCATGCTGCTCCCCAGAGGCTCCCAGCCAGCTGTGCTGCTTCACGAGGGGACGATGCCCCTCTGGTCCAGACTCCCCCGGCAGGGGACAGGCCCCCTGGAGAGCTCCCTGTCGGTTCCTGCCCTTGGGAGGTGCTGCCATGGGCCGCCTTGCTCCCTTGTGACCCTGCAGATGTGGATGAGTGTGAAGACTCCCAGGGCAGCTGCCGGGGAGGCGAGTGCAAGAACACGGCTGGCTCCTACCAGTGCCTCTGCCCCCCAGGCTTCCAGCTGGTCAATGGGACCGTGTGCGAGGGTGAGCGGCTCCGCATCCCCGTCGGAGACTGGGGGCCGTGGCGGGGGGAGGGGGCAGCAGGCGTGGGAGACACCACTGCCCGCCTTCTCCTTGCAGACGTGGACGAGTGTGTGGGAGAGGAGTACTGTGCACCCCGTGGCGAGTGCCTCAACAGCCACGGGTCCTTCTTCTGTCTCTGCGCACCAGGCTTCGCCAGCTCAGAGGGGGGCACCAGCTGCCAGGGTGAGGAGCCGGCTCGGCCATGTCCACTTGCCAGCAGCGGGGGCTGCCGGAGGCCAGGTCTAGACTGACATACGGTGCACCTGGCCCCACCCAGGGATGGGAGGCTGAGCGACCCCAGGGAGCCAGGTGTCGGGAAGGCGCTCAGTCTTTCAACGGGGCCTCTCCACGATGTCTACAACAGACAGGTGCCCTCTGAGCCCTTCGGGTGGCACCCTTCTGCCTTTGAAAGGGCCCGGTTCCAGGGCTCCTCCCCGCAGCCTGGCCTCTGGCTTCCAGCTCGGGAAAGCAGCTTCCTCAGATCTTCTTGCCCTGAGCTGCTCTCTGGCTCTCCTCCGGGCTGCTTCGGGCCGCCAGGCCCCGGGGCTGGATCTGCTGACAGAGGTCTCTATTCCAGATGTGGACGAATGTGCAGTCACAGACCGGTGTCTGGGAGGACACTGTGTCAACACCGAGGGCTCCTTCAACTGTCTGTGTGAGGCCGGCTTCCAGCCCTCCCCAGAGAGCGGAGAGTGTGTGGGTAAGAGCGCCAGGGGGGGTGGACAGGGCGCTGCCCCACGTCCGCCCGCCTCCACCCCTGCCTGGTGCCCAGCTCCCCGGGGCCAGGAACTGCAGCTTGCAGGACGCAGAGCACTTTCCACAGACTGATCATCTGATGGATAATGCATTTATTGAGCCTCTGCTGACTCAGGGCCTATCCAAAGATGACAAAATGAAGATGATCATAATCCTTATCCCAGCAGAGCACACAATCTAGTTTTTAAAGCCAAATTGATTCCATAGACATTTATTAAACCCCTGCTAGGTTCAATGTCTTTTGCTAGGACAAATACATAGTTATGGACAATGCTGAAATTGAGCAAGGGAGACAGATATGAAGACAATTTTCTGCAATACACTTTGGTGAAGGTTTTATATAAAGAGAATCATAAAGTACTCTGCTATAGGGAGAAGGGGGTGGGGGGAAAGGAGTGTCACAGGCAGTGAGGAGCTCAGTGCTTTCCTAAATAGCATATAGTTCTCTACCTAGACAATCATCCCTGCTGGGTTGGGAGAAATGATCCTGAACTTCATGTTTTGGAGTTGAGATGAGCACAGTAATTTGTAACAGATCAAGGACCCTGAAGGTTGTGGGGCATGAAGTTAGAATGCCAAGGACGTGGGGCCAGAGAGTAACCTGCCCATTTCTGTCCCCTCTCTTGCCTCTGGGGCCAGATATTGATGAGTGTGAGGACTATGGAGACTCAGTGTGTGGGGCCTGGAGGTGTGAGAACAGCCCTGGCTCCTACCGCTGTGTCCTGGGCTGCCAGCCTGGCTTCCACATGGCTCCAGCTGGAGACTGCATCGGTGAGTAGGAACGGGGAGGGCTGAGGACACCTATTTTTCACATATCCAGCTAGAAACGACTTTGTCCCAAGGAGCCCATTTTTGTAGCTGTTTGAAGTTTGCGTGTTTCCTGTACAGCAGGGCTTGCGCAGAAATTGAAGAGGAATGGTAATGTTAGAGTGTTCTTGTCCTGTGTTTAGAAGTCACTTTTCACAGACCTTGGTGTCAACAGACCAAGTATTCCCAGCAAACAGAGCAAGAGTGCGCCTACACTCTAGTCCCCACTGTCCCCCAGACATAGACGAGTGTGCCAACGACACCATGTGTGGGAGCCACGGCTTCTGTGACAACACCGATGGCTCCTTCCGCTGCCTCTGTGACCAGGGCTTCGAGACCTCATCCTCCGGCTGGGACTGTGTTGGTGAGAAGCCGAAGGCTAGCCAGGCTCGGGGCCGGGGGAGGGACGCCCATGGGTCCTTGGGGCCATCTCCACAGATCTTGGCTGTCCTGGATAGAGGCCCTGGGGCCCTCGTCCTGAAATGTTCCAGGTCACACGGCTCCATAATAGGTCCTCAGAGAGTGGGCAAGGAAGGGTGATTTCAGTTCCGCTCCACAGCGGACCCCCGTCTCCCCCCAACCAGCGGGGTAGGAGAAGCATGGCCATGTCCTACCGGCAGGGGGAGCCAGCACAGTAGTGAAGCCGCACCGCCCTCCTCCAGAGACCTCAGGGTCTCCAGAGGCACGTCTGGAGAATGTGCACAGGAGGAGGAACCCTTCCTCTTGGTTCCTTTAGTGACCCTTTTCCGCTACCCTTCTCCTCTCTCTCCTCTCATGCTCTTTGTTCATCTGTTCCTCCTTCCCGCTCACTTTACTCTTCTGCTCGGCCCCTGAGACCTAGCCAGTTTCTTTCGAGGGGATGAGGGAGGATCTGTCCACTGGGCGGGAGGCGGAGGGCCGGGGGGCTTGGGCTGCGTCTTCTCCACCCCCAAGCCTGTCCCCGTGCCTGGCAGACGTGAACGAGTGTGAGCTCATGCTGGCAGTGTGTGGGGCGGCGCTCTGTGAGAACGTGGAGGGCTCCTTCCTGTGCCTCTGTGCCAGTGACCTGGAGGAGTACGACGCTCGGGAGGGGCGCTGTCGCCCGAGGGTGGCTGGAGGTGAGCACGCCCCACACTCTGTCCCGTCATTACACATGCGGCTTACAAAGCACTTCCAGGCCCCGGGCCGTGTGGACACGGGTGCCACGTAGGACTGGAGTCGAACAGAGTGAGGAGTCAGAGTATGGCAAATATCAAGAAAAGCAGACATCTGTCCCAGGTCAGGGAATGTCTAGGAGGCTCAGGGCTGTGACAACCCTACAGGGGGCTCAGGAAGAACTGACGCCAACTTAAGGTGCCGAGGGACCTCAGATTGAGCCTCAGAGGGACCCCAGGGACCTCTGCGGTGAGGAAGGCCTTGACATTGAGCTGAGCCTCACTCTCCCCTGCCCACTCCACCCCAGAACTGTTGGGTTCAGCCTCTCACCCCAGGCTGGACTAGGGGACTCAGCTGGCCTCCTCTGACTTGGGGAAGAACAAGCAGGACCTGGAACACGAAGAGGTGGGCGGGGCCGGGGTACAGTGTGAGCGGAGGAATGGAGGGGCTGCCCACATGCTATGCCACGGACTGGGGCACCTCCTCTCCTGGGGGCGGCAGGGAGCTATAACAGGAGGAGCAGGGCTTTGGGCGCCAGAAGAATTGGGGTCAGTGCCACTTGACAGCTGGTGGCTGTGGCAGGTCACATGACACTTCTCTGAGTGTCAACTGTCTCACGTGTAAAAGGGAGCTGACAATAAAATGCTGTTGAGAGCATCAAGTGAGACAATACAGGTAAAAGCATGGTGTACACTACGAATGAAGTGCTATATAAACGTAAAGCCTTGAAAATACATTCAAAAGCTAGGGTGCACCAGAGGGCCAAGGACAGACAGTAATAGAGGGCATCTCTCTGACACAGGTCAGAGTATTCCTGAGGCCCTGCCAGGGGACCACCCCCCAGGCCCCATCCGCACGGCATGCTACTCTGGGCAGAATGGCCGGCTGTCCTGCTCCAGCCTTCTGGGCCGGAACACCACACAGGCCGAGTGCTGCTGCACCCAGGGCGCCAGCTGGGGAGATGCCTGTGACCTCTGCCCAGCTGAGGACTCAGGTAAGGCCCCAAGGGTTCCAAATCCTCAGTGTCAGCTCTGTAGGGTGACGCTGAAAGAAGGGAAAGGGGAAGAGGGGCAGGGCCCTTCTGTCTCTAAGCTTGGATGCCTCCCTGCACAGTTGAATTCAGTGAGATCTGCCCCAGTGGTAAAGGCTACATCCCCGTGGACGGAGCCTGGATGTTTGGACAGACCACATACACAGGTAACCTCCCTAAAGACCCTCCTCCCCAGACTCCACTCAGCTAAGGGGGCCCGACCTGGTCCTCCAGGCACCCACCAGGGGAAGTTCTGCATGCAGCCCCAGCCTCCCAGGCCACTTCCCTCATTCCTGTCCCAAGGCTGACTACTTGCAGATTTGCAGCTGGAAGGTCTGACCTGAGCCCCTGCTGGAGGTGTCCATACAACTGGACCTCAGTTCCTCTGCTCCCCTGTGGCTGAACCCTCCAGAACAAACCACAACGCCATGGCTAACCCAGTCACAGCACAGAGGGTCAGGGTGGGGAGTACTGAGATAGCTGCTTATCCTCCTGGCCCCACTTACAAAGCCAGAAACTTCGGGGAACCCACACTCAAAGTGGGTAGCTCAGGTCTGAGCCCTTCAGTGCCCTAATCCTGAAGCTGGAGACAGAAAAAGAATAGAAAAAGAAGTGGCTTTCCTTAAGTGCTTCCTATGTGCCAAGCGCTCGGTACACACCTAACTATGTTAACCTTTTAATCTTCATAACAACAATAAGAGGTTAAGTCGTAGCAGCCGCATTTTTTCGGCAGGAGACTGAGGCAAGGAGAACTCAAGCAAGTTGCCCAAAGGCACCTGACTAGCAGGTGGCAACGCCAGGATTCCCGCCAGCAAGTCTGGCTTTGGAGCCCCTAGTCTAACGTTCTGCTTCGTCCCGCTTCTGCCCTCATCTTTGCCGTCCCACAGATGCAGATGAGTGTGTGATGTTCGGGCCTGGTCTCTGCCAGAACGGCCGCTGCCTCAACACGGTGCCCGGCTACATCTGCCTGTGCAACCCCGGCTACCACTACAACGCCGACCACAGGAGGTGTGAGGGTGAGGACGCGCGGCACCCCTCCCCACCCCTGCCCCGGGCCGCTCACCCAGCCCCTGCCGGCCAGCCCCATCCTTGTTGGGCGTTCCCACTGCAGCAGGTGGGCAGGAGGTGAGGGGAGCTGGGGGTTGTCAAGGCTCAAATGTGAGCACCTGTTGGAAAGGCATCCCCGGGGTGGGGCGCCCAGGCAGGGCTGGAGCAGGGGAGGAGGGGGGAGCAGGGTGCTACTCGTCATTATCAGTTACAAGAAAACCTCCTTCCGAGAAGCTGGTCGGTCGGCAGGCTGCCTTGGTACTGCCCCACACATCCCTTCTGTCTTTCTGCCCCCACAGATCACGACGAGTGCCAGGACATGGCCTGTGAGGATGGTGAGTGTGTGAACACTGAAGGCTCTTTCCACTGCTTCTGCAGCCCACCCCTCACCCTGGACCTCAGCCAGCAGCGCTGCGTGAACAGCACCGGTAGCACGGGTCAGTAGGCCTGGAGTGGTGGGGCAGCAGGGAGACTGGATGTGAGCTGGGAGGGCTCACGTGCCTCTGGGCCCTGTGCCACCAGAGGACCTGCCTGACCACGACATCCATACGGACATCTGCTGGAAAAGAGTCACCAATTATGTGTGCAGCCAACCCCTACACGGGCGCCGCACCACCTACACGGAATGCTGCTGCCAGGATGGCGAGGCCTGGAGCCAGCAGTGTGCCCTCTGCCCCCCCAGAAGCTCTGGTGAGAAGGGTGACCCGTGCCCACTCGGAGGCAGGGGCCCTAGGGAAGGGAATGCCCTCGCCTGGGACGGAGGGATTTAGAAGGAGTAGAGCAGTCAGAGTGTGGCCTGTCTTCCATCCCTATCGCTTGGGGACAAAGGGGGGCAGGGGGATAGGGTGGGGAGAAGAGCACTACCAGGAACTCCCGGAGGGCACCAGTCCCAGCATGTCCCTCTCCCCAGGCAGTGAGCTGGGAACAGCACACCAGGCTTTAGCTACCAGGAACTTGGCAGCTTCCTCTCTCCCTCCTCCCTGACAGAGGTCTATGCTCAGCTGTGCAATGTGGCCCGGATTGAAGCGGAGCGGGAAGCGGGTGTCCACTTCCGGCCAGGCTATGAGTATGGCCCTGGGCCCGAGGACCTGCACTACAGCCTCTACGGCCCCGAGGGGGCCCCCTTCTACAACTACCTGGGCCCTGAGGACACCCTCCCAGAGCCACCCTTCCCCAACACAGCCAGCCGCACCGGGGACCACCCGCCAGTTCTTGAGTCGCCCCTGCAGCCCTCAGAACTCCAGCCCCACTACGTGGCCAGCCAGCCAGGTCCGTGGTGCTGCCCACATGGGGAGGTGGCGGGCCCCACAGCTGTTTCACTTCCACCTCCTCTACCTACTACTCACCGCGGGCGGGGTGCAGCCGCAGAGGGGGAAAGACCCACCAAGCCCTCTCACAGATCCCTCAAGGGCCAACTCCAAATGCCCGGGTCAGACCCTAACAACTGTCTCTGATGAACTGGCACAGGGGACACAAAGAGGTACAGGACACCACCTCAACCTCAAAAGCTTCCCTGAGGGAGTTGAGAGAGCAAGAGAAAGCAGGTACACTCCAGTCTGTGTTTCCCCTCCACGCCACTCACAGTGTGCAGAATAACCTGCTCTACCAGCTCACACTTGTGACCTGAAATGTGCATCAAAGCTTTCGAGTCACTTTAAAGGCCTGCTATGATGACTCGGTTCGTAAGTGGCAATGACCCCAGCACATGGGACTGGGATTCTAAGTCCGGCCTGGCACCTGTGTGATGGGCGTAGCTGCCACAGATGCAGCCGCTGTGTCAGACTAAGACTGCATGGGGGTTAGGGTCGGTCTTTCTCGGGGGTTGGGAGCTGCTTGGAGGGGAGGCTCAAGCAGATCCCTAAGTTTTGCTTTGTGTTGAGTGAGGGTAATCCCCTCTTGCTGCCAATCTCCTCCCCACAAAACAACTATGCAAAGATTTTAACCACCACCACCCACAACCAAACCAAAACTGTGGACACCCACTTGCTGAGAAGCCCTGGCACTGTGAGAGCAGCGCGTCTCAGCCCTCCTGGAGCTGACCTGTAGAGCACAGCATGTCTCTGCCACCCCAAGTGGAGACACATACTTATTTTTTAAGGGTACAGCCTTTTGTTTCAGCAGCTTTCCGTGAGGCTTTCAGACACTCCCAACCCTGACCTTAGAAGAGTTCAATGGATGCAACCCTTCGTGAGAAGGGTGACAGCCCCAGGGTGGGGTGCAAGGCCTCAGCTTCCTTCTCTGACTCCCTCCTACCAGAGTACCAGGCTGGCTTCGAAGGGCTTCAGGCAGAGGAATGCGGCATCCTGAACGGCTGTGAGAACGGCCGCTGTGTGCGCGTGAGGGAGGGCTACACCTGTGACTGCTTTGAGGGCTTCCAGCTGGACATGGCCCACATGGCCTGCGTGGGTAAGTGTCAATCTGAGTGGCAATGCTCAGGGAGCAGGAGGACCCTGATTGCTGTAGGTGGAAAGGTTGAACCAGCCCCACTGCTCAGTTATAAAGACAGGACTGAACTTAGGGTAGTTGGAAAGTCCACTGCTGCCCCCTAGTGGGGTGTCCTGGAGCCAGGCCAAGTGGTGGGAGCGTGCCAAAGGAAGGTCTCCTGCTGGGTATGGAAAACCCTTCCGGGGAGATTCCTAGGCAGAAGAAAGGGACAGGAGAGCATGGTCATTCTGAGGCACAGGATGGGTTCACTACCACCTGCTCTGTGTCTCTGAGAAGCTTAGTTTTGGGCGGTGATTTCAGCTTCTGGCTGCCACGTGTAGGATTCCACCGCAGGGCACAGGCCAGAGCTCAGGCACCTGGGCTCCCTACAGCGCTCTCTTCCCTCCCTTCCTCTTAGATGTGAATGAGTGTGATGACTTGAACGGCCCTGCTGCACTCTGTGCCCATGGTCACTGCGAGAACACCGAGGGGTCCTACCGTTGCCACTGTGCCCCAGGTTATGTGGCCGAGGCAGGCCCCCCACACTGCACTGCCAAGGAGTAGCAGTGAGGGGCCAGTGTGGACAGCTACCTGGAAATGGGCCCCAGCCACAGGCAGGGGCCTGGAGGAGGCTTTCCTAGCTGGGAAGACACCAGGAAGAAGCAGGCAGAAGGCCCTGCAGCCCAGCTCCCAGCCAGCCCTGCCTGCTTTTCAGCTCTCCCAGCTTAGGCCCTGGCTGTGAGCTTCTATCACTGCCTTTATGCCACCATGTCCTTGCTTGGCTCAAACACCACCAAATGCTTTAATGCTTCAGCCACTGGCCTGAGGATCAGCCTGTCATTGGTCCTGGCCTTGCTGTGGGATGCTTACCAAAGGATGGCCCTCATCCACCCCCTCAAGCTGTGCAAACATGCAAGGTCGTTTGGACTCACACTGCAGACACCCTTCCCCAGTCACAATCCACATAACGAACGTCCTGATGATTCCACAACTGGGTCAGAGGTTACATCTGTCTAGGTATGGTCCTTTGGTATCTCTTAAGCAAAAAAGGATTGGGGGAAGTTTGGGGAAGGACTCCGAGGCCTCCTCCTAAGAACCATCACCTCAGCCAAGCTCGTCTGGGCCAGATTTTGCCACATCTCCATCCTGTAGCAGTTCTGTGACCCCAGGCAGGGGCGGAAGATCCCATCTCAGAGGAGCAAGACTGATACTAGCTTGCTGAGTGTAAGAGACACAAATGAAGGGGAGCACAGAGACTGAGAAAGCAGCAAGAGGGTAATATGAAAAATACGGGGAGATGATAAGAAAGGGGAGCCAAGGCTTTCAACAAGGCTACTAAAGAAAATGTTCGGTAGCTTTGGGTAAGCACTCACGATCTACCCAGGACAGCTACTGTGCACCAGAGCAAGGCTGCCACAGGAGAGGGGGCCCATCTCCAAACACCTGTATTAAATACACCCTGCTTCTTACAGGACACAAATCTCTCCTGGGCTCTCCTTTTGTGGATACGTTTGAGGTACTAAAAATAAAGGGGTCTAATGTCTAGCTTGTGAAATACAGTGTAGTCTTGTTTAGGGGAAGCCAGATTTCCCATGTTGTTTCTTCTCAACTCAGAAGTCCTTGCTGTCTTTCAAAAATGGGATGGCTGGCATCCCTCTCCGTTTACAAGTACAGACCCACTCCATCCTTGGCTAGCTAGGAGTTTAGAAACACGGTGGAATAAAGAAATGTACAGTTTGGCTCCTGTTTTTGTTTTTATTTCATATTAAACCAAATTTCTCTACCATGTTAGCTAAGTCTAAATGTTAGACACGAGGCTGTGCCTATCCTTTTGCCAGCTCTGCTGAGAGCCTATGATTGGGATCCAATGGGAAAAGGTTCTTTACTTTTCTAAGACAAGGAAAGCTCTGCCTTTGCATTTGTCTGATGAAAGGCAATATAAATGAACAAGACTCTATGTGCCTGAAGACATGGAGATAAATGCTATTTTCTTAATCTGTCCTGTCCTACCTGCTGCTCTAATTGTCAGCCATCCCATAATAACTTATTGAATGCTTGTTATGTACCAGGCACTATATTGAGTGCTGAACACAAATTTAATCATCCAGCAATCCTACTTACTATTTTTATTCCCAATTTATAGATGAGTAAATTGAGACACACAGAGTTTAAACAATTTGCTCTACATCACTGTACTGGTTGAGATGTTCTCAGCAGACAAAAATATGTAGTTCTTACATATATGAAAATATTCATAACAAAAGAAATGTGAGTTAAAACCACACTTAAGACACTTCTTTAAAACTGTCAGATTGGCAAAGATCAGAAGTTTGTTAAGACTCCTAGTTGGCAAGCATCTGGTGAAAGAGGGATTCACATACACAGCTGACAGGGGCTTAAACTGACACAACTTCTGAGGAGGATAATACAGCAATGTCTTTCGAAATTATAAAAGCACTTTGACTCTTCTAGGAATTTAACCTTCAGATATATTCTCACCAAATGTGAAACAACACATGTAAGAGGTTATTTATTATAGCATTACTTGTGACAGCAAAAGATTAGAAGCAATTAGTTGCTAATTGCAACTAATACGGAGGCCTAAAAAATTAAAGAAAAAAAAAAATGGCTCTAAATGCCCTGATAAGAAATCCAAGACAGACTAAGCAGGGAAAGAAGGCTGTATAACAAAGTTGACCATGTGCTGCTATTTGTCTAAAGAAAGGGGAAAGACAACTGGGTATCTGCTGACCTCCTCCTTCCCACTCTGCCTTACACCCTACGGTTCAGAGAACTTCTTACCACTCTTCCATTTACCCAGTGGCGCTGTGCCTCCTCCCAACCCTCACCTTCCTGCCACCCTTCCAGAAAAACTTCATGCACATACATATATTTCTTTGTATCAAAAACACAAATAGCATCCTATGCATGCTGTTCTGCACTTTGCTTTTTTCACTTAATCCAGACTTGCACATCAAGAACTGTCTCATTCTATTTTATAATTGTATACTACTATTCCACTGAAAGGATAAATCATAATTTATTTAATCAGTCCCCTATTGATGGACATTTCCATTGTTTCCTATCTCTTGCTATTTTAAGTAATGCTATAATGAATATTCTTGTGTATAAGTTATTTCACATTGTATCTATGGGATTATACCTATTGGGTAAATTCTGAGAAACAACAGTGGTTTGTGGGGAGGGTGACAGGGTGGATGGGTACAGGATTGGAAGACTTTTCACTGTATCCCCTTTTGCGTTTTTTTGAATTTTGTACCAAGTGTATTACCTTTCCAAAAAAATAAAATATTTTTAAATATAGCTTTGGCCATAGACTGCTTAAATGCTCCCTTCTTTATATATCTATCTGACAACTAAAGCCACATAATTATTTCCAAACTTCTTAAAGCAAACCTCCTTTAAACAGCCCTGTACCATTTCTGTGGAGAAACGGCAAACGGATTTTTTTTAAAAGAGCAACGATAAACACCACTGCTAGATACCTGGAAAAGTAGAAGAGTTCCCCGCCTTTGAGACAAACATGCAAAATTGTAATTACATTGCAGTGGACAATGTCAGGTCCTGCACACTAACAGCCACATGCTATCCACTCTCAGCCAGCATTGAAGGGAGGCTACACCATACAATCAGTGCTGCATACTTCTCTATATAGGATGCTCCTGCCAAACGTCAACCCTCCGCTCAATGCTTGATAACAGAAGACTGAAATACCGGGTTTCAATTCTTAGAAAAGTTAGAAAGTTCTTCTTGGACACCTACTTTAGTAGCCCTTCCTACTCTTTTACTTGTAAGGCTGTTTTCTCCTAATCCCTTGTAATCTGTCCACATTCCCACACAAAGAAACTAAGGATGGGCAGGACACCTACAGTGCACACACCACTAGTCACTATCAATCACATAACTGAAGAGTATGACTCCACGACAAGGTGAGATCTGGACGTTGACTAAAAGGCCCCCCCCTTCTGAGGTACCAACATAAAGCAAGACAGACAACAGGGGCTCCTGGGTGGCTCAATCTCCATGATCTCCAGGTCCTGGAACCAAGCCCTGCCTCAGGCGGTCTACTCAGTGGGGAATCTGCTTCTCCCTTTCCCTCTGCCCTGGCCCCCACTTGTGCTCTCTCTCAAATAAATAAATAAAATCTTAAAAAAAAGGGGGGGCACCTCGGTGGCTCAGTGGGTTAAAGCGTCTGCCTTTGGCTCAGGTCATGATCTCAGCGTCCTGGGATCGAGGCCCGCATCAGGCTCCCTGCTCAGCGGGGAGCCTGCTTCCTCCTCTCTTTCTGCCTCTCTGCCTACTTGTGATCTCTCTCTCTCTCTCTGTCAAATACATAAATAAATAATCTTAAAAAAAAAAAAAAAAAGCTGGGGCACCTTGGGTGGCTCAGTCTGTTAAGTATCTGCCTTCAGCTCAGGTCACGATCCTAGAGTCCCAGGATCCAGCCCAGTCCCACACTGGACTCCCTGCTCAGTGGGGCGTCTGCTTCTGCCCCTTCCCCTGCTCCTTCTCACCCTCTCTCTCAAACAAACAAACAAACAAACAAAAAAACAGATTCACAACATAAAGCAGATGCAGGGCTTCCTTACCTTTGCTTCTTGCATTATGTCTTACTAGGGCAAAGGTAGGGTATGCTCCTCCCAAACACTCTCTAACTTGCATAAATAAAACCAATTCTGCAACAATAAGGGCTTTCCCCTTGAAAGTAATGGGGAAGCAAAAAAATCTTCTAATAGACACCAAAAGAGTATCAAGTTTTCCTAAACGAATTTGCACACTGAGCAAAATTTGTGAAAACATCTGCTGGTCTTTACCAGAAAAAGGGCATCTGGTCATAAAGTGCCTGAAAAAGACCCTAAACCTATTTTACTAAGCCCAAGCAAATCGCCCACTATCCCCTTGATGCTATTATTTCTCTATGCTCTGTGCTGTTAAAATTTCTACATTATCCTACTCCAATGAAAGCTTATTACTACTTCAGATTTTCCCATGAGGCTTTCTTAGTGTGATAAAGGTGATTTCTCCCAAACCCACCCTTTCTAAAACACAGAATTCCAATTCTCCCATTAACAGCAGGTACTTACATATAGGCATTCAAAGGGACTCTGTTCCTATCTGACTACTGCAATTTAATGGTTTATTTAGCAACTAAAGCATTTAAGCTCATGCTCTGCGTGAGTTTTAAAATCACAAAATCAGGGGCACCTGGGTGGTTCAGTCGTTAGAACTTTGGCTCAGGTGATGGATCCCAGGGTCCTAGGATCAAGCCCCACATCAGGCTCCCTGCTGGGTGGGAAGCCTGCTTCTCCCTCTGCCACTCCCCCTGCTTGTGTTCCCTCTCTCTCACTGTGCCTCTCTCTGTCAAATAAATAAATAAAATCTTAAAAAAAAAAAAATCACAAAATCATGGGGCACCTGCCTGGCTCAGTCAGTAGAGCAGGTAACTCTTCAATCTCAGGGTCATGAGTTCAGGCCCCATGTTGGATGTTGAGCTTATTTTAAAAAATAAATAAAAATAAAGTGCACTTTTTAAAACAATATGTTCTGACATTTAAAAGATAGCAAAATCTCTTTTTAAAGATGAAAAGACTTAGTCTGAGCTGAAAATCTTAATTAGGCCCAGGTGTCAGCAGCAACTTTAAATGTCTTAGTAAAGTTAAACAAATGCTCCCATGATACACTGTTTTCTACCTCCTTCCATGGAAATCTGCTAAAGTCAGGTTTCTGAGTGTCCCCTCCTTCCTCTTTGTACGCATTGTACACACAATAGGTTTGCTTTCTCTAAACCCTAGGTTTTCCCATATTGAAATTATAAGTACCTAAGCTTCTGTCTCTGGTATCTTGTCTCTAAACTCTGCATTTCCCCTTTTAATGTTAAAATTCTTTCGCTGAATGGCCTTAATTCTAATCTAGTCCAGAAATGCAAGTTTTTGCTGTAATGAACATTTAGGATATTGAGGAAAACAAGGGTTTAACCAATAATTTTTCCAGAATCAATTTGGTTCTGACTTCCCCACATGAGCATTAATAAATCATTTGTCATGGTGGTGGTATTTCTGTCTTTTTTTTTAGTTGTCTGTCCATGCAGTTCTGGCTCCCCCAGCACTGTCACACACAACAACTATTGCTAGCTCTGTAGCCTAATTAAGTGCCATACCCAAACAAGTACTTTAAAATTCACTGGAATTTGTGGCTTCAAAAGCTTTTCTTTCAGTGACCTTAACATAACATAACATAAAGTTGCCAGGTTTAACAAATAAAAATGCACAATGCCCAGTTAAATTTGAATTTCAGATAAGCGACAAGTAATTTTTAAAATACGTCTCATAAAATATTTGGGACACGCTTACACTAAAAATTATTTATTTGAAATTCAAATTTAACTGGGCATCCTGCATTTTATCTGGTAATCCAACCTGAAAGAAAATCCCTAACTATCCATTATCTATACCAACAAAGGGATCCCTTCCTGCTATGCATGAGACCAAAGACATTTTACACAATAAGGTAAGTGAAGCAACATATCCTAAAAAGATTCAGTCACTGAATGATCACAGAATCTTGAAATGTCTATTTAAGTATGGAGTATGGAGCCTATTTTTCAAATGATTCAGGTTATCAGTGGGGGTTAGATCCTAGTTTCCTGGGTGATGGACTACTGGTTTTGTGAATCTAGCAGACCGGTGACTAAAGAGAGGAAAATATATCTACCCTAACAAATGGGAAGTGGAGAATGGGCAGCACAGAAAATAAGGGTGTGGGGGAAAACAAGAAAAAAAAGAAAAAAAAAAAGAAGGGTGTCAACTAGCACATTCAGAAACAGTGAGATGAAAAAGAGAAACTTCCCTTTGCCTTTCTCATCCTCTCTAGCCTAGTAACCAGTGTTCAAGCTCTTCAATCTGTGACCCTGATCCAGAACACGAGTAAATAAGGACTTTCTTCAAAATGGAACTTTTATACATAACTATACACCTATGTACAAGCAACTCTTAAGGCCTGAGAAGTGATTCCAAATTTTGGAATCTTGGAGGCTCCACAGATTATAGTTGGTGGGTTTCAACCAGTTAGTGTATCTTAGATCACAGCACCTAGAGGCTTGGCCTTAGAAATGTGTGAGTAAAAATAAATCATGAGTAAAAGCTTCATATTCTGAAAATAATAGTGGCAAAACACAACATTCCTGGACTGAGGGAAATAAAATTGAGAGGAGGACGTGATTGGAAGGAAACCTCTAGAATTCTACTAATCCCAGGTTCCTCAGATTGGTACAAGTGGCAGCAATCTCTGGGTCACCTGTCATCATATCAAAGTTTGATAGAGAAGGATGATCCACAGGAGCAGCCTTGCTGAGCTTGAGGATTGTTCAACACTTGAAATGAGCTTCGGATCAGTTCTTGGCTGAAGTCCACCTGGGCCCCTTTCACGAAGGCCAAGCTATCGGAGTCAACCACCACTCTTGCCCCACCCTGTTCAAATACCCTGAAAAAGACAGGAGGAAGACAGTAAGGGCTATGATAAACACCAAAACCATAACACCCTCTGAGCCCTGGGGAGCACATCCTGTTTTTCCAAATACAGCAGAAGCATTCCTTATTACCTCTAGCAGGTGCTGCTTTTCTCTGAGGCAAAAAGAGTCAATGGAATGAATACCGGTAAATGTTCAGGGATTTAGGCCTGGAATCCAGTCCAGCCTGACTCTCTACACTAAGGACCTAGGCAGGCCAACTCTCCTCCTATAACATAGTTATTCCGAATCATGACAACAAATCTTCCCTGTATTCCCACTGTGTGAGAAGGGTGGTGTTAGGCCTTCTTAGCAAATCTTTTAAATTTGAAACAAACGTGCACTTTTATGCCTCCCACACATTCTCTGAGGACCAACCCCTTCCTTCTTGCCTGTCGTCGGGGTTGATAACTGTATCCAGCGAAAATTTGTATTGGAATCCAGAGCATCCACCTCCCTCCACCTCCAGCCTTAGGAATTCTGACCCTTCGGTGATTTCCAGAAGTCTCTGAAATGCAGAAAGGGGGATCAAGAATGCCCGGCAGGAGGTGGCAGAAGGGTGGGCCAAGGGGAAGTGCCCGCACTCCTGGCCCTCGCCGGGGGAACCGCCGCCCCGCGCCCGGCCTCCTACCTGGACGCAGCTGGCGGTGAGGTGGATCTGCCCTTCGCCCGCCTCAGGGCTGGAGGACGAGGCTTCCCGACGAGCCTGAGGTCCGCGAGAGGCCGCGAGGAGCCTGCTGCACATAGGAGGAGGATGAGCCCGGGAGCAGAGGGGCACCTGGTGACTTCTACCTGGACAGCCTCCCGGCAACCCTGACGACCTCCACCTGGACAGCCTCACGCCAAACCCTCGCCTTCCCCGCAGGCCTTAGTTCCCCCCTTAGTTCTGGAGGCGCAGAACCTAACACCCTTCCCAGGTGCCTTCGTAGGTTTGGTACCTGCCCCTTGCCCAGGGAGTGACCGCCCTCAGCGCCGCGGCCGTTAGTGACAACCCGCGGACGGCCGCCATCTTCCTCCACCAACTCCGCCCCTCGCGTCGCCCCAATCCCTGCCTCCACCTGGGCCCTCGGAGGCGGGACCCAGAGAGACCCCGCCTCCGAGCACACCTATTGGGTGGTGCTGGGGGAGAAGGGATTTGATTGGCTAGAAATACTCCCGTTTACGGAAGCGGGGGCGCACCCACAAAACCCCGAGGAGCGCTGGAGGGAGGAGGCGGCGGGGCGGAGATGGATCCGAGCCTGCTAGGCCGCAGAGGGGACAAGAGGGGCGGAGATAGCTGGCGTCTGGGTGGGACCGAGCCAAGCGGGGCTCTCCGGGCCGAGGGGCGGGGCGCGGGCAAGGCCCGCCCTGGTTGCTGGTGACGAGTGGCCTGACCGGGCTCCTCCCCCGGCCCGCCTCGGCAGGTTTATCTTGTGACCGAGGCGGTCGCTTCTTCCTCCCTCGCGCTTGGAACCTGTTTAGCTGCGATGCGTTTCTTGGTCGCCGCGTTCCTGCTCCTGGCGCTCGGCGCCTCCGCCCTGGCGGAGCCGGTGCATTTCAAGGACTGCGGTGAGCCCCAACCTGCCCGAGGTTCCCACGCCCTCTGCAGGAGCCCCCACGGGAACCCGGCTCCGAGACCCCCGGCTCGGTTGGGTGGGTCCCGCCGGAGTGGGCTGGGGTCGGGGAGAAGCTGCGGGCGGCGCAACCCAGCGGCGCACAACTTTGTCTCTTTCCTGAGACGCGTGCTTGGGGTCCCTGGAGATTTCCTGGAGCTGGGCCTTTTGCTGAAGTTTCCCAAAGTTTGCAGGGCAGACCACCGAAGGTCCCGGTGCTGCGCGGGGCGTGAGCGGTGGGGCGCAGAACTTCGTTTTATGTATGCCTCGTATCTTGGATGACCTCTCCCTCCTGACGCCGTTTGCTTTTATTTTTAATTTCCCTTTTGCTGACAAGTCAAAAGTCAATTCTCCTTTTCATGATATACTCCATTGCCGCTTCCCTTGGGCCATATAATTTTGTGATCCTTAATCACTGTTTCCTCCTATATATAAAACTCGCGTGACTGGTCACAGCTTGTGACACATAACCCGCTCTTGCCTCTGTGGTAAGGATCTTTGTTGGGAAATACAAGGGGGGAAGGGTGGGTACGAAATAGTCAAGTCTATGGAATTATTTGTTCAAGCAGAACTTTCCTGAAGCGAAAAAGTGTAATGATAAATGAAAGAAGGCATTTAATACAATCTGTGATCTGGAAGGAAACTTGGAGATCCTGGAGTCAATCATTGTATTCCAGAGATGTTGGATAACTTACCCAAAGTCACCCAGCAGAACGGGAACAAGAATAAGTTTGATCCTTTATATCTAGTGCCCAGGTAATAGTAACTGCTCAGTAAGTATTTGTTGAAAAAGTAAATGAGGGAATAGATACTCTCCACTATATCGTCAAAATTTATGTTTAGGCAAAAACAAAGTTAGGCTAGGGGACAGGGTTGATTAAAGAGTAAACACTACAGGCCTCTTAATACTTAACAAACGCTGTTCCACCGAAGTACTGGCACTTGAATGATGCTGTTAACACCTCAAATTACTGCCTTTCCCGCCATTAAACTTAGTGGTCAAATTTGGATGAAGATGTTGTATTAACTTTATTAACTCATTCAGCCTTCAGGGTCTGTTTTACAAATGAGGAATCAGGCACATGGAGTAACTTACCAAGTTCTTACAGCTAGTAGCCAGTAGGAAATTAGTGGGTGTTTGTGAACCACTTTGGGTTTCAGTGGTAACATTAAAATCAACTACAGAAACCAAATCCAGATACTCTTCTACTCATTTGAAAGATGATGTACACCTATGCCAGGAACTTCTTAAGGGAAGGATGGTTTCAGTTACAGATTTTCAATTGACTTCTGAATTGGGAAATAACAATGTAAAAACTTCAGCGTCTACATCAAAGGGTTTTCAAGTGCCACTTTACCACCGACCCCTTGCCCCTGGAGTGGTATTTCCTCAAGTAAGCAATGGGGCCAAGCAAACTGGTTTTGCTGTTTTTGCCGGTTAGGACTGAGGAGCTTGTTCTGTGGACACTGAAAGTCCAAGCACCTCTTGTCAGTAAAAGTGGATGAAGGATCTCCAAGTACTACCCTTTCCTCAGGTCCTCCTAGATCACGTGACCCAGCCTGGAAAGAAGTAGGTAGAACTGGACGTTGAAAGCTCTAGCATAAGCACTCATTTTCAATAGGTTGTTGATTCAAGTTCCGGATATTTTTTTTTCCTGTCTGTAGAAGATAGGATAGAGTGGAAGGCAGTGCTCAGAGAATGGAACTCTTTGAGGTGTCTTTTGAGAACTTTGCCCATGATGGAGAAGCAAGCTGGGGGGTGAGGGACAGCAAGTTATTATTTACAGACCTAGCTGGAGCAGTATTGGTCAGTATGATGAAACTGTCCCCCCCAAAAGAAGGCACAGGCTGAGAAAGCCAAGTGCATCTACATAAGCTTCTCTTTTCATATCCAATGGGCTGAGCTAACCTGGTGACTGCAAAGGAGAGGCCCACTTTTTGTGTCAAAAAGGAACTTGGTAACCCACCCAGGAACAGCTATTCTAGATTAAATTCGAGGACCAAATCCCAATGTGATGGTAATAAAATGAACATTTACATAGCGCTCCTATGTTGCAAACACTTATCTAAGAGCTGTAAGTGTGTTAGCTCACTTACCCTATGAGGCAGTCACTGTTATTTTCCCCAGAGTGGTGAAGTATCTTGTTTTGAGTTTTCACAGTAAGTCATGGAGCCAGTGAGATTGCAAACCCAGGTATCAGGTCCCAGAGCCTACCTCTCAGTCGTGATGGCTAAATGGCAGAGCTAAGCTTTCCTGGGGGGTGGGGGATGAGGGGGGTTGGCGCCTGGCTGGCTCAGTTGGTTGGGTGTCTACCTTGAGCTTGGGTCATGATCCTGGGATGGAGCCTCAGCAGAAGCCTGCTCCTCCCTCTCCCTCTCCCTCTGCCTGCCATTCCCCTCGCTTGTGCGCATACTCTCTCTGTCAAATAAACAAATAAAATCTCTTAAAAAAAAGAAAAGCTTTCCTTGGTGTAGATGGTGTTAACAGGCAGTTTGCTTGCATTCTCTCCGTTCAGCTGTCCAGTTTCAAGGGCCTGGGTGAAGCAGTGGGATTTTTAAAGACTTACTGAACCTGTTTAGGTCAAGCATTTATTGGGAACAAAAAGCACTTTTGTCTTTGTTTTAGACCACAGAGACACACACCGTGTCTCAGAGACACTTATTTTGAAGAACGTGTATTTTCAAAGTGGAGTATACACTTGTATACTGCAGATGCATTCTTAAGATTGCTTTCACTGGTAGGGGTATGCAAAGCTCGGGGACCACCAATTTGGAGCAAAAGCAGGACAGAATGGCGGGGGGGGGGGGGGGGGGGGNGTCTCCACGGCAGCCCTGAGGCTTGAGCCATCACTTGTGCCATATGTATGCTGTTTTAAATCCTGGATGGCTCTGTTGTTCAGCGTCTGCCTTTGGCCCTGGTTGTGATCTCAGGGTCCTGGGATCGAGCCCTCCATTGGGCTCCGTGCTCAGCGGAAAGCCTGTTTCTCCCTTTCCCACTCCCCCTGCTTGAGTTCCCTCTCTCACTGTCTCTCTGTCAAATAAATAAAATCTTTTTTTAAAAAATTAAATAAATTAATTAATCCCGCATGGGGATGGAAGGAAGGGTGGGGATGACTTTCCCTGGTGTTGTCCTCCCAAGATATAGAGCAGGGGGCTGGCTTTTCACACTTAACTGATTTTCTTCATTCCCCTTCAGCCATCAAATATGAAGAGTTTCCCGGAGAGCAGGGCACCTTCCCATTAAGTAGGGGACAGCATAGGTGGTTTATTTTCCCTCCTATTCCAATACATTTTTTCTTTTTTTTTTTTTTAACAGGTTCTGGGCTTGCAGTTATAAAGGAACTGAATGTGAACCCATGCCCCACCCAGCCCTGCAAACTGCACAAAGGCCAGTCTTACAGTGTCAATGTCACCTTCACCAGTAGTGAGTAAAAGTGGCTCTTGCCTTCAAGTTTATCTTAAAGCCTAACAACAGTCTCAAGTATTGGAATGAGCGTGGGGATGTGGGGAAGGGGCATTCCAGTCGGGACCTCTGTGACCTCCCTTTTGATCTATGCAAAGCTCAGACTTAGCTTCTATAAGGTTTAGGGAATTCATTTGGGACCCAAGAAAAAAATATGAGCTTCACTTCTAGAAAGGGCATCTACTTTGAATGCTTTCCTCACTTTCTATCCTATGGAACTAGACAGGGCAGTCTAATAAGAAATCCCAACGTTCCTATCATCTTCTGTTCTTAAGCCTAAAGACAGCTCTAAATACTAGAGTTGTTTTCTCTCCTGGATGATACCCCGCCCCCCCCTTTTGTCCCAAACTGAAATGTGCCTTCTAAACAAAAGTAATCCCCAACCCAGAAAGAAAGAAAGAGGAAGGAAGGAAGGGAGGGAGGGAGGGAGGAAGGAAGGAAGGAAGGAAGGAATGTACCTCCTTCTTTCTAATCTTACCCAGTTTCTAAAGGGTTCTCTCTTACTGTTAGAGCCCATGGCATTTCCGCGGCGATCCCTTTCCACTTTGTTCTTAATTTCTAATGGAATTCTGTGGGCAGGGCATTTGAGAATTCAGAGACCAATCTTCTAAAACTCTATAAGATACACTGTACACTTTGACAGAAGCTGATAGAATTAATAAACAAAGTTTACTGCCAAAAAAACCTCAGTTTGTTGGATAAGGTTATTTATGTAGCTCTGATTCTCCTGAGAAACTGAAAGACGGTTTAAGATTAAGGTGGGGGTGAGAGCAAAGAAAACAACCCCCTTGGTTGCTTTTTTTGTTTTGCTTTTGGAGCAAATACGTATTCTGTAGCATTCACAGAGGTATTAGGCATAACTACAAAAAGAAATAGACTCTAGGAATGAAGAAGTACAGACTTGATGATTTGCTCTCCCAGCAATGCTGTTGCTTGGGAACATATCTGAATTTTTTACTTCGGGTTTAGAAATAGGCTGTTCCCTTCACTCTCTGATTCTCTGTTGTTCCTCTTAGATATTCCATCTCAAAGTAGCAAAGCTGTGGTGCATGGCATCGTGTTGGGCGTCCCAATTCCCTTTCCCATTCCTGAGGCTGATGGTTGTAAGAGTGGAATCAACTGCCCCATCCAAAAAGACAAGACCTACAGCTACCTGAATAAACTACCGGTGAAGAATGAGTACCCTTCTGTAAGTGACCTTGTCATTCAGGATGCTGAAGGCGTGTGACTAGATGAGAACTCTGAGGAGAGGGGGCAGGAAGAGAAGATTGGGGTGGGAGTCCTTCATCTCTCTGTGATGAAGAAGCAGAAGTTTGCGGGAGAGGCCCCCCCCACTGCCCCCGCCCCAGGAGATGAGTGGGAGTGTTAGGAATCCTGAGGTAGGGCAGATATTCTTCACCACGCCCCTCTGTTCTTTGTTGCCCCCTGATGCCATTTTGATGCACAGTGTTTCCTGCATCCTCCTCACCACCCTTTGCTGAGCCAATATTACATCTGCTTTATGAATGAAGAAATTTTGAGCCTCCAATGTTAAGCAATAGGAACAGAGTCCCACTCTGCTCAGAAATATTACATCTAGATCTAGAGCCGGGCCTTGTGACCCCCAAAACTTGTGCGCTGTTAAAACATTGTAGACAGATATCAAGTAGTTCAAGATTCCAAGTTGGGTTTTTTTTTTAGATTTTTTTTTTGATAGAGAGAGACACAGCGAGAGAGGGAACACAAGCAGGGGAGTGGGAGAAGGAGAAGCAGGCTCTCTGCTGAGCAGGGAGCCCGATGCGGGCTTGATCCCAGGACTCTGGGATCATGACCTGAGCTGAAGGCAGATGCTTAATGACTGAGCCACCCAGGCGCCCCCAGGTTACCAAGTTGTTCTCGAAAAATCCTGGTTTCTCCATTAATCGCTTAAGACAGCAGTAGTCTCCCAGCTCCATAGCAGAGAGGTCACTATTTCCACACACTTCTTTCTCCCCTGCATCCGTCTCCAGCCCCTACCTTCCCTTCCAACTCTGCTATACCTGTTTCTTTTTCTACCAGACATTTGTGAGGCAGAACCTTTTGGAATGGGCGTGTATTAAAGATAGGAATCCTGATGGGCAACCCTGTCAGGACCCCTGTCACTCTTGAGAGCTTTTCCTGTATCTTCACTTAATAAACTTCTATTGCTTTACACACACACACACACACACACACACACACACACACAGAGGAATCCTGATAAGAATGGAGGAATCCCAGTAAAGGGATTCCTGTTTTCCGTAAAGGAAAACAAGCTGCATTTTTTTGAAAGGAAATCAAGGGGAACCCAGGAGCAACCTGGCCATTTATGTTTTAGAAATGGCAAGTCATTAAAGAACATTGCAAAGAGACTCTAATAGCAGGTATCTGTGTTTAAAGGATGTCGGAGACCCTACAGGTCAAGAACAGGTTTGTGGATTAATTTGTAGAGTATCCATAAAATCACTGGCATTTTTTTTTAAGTATTTATTTATTTGACAGAGAGAGAAAGATCACAAGTAGACAGAGAGGCAGGCAGAGGGAGAGGGGGATGTAGACTCCCTGCTGAGCAGAGAGCCTGATGCAGGGCTCGATCCCAGGACCCTGAGATCATGACCTGAGCCAAAGGCAGAGGCTTAACCCACTGAGCCACCCAGGCACCCCAATCCCTGGCATTTCTGAGTCTCTGGTCACTTACATGGAGTGTCTATTAGGGCCTGCCACATAGTAGGCACTTTGTATGTGGTAGTTATTGTTAAGTGAATTACATTTCATTTGAAAAATGGCTTAAACTGTTAATTTAGGCACTAAGTGAAGCAGTAGTTAATGTGTACTAGTCTTGAAAAACTTGTAAGTTTCCAGAAGCCAGGTATCCTGGTCACTCAGATGTTGTAAAGAAACATTTGAGTAAAATTAGAGGTAGTAACTAATAACAAGTAAGCAATTATCTATGTAAGAAAGGACTGGAAAATTATCAGTGATTTGTTAAGAATTAAAAGGGGCAGTTTATAGTATAACAAATCAAAGCAGAGATTTCTAATGAGGTGTGTTATCAAAAAAAAAAAAGAACAGTTCAAGATATGACTGAAGCTATATTGCTAGAAAGTGTTACTGTTCCAGAAATTATTCATACAGTCCTAAACTTCTTCGGACTTCCTTTGTGTGTTGATATCTTCAGTACCAGTAACAAGGTATGCCTACAAATCTGACATTCTACTCTCTGCTCTTAATTGGTTATGCTTGGAGAAAGCTGGATCAGATTTCCAAATACATAAGAAATTGTTTAAATGTAAAATCACCTCCCGTGCAAGGCTTCGTTATGTACCATTCATCTCAGAGGGAAAAGAATGCTTTTGGAATTAGATCCAACGAGTTAATGAGGTGAGTGTCTGGTGCCACTAACACCGAATCACACATGTGACTTGGTTTGCTCTTGTGAGCTTGAGGCCACTGGCTGTGCCCGTATCCCAGGCGGCCCTCGTGATGGTGTGACTCAAGAAGGAAGATCTGAGAATTAGGCAGTTCGTTATTAGGGGTCGTAGTTAAACCTGTTCTGGATTGACGCGAGGTCCTGCTTTCATTTTTCCCAATTCTCTTTCTCTTTCTCCAGATAAAACTGGTGGTGCAGTGGGAGCTCGTGGGTGACAGAAACCAGCGTCTCTTCTGCTGGGAAATCCCAGTGCAGATCGAAGGCTAGATCGTCTGCTGCCGGTATGTCCATCGGGCGGTGAGAGAGCACAGGAGAAATCCAGTCTAACCGATATCAGTGCCATAAGATGAAAGGAGTTTCTACACCACTGTTTTATGCCTCTCAGCCTCCAGAAGGTTCCAGACCCTGTTTCCTGAGAGCTCAGAACTATTGCCCTTGTCATATCTTTTGTGAAGGGTTGGAGGAGAGACGAGGAGGGAGGGTAATCATGGCTTGAATTGTCTTCAGTGTTTTTTGTTGTTGGAAGAAGGAGGGTCCAGCCGGTCAGGACCCAAGTGAGGCTGTTGGATAATTTGCCCTCGGGTTATCGGCCTTGGCAGCAGAGGGCAGGTTCCAGGCCTCCCCCACCTCCTGGAATATTACATCTGCAGGTTCCTCACCTCCAAGTGCCTCCTTGAGTTCAGTGTGCCAGGCCAGCACCTCCAGCTCCGCCACTCCCGACGCCAGTGACTTGCTGTCCGGCGATGCCCAGCCTCTCGGTGGAGGGGAGGTGCTGTGCCACAGAAACGCCCTTCTGAGCAGCCAGTCCTCTACCCTGATCTCCTGTCTCCTTTTCTGTCTTAGGTGGTTTTCATTAAATGCAGCACTCGATAGCAGATGTTTGATTTTTTTTTTTTTTTAACAACACTAACTTGTGGCCTCTTGATGCACCTGGAGATGTCCTTTTGAAATAAATAAAACTTGGCAGTCTTGTCTTCTGCACATTGGTGGTGGTCACCTGCTTCTTTCAGAGTGTTTTCCCCCCGATTATGGAAGGCAGACACCCGGTCCCACAGTCCCAGAGTGCAGTAATGACAGGACACTTTCAGACACTGCCCTTTCTTCCTTCTTCGCCCAGACTTTACCTATCTGTTTTATACAAAATGACATCATAGTTTTGCTTTATTTCGCACACTCTTGACACCATCAGATGTACTTGAGAGCAGCAGTGAAAGCAAACACCGCTTAGGTCAATGATAACATCTGAAAGGTCAGGGGAACAAAACTGGGGGTGGGGGACAGAGAGTAAGAAGTTGCAGGTTGGCATGAAGCATCGTGATCTTTTGGGAGCCTTAACCATGAGGAAAGCCTAGAAGCTTAAAAATGAAGTGGGAAGCTGTGGCAAATAATGGCCAAGTTAATGAAATCTTGGAGTTTACTGCTTTTGAAGTGCAAGTATAATCATGGGGCGTGTATTTCGCTGCCTGTTTTAATCAGTGTCCTGTCCATCAGCTTCTGCTGTCCATCAGTCACAGGTATTACAGCCTTATTCGTGAGTAAGTTAGGGAATGTGAACCTTGAAAGGCCATCCCTTTTAGACTGGGGTGCTTAGGTAGCAGGTAAGCCATGTGGTGCAGTTCTTTTCATCCCACTAACTTTGCTAGAGCCTTGCATTTCCTTGGCTTGTGAGTTTCCCAGGAAAACCACCAGGGGACAGCCATAGATCAGGAATAAAGTTATCAGCGGCCAAGACTTACTAGTTAATTCCCAGAGCCATTCAACCACTGTCTTCTTTAGCTGATACTTTGTGTATCCTCTCAAGTTGTGTCTAGAGAGTCAGTCCATTCATGGGTCTCGCGGTGATGGGCCCTAGGTCTATCAGACTCGGACGACTCCAGAGGTGAGTAAGTGCTGTGGTTTCTGGCCTCAGCGGTTCATAGGACTACCAGTGCAGTCTGCAAATCCCTTAACCCCTCTGTGCTTCTGTTTCCTTATCTGTTAAATACGGACAATGAACAACAGGGCTGCAGGTCCTAAACGGGATGATACATGGAAAACACTTAGAAGGCCCCCTGGCCCATGGTACATACTTGGTAGATGTTAGCTATTATTCTAGGAGGTAGACCTTGTTCCTCATCTAGAAATAGCAGGAAAATCCGAAGGTTCCGTCGGATGTGTGATGATAGGTCACCTCCGAAAAATGAGCCCATCCTCTGCATGGAACTCTTTAAGATGGCCTGGAAAAGCTCCGTTCTCACGTGAGCCAGCTCTCTCCCTACCCCCAGAAGTCTGCTCCTGTCACGGCCCGCCCTGCCTTCCATACTCATGCCCTCGCTTGCTCAAAGGAGACAAGAAAAGTGCAGCTAGCGTCTGTCCTTCAGTCAGAGCAGAAAGGTAACACAACAGCTTACAAACTGTTACCAGCCACTGTGAGGCTACACGGAGCCTGCCCTGGGAGCTATGTAGCGCTCCCGTGGGGGGATTAGTTTGAAAGGTCATCATCTGTGTAGACGGTTCATGGGCGCCCCCCGAGTCATTAAAGCATTGAGAAGCACTGAACCTTAGGCTACATAAAAAAGGTCATGCTCTTTCCAATGACAGTCTCCTACTTTTCTAGTCCACTGAGCAAGCCGTGGGGGCTTAGACACAGCTCCTCTCTTGCATGAATTCCAGGGCAGAACAATCCCAGACTCTAGTCATTTAAAAAGCATGCTTACACAGTAAAAGGAACCCAAAATCCGGTATCTCCAGTTTGGGAGTAGGTTAGGTGGGAGGGCTAACATTTAGTCAGATCTTCAGGTTAATGAAAAGCAGTAAGCATGGAGTAATTGCCAAGCTTGTATGTTTGGTTTTGAAATCTTAGCTGATTTTTTTAAAAGAAACAATTAAGATTGATCTTAATTGTGCCTTGCAAAGGTTGAGGTAAGTCTGTTCTCCAAGAAAACCCACAGATGTAGGAAAAGTGGCTTGATGTAGGTGAGGTCCAGGCCAAGGGAAGATGATCTAGGACTAGCCATTCGGGTTTGATGATCCAAAAAGCAAATACTGCTTAAATGACTGGGTTGCTTACTGAGGATAATTATTTAATAAACAACACAGTTGGAAGTCTGGGGAGTGGACTGGTTGGTATGAGGACAAGGTCATGGTACATAGGAAGAGCACTGACAAGGAGGAAAGGGTTATGTGTAAGATATGCCACTGAGGTGATAGTCATCTTGAATAAGTGTTTCTCCCAAGGGCCCTTTGGAAGGAGACAGAACTGGAAACAGCTTGGAAGATTTAAAAGCCTGGGGTATTCAGTTGTTCGTGTGTGCGCGCGCGCGCGTGCACGCACATGTGCGTGGAATGGGAGGGGCTTTGTTGTGTGACCTGAGATAGAAGGTGGCACTGGCTCCCACAGAGAGTGCCTAATAGTGTCCTTAGAAGAGTTGAGTCATATTGGGTGGTTGTGTCTTTTTCTATGAAGAGAATCCCCTGGCCCATCCCTCAGATTCCAAACTAAAGCCTATTCACTTACAGCTGTCAGTTGACTAGCAACTAAATGGTCTGGGTGTTGGTTGCCATGGAAACAGCTAAAAGGCCCATTGCTATGGGAACCTACCATGCTCTCCAAACCAGGGGTTTGGTTCCTAAAAAGGAGTGGAGGGCAGGGAGAGGGTGGAGCCTAGGAGATGGGCCGCAGAGGCCCTTGAAGGTCCTGGAAGAAGAGGAGCAAAGTGATAGTGAGGCTGGCAATTCCTCACCGCTGGGACACAAAAGCAGTGACTTCCGCACTTTCTGCAAGCATCCCCACCTGTTCTCTGTGTGTCGCCCCTTGGTAGCCACAGAGCATGGGCGCTGGTCATTACCCCAAGTGGAGAGGAAGGGCACGAGACCTTGGGGCAGACCTAGCATGCCGGGGCCCTGACCCTCATCTGCAGGGGCTCTCAGGGGGAAAGTCTTGGCTCCTTGCTGCATGGCAGGCCATTCTCCACGCATCCCATGTCTCAGATGAGCAGCCAGCAGGTGAAAGGAGTTTAGCTCTGGCTGCCGGTGGGTCAGGCCGATAAGCAGCCTGGCAGACAAAATGGATGGCTGCTGGCCTTGAATGTGGCAGGGGTGCTGGGGGTTCCAGCGAGGAAGCAGAAGGCTGGCCAGCAAGAGCACTGTCTGTTGTCAGCAGTAGAGAAATTCTCCGCTCTGCTCTCTGCCCCCTACCCACCCCTGGCAGGCCTCTACTACAGAAGGTACTGCAGATGGAACAAAATAGGGAAAACGAGGTTTGACAGAGAGTCTCGGAGGACATGCACAACAGTTGTAAGATTTTCTGAGTTTTGCGAGCAAGAGAAATTACTGACATTGGTGTTTGGCGCTAAGATGACCCATTCTGAGACAAAGAGAAAACATCACAGGGGCTCTGGCAATAACTACTAGTAACGTGTGGTGTATAAATTGAAGGGATTGGCTAGTCTCTAAAGTCTCTTTCAGGCCAATAGTTTATGATCCATTGATCATAACTTCCACTGGGAAGTTTTGGCACCACAGGCAAGCGGAAACAGCCTAATCATACCCATGAGAGTGAAGAACTTCCTTACAGTCCGAGAGGCTCAGGACTGAGACTAGGACCAAGACATTTGATTTAGAAGATGTCTCAGACATGTTTGGCCCAGGGGACTTCCACCTGCTTCTCCAGAATTCCGAGATGCCTGGTCTTGATTATTTTTTTCTCCTAATCTTGCCTTCTGCCTGGAGCTGTTGGTCTCTGTCCCTCCCAGGGAGCTTTCGAGTCTAGGAGCCTGTGGGGGGCGGGCATCCAGCACGTGCACTGCTCCAAGGGACAACTGAGCATTTCCCCCAGGATCCCTGAGGAGATTTTCACTTTTGGAACATAGCTGTCTATAGATTTCTATAACATTTAAAATTGTAAATCCAAGCTGAGTCTATATCCCACCTCCAACTCTTCCCCGTTGATTCACTTTGGTAAGTTATTTAACCTCTAAAGGCCTCCATTTCCACAGCTGTAAAATAGGCTAAGAATACCCGTCTCGGGACTATTCTGCCAATGACCTGAGGTGGTCTCTGCAAAGGGCTCATGCGGTGCCCATCTCTAATAAGTACCTGATTATTATTATCCTCGAAGATCAGAAAAGAAGGTTGCAGCCATGGAAACTGCTCAGTGGCCTAGAATCCTAGGCATTTGCCATGGATTTGTCTTCCAAATTTAATTCCAGGTGCCATTCAAGACTAATGTTCCCTCGGCTGGTCCTCCCTGTGGTTTGCCTTCATTAAGGCCGATTCTAATCCTCTCTCTTTAGGACGCTTAACCACATTCTTTTTTAGGTATAATTTTCCATCTGTCAGCTTACCTTCCTAACTAGACTATAAACATCTTGAGAACAGAGACTGCCCTTTCACATTTAAGTAAATGCCCGAAACTCACCACTCAGCAGTTATTTAGTGATTTTTTTTTTAACACAGGAAAATGTCATGATTCTTCAAGTTTTGAATCTGACCATTTGGTTCTATCATAGCTCTCCAAAGGGGGGAGGGAGAGGAATGGTTGATTTGATGGCATTCTCCTGAAGAAGGCCCAACAGTGCCCTATCCTGGTGGGTCACTCCAGACCAGGACTCAGGCTCACATCTCATAGAAGCCAAATGTCATGTGCATCCAAGACTCATAGACAACACTAGTTTGTCTCCAGCTTGCAGGCTCCCTGACCCTGGGCTCAGGAGGAAGTGGCTCCCCCTCCCCGTCTGGCTTCTGTCTGTCTTCTGTTCAGTTGAGCAAACCTCCTGACTGCTCCTGACTCCTCCTGTCTGGGTCACGATCATGGCTCTGTAGCTGCACGTTGTATCAGCTTGCTTCTGGAAGGGCAAGAAAAAGCTGATCTGGCTTATCCAACTCTCTCCCTTCTCTGATGGAGGCTAAATCCCTGCAGCCTCTGGCAGGACCCTCCCCCCACCCCAACACCTTGGCTTCCCACCAGAGCTTGCCCCTTGCTGAGCTTCCTGCTCAGCAGGAACAAGGCCCAAAGAGCTATCAGACCATCTCTCAGACTGTGGCTTCTGAGAACCATCTCCTCGCAAGGTGGGTCAAGCAGAATGCCGGGGTAGGGAATAAGGCAGCGGAATGAATGCAGGAGAAAAGCCTCTTTGCCATGTGACCTTGGATGAATCATTTAGCCTTTTTTAGTTGAATACCTGATAGAGGTGGTGCAGGAACAAAAGGAAATGATGGGCGTGCACGCGGTAGCTTGGAAATACAAAAGTTACTCATACTCAGAATAATATAGGTTCGTGGGGAGGACTAGCAACTCATCCTTCGGATTTTCCTGCTGAAGGATGAGCTGGACACACCCACAGAAAAACCCACAAGAAACACAAGGATCTGGATTCGATCACTATAAGAACAAGTTTAAGATTTGGCCACCAAACAGATGTTGAATGCAGCCGGCTCTCCCATAATGTTTGCTTAGTCCTGAGGGCATAGAAGGCTTAGGCAAACTCTCACTCCGCCACCCTGATCACCATGCAGTTTTCTTGAGTTTATATGGGCAAGACAGCATGCTGTCCTTCAGCCAACACCTCCTGAGCCCCTGTTTTATGCCTGGCACGGTGATGGGCCCTGGGGGCAAAAGAATGAGTAAGGCAAGGTCCCTGCCTTCAAGAAGCTCAGAGTCTGGCGGGAGAGGCAAGCAGCCGACCATCACAGACACGGCAGCACAGTGCCAGTCACAGATATGGAAGGAAGAGCAGTGGGGTGATTCGGTCTGGAAGAGGCAGAGCCAGGTCAGGCGTCTGTTGGGAGCCAGGCCAGAAACAAAGATGTCTAACCCTCTACTCTTCATCTTTGGTCATGCCTCAGCCATCCTTCTCTCATTCATTCAACAAACATGCCCCGGCCTTTGTCTTCTGAGATTTGGGGCAATATTTAGTGTAGTGAATTGACCTCCTCCTGAACTGCTGGTTAATTTGTTTTTACTTAAATTTCCTCCTACTTCGTTGACCTTGGAACTAAGTAAGCACAGTTGGTTATGTCCTGACCATGCACCCAGTAATTTAGAACTCTGGTCACCACTCCCCAACCTATCTGACCCACTTCTCCTTTCTGTACACACTCCAGCCACACTGATCTCCTTTCAGTTCCTCACACCAGCTGTGCTCCCTTCTCTCAGTCACGGGATTCTTACACATGCTGGTCCCTCGGCCCCGAATGCTCCTCGCACTTGGTTAGCATTCACGTAGTGAACCCCTGCTCATCTGCAACATTGCTACATTTCCGTGGAAGGGAAGCCTTCCCGGACCGCCTCCCCCAGATCAGCTCAAGGGCTTTGCTCTCCATCCTCAGAGCCCCATGCTCTCTCCCCTCATGGCACGATTCGGAATTACATACTGTAATTCTTTGCCTCTTTGATTAAATATCTGTCCCCTGGGGTAGAGAACATTTCTAGTTTGCTCATCACTGTAATCCCAGTGTCTGAAAGAGCTCTCAGTCCAAGGAGCAGGTGGCCAATAAATATTTTTTGAATGAATTAATGGAATGATAAATGGCTTTTTAGCCACATTTTTGTCTCAGGCATAAATTTGGTTGAGTGTCCAAAACCTAAACTAAATAGCAAATATACAAATACACAAGAATAAGGACCAGAACCAAACAAGGAGCCTCCCGTGAAAGAGGCACAAAAAGAAAGCAAGCCAGGGATGGGATGGCCCAGAACTAGGAGCTTGTAGAAGTGGGGGCCAAGGGAGGAAAAATGGAGACCTGAACTGCCTAACAAGGTCAGGTCTGGGAGGTGACCTGGGATGGAGGAAGAATTAATAAACCAGTACTGAGTATCCACCACCTTGCTTCTCAGGTGGTACTTATGTACCTTGGTTGTAATAGAACATGCCGAGGTACAAGAGACAGAATTACTGTCCCATTTTCCTACAGCTTTGATAAGTGTGGGATTGGGGAGGAGGAGGATCATTTTATATTGAAACCAATACTGATACAGAGTAGAATATAAATTTCTTACAATTATAAAAACGCATGAGGGCGCCTGGGTGGCTCAGTGGGTTAAAGCCTCTGCCTTCGGCTCAGGTCATGATCCCAGGGTCCTGGGATCAAGGCCCCCATCGGGCTCTCTGCTCAGCAGGGAGCCTGCTTCCTCCTCTCTCCTCTCTCTGCCTGCCTCTCTGCCTACTTGTAATCTCTCTCTCTGTGTCAAATGAATAAATAAAATCTTTAAAAAAAATTTTAAAAAACGCATGAGATTTTGAAGACATTAATGAAAGTGAAGATTAGTTCAGTGAAGGCATCTGAGAAGCATTAATACCTCAAAGTACTATTTTCCAAAGGATTCTGTATGATTGAAGTCTTGTAAATCAAATATCAGAAATGCACGGAAGATATGCTCTTTGAAGGCAAGATTTTTCTCGTACGTTTTTGTAGTGCTCACCGCTCCCACAAAGGCCACGCACCATGCCCTGGAGTTGCCCGTTAAATGTGGAACTGAAGCCAAAGCAAACAACTCACTCTGGGTCCAGTCTGTAAATTGCTAATTGGATTTTGTTATCAATATTGTTCTGCCTTCCCACTCCTCCAGAGAGAGTTGGGGCCATTCCTGTATCTCTCTGGAGAAGATCTAAGTAAAGAGGCTCCATGGGGTGCTGTGTCCAAGCTCTTCCAGGATGGAATTGTGGGGGAGACAATAGGGAGGTGGCAAGACTGAGTGGAAAGCAGAAAACATAAAGAAGGGACTTCAACTTCCTCCATTGCCTATAAGGAAATTAGGCTCGAGTTTCCTTGTGTGTTTCCATTGTCATCTGTGTTTGTTTCCACTCCAGGAGAAACTAAGAACACCTTGCAGAGAGGGCTGTGTCTGTTTTTAACACTAGGCACCTTGAAACCATACACACCCAATACTTGCCCACTGTCTGGCCCAGGGATTCCCCAGGATCCAAGTAGATTGAATCTTGGCCCAGATAACCATCCAAATTGCAAAGCCTGGAAGAGAAAAATTCTCAGAGGTAGGTAGCGGTAGGAAGCAGGAAGTTAGTTCCAAGAGTAGGTGTCTGAAGAAGGCTGGTAGATCCTTCCTCTTCCCTCCTAATCTACCTAACAAAGGAGTGAGCTGAACCTTGGGAGCAGCAGTGGTGATCCAAGTGGTGATTACTGGGGTTGATTATCAGCAGGGGCTGAGATGAAGGAGACAATGTTCTCAGACTTAATCACTGCTTTTTAACTCCCCCGATGTCATCTCTAATGGTCCCTGGCTGGTGCCACTCAGAGCCTCCACCCCCAGACCCTCGACTCTGCCTACCTGAACAAATTCCTGCCAGCTACTCAGCAGCTCTGAAGCTCAGACCCACGCCTGCCCCCACCCTTTCCAATGCATCTGAGCCTATTCCTTCGGTGTTCACGGAAGGGGAAAGAGTGAGGTTGCATCTCACACTTTGGATACTGTGTCTAGAACGTATCAAATCAACCACCCCCAAAGCAGCAATCTGAGGAAGGGACCAGACCCATTGGCAAAAGGTATCAAGACAAGAGTCCTGAAGGACAAATGCTGGGGGTCCCAGCAGGCGGTGATGGGGCTTGGAAGCGGCAGACCACACTGCAACCTTGTCAGGAAAGGGCTGGAAATAAGCCAAATCGAACAGAATGGAAAAACAAGAATCATCTGCAGTTTATTTTTATTTTTTTTTAAGATTTTATTTATTTATTTGACAGAGAGATTACAAGCAGGCAGAGAGGCAGGCAGAGAGAGAGGAGAGAGGAGGAAGCAGGCTCCCTGCTGAGCAGAGAGCCTGATGGGGGCCTCGATCCCAGGACCCTGGGATCATGACCTGAGCCGAAGGCAGAGGCTTTAACCCACTGAGCCACCCAGGCACCCAAGAATCATCTGCAGTTTAAAAAAAAAAAAAAAAAAAAGGTGGAGGGGTGGGGGGGTCAAAGGCATGAGACTTGTTGCCAGAGAAGTTAGAGATGAGGACAAGAATTGGGCAACACTCCTCCACTCCGTCTTGACTGCATTTTCTCCCTTTCTCATAACCTCCGTGATAAATCACCTGTAAGCCTGCAGCGTGCTGGCTGCACCCACTGGAAATTGCAATCTGCCAGCCTGAAGACTGGCATTCAGGGACCATCTTGATCATGAGAAGCAGAATTCTTGTTTATTTTGGTAAATTAATTGCTGGCAGAGAGGGCTTTTCATTTTCCAACCAGAACGATTGCAGGCTTGAAAAGAAATTGCGGGGTTGGGAAGTGCCTAAAGGTGACTCTGGGTGAAACTGCCAGACCTAGCAGCAGAAATGCACTGTGCTCGGCACCTCAGAGCCGAAGACCGCAGAATAGGCCAGGACTGCGTGCTCAGCTGACCCTGTGCGCATCTGTGGCCCCTGAGCCTTCCTCCCTTAGCCACGTGCGGGTGCCCCAAACCAGCCAGCCTGCGTGCGGGGAATGGGCGGCAGTGCCTACATCCCACCTACCGTCCTGGCCAGGCCCGCAGGTGACCAGCACTGGGGAGCGGCTTTAGAGGACCACACCCTGTGGCCACATTTCAGTGAAAAGACTCTAGAAAGTCTCACGCTCATACAAGTCAATGCAGCCTCTGCATCCGGCGCTGCCCCGCCACCTTCCACCACAAGGCTCACCTGGGCAGGTAGTCTTTTCAGGAATTTCTGCCAGCCAGTGAGTGACCTGCACCCATCCTCCCAGGGGGGACCGCTGGCTGTGGTCCCTTTGGGGAGGATGCCCCTCGTGGAACTTACCAGAACCCACAGACACATTCCTCACATAAATATGCACTACAGAGAGATTCCAATCGTATTCTATTCTAGAAAGTGTTCGAAGGTGAGGGAGGTCAAGATTTCAGTAAAGTTATTTGGGGAAGGCTTGCTGGAGGGGAAATGTTTGACCAATTATTCAAAAGGTATTTTCTTTCTTTCTTTTTTTTAAGATTTTATTTATTTATTTGACAGAGAGAAAGACAGGGAGAGAGGGAACACAAGCAGGGTGGGTGGGAGAGGGAGAAGCAGGCTTCCTGCTGAGCAGGGAACCCTATGCGGGGATCGATCCCAGGACCCTGAGATCATGACCTGAGCAGAAGGCAGATGCTCAACTGGGCTACTAGAGCTCGCTTAGGACCTCACACAGAGGCCTGCCATCCCCTCTGACCTCAGGACAGACAAGGGGGAATGGATCCTGACTCTACCTCCCTGTCCGGGCATTTTCCTCCGAGCTCCCCCTGTCTCAAGGCTCCTTGCCAGCTGCACGTCAGCCTGCTTCCTCCCCTGGGTCCGGCTGTGGGTTTGGATCAGCCCCTTCCAGTCCATTCTGCTCCTACCCTGCACGGGCTTCCATTCAGCCCTTCCTCGTCCTTTGCTGGGCACTTCGCTTTCTCTTATTGGAAAAGACAGTTGGCTGGATGGAAGCTCGCCGGCGTTTTATTGCTCGGATAAGGGATTTTCATATCAGTCCTGATGGGAGGCATTTGAGGGGCCATTCTTGGCACCTGCTGCAAGAAGCAATTTCTTTCTGGCTTCTCAAGCCTGAATGTGCCTGGGGAACGGAGCTGCCCTTTGTCTAACAGACTTCTTTCCAGGAAGCTCAATATCCAGAATTGATAAAAAACGACTCAACCCTGATGGAAGGGGTAGGAGAGCCCCGTCAACCCGTCGTTTCTCTTCCTTCCCGATCAAGCCCAGTGGCAGCACCTTGTTTATGGGGATAGGGAGGAGGGACACAAAGTGGTGCTGGAGATTGTAGTGGGGATCCCTGGAGGTGGCTGAAAACTGCTTAACTAGACCCCTTTTACAAATGAAGAAACTGAGGCCAGGAAGCGCAGTGCCTTGCCCAAGATCGTCCAGAATTCCATCAGGGTCCCTGACTTGATCCATGGACCAACTGGACCAGCTCGCATCCTCTCCCGTGGGGGCCTCTGCTCCAGCCCTGCTTGGACAACGTCTCCTCCCCACCCCGCCCAGTCAGCCAGCACCAGGGAGAGCTCTGGGTCCCCCCACGGCACTGGCCACAGAGGCACCAGTGAGTATGACGGGGGCCCTGCTCCTTGCCACGGTGCCACGTTCTCAGCAGACCCGGTAGCTGCACATCTTTCCCACCCCAGCACAAGCCCCCACCCTGCCTGTCACTCAGGCTCCCAAGCAGCCAGAGCTAAAGATAGAATTGAGGGCAGCATTTTAAGTCAGCAGTGAGCAGACCTGGCTGGCCCGGTGGGGAGGGGGAACTAAGGCGCGTTAGGAGACCTCCGCAGAGCACCCGGGCTGCTGCGTTTCTCCGACGGTGGCCCCTGCTCACGAGACTGGCAAGAACTGTTGCTGGTCTCTCTCCTCCTACAGACTGAAAAGCCTGGATGGGGCAGGAGGAGCCCGAGTCTGTCTGACACCTCACTCCGGACGCCAGCCTTCCCTGGACCTCAGCTAGATGCTCTTGGCTTTCTCTCCTCTGAACCCACTGCCTTGCTGGCCCCTGGGGCTTTGGTTATTGCCAAAGCCAGTGAAGACCCCACTTCCACAGCTCTGCTCTGCCCTCCTGCTAATATTCACACATTAGCATTAGGGCGGTGGGAAACTGAAAGAAGAGGTCCAGGATGGGGGAGGTCAGGCCTGCTGCTGGGAGCCTCCAGGGCTTACATCCCGAAGGATGCTGCTGGCTGGCAGGACCTGGATATTGCCTCCAGAACTTTGTAGAGGAGCAGGTCACCCGCATATCCCACCCATTTGGGTTTCCTCTTCCTGTCTTCAGGCCGCCCGCTTCCCAGTCACAGGCCAGCTGAGACACACAAGCATCGCACTTGCATGGCAGGGAAGTGAGTGGTGATGGGGAGGAAAGAAACCTGGACTTACTCCCACTCCCAGCCAAAGCTCTCCATTCTCCAGGCACGGGGAGTTGTAGGCAGTGGAGGAGCCACGGGGAGAGAAGCAGAAAGAGAGAGAGAGAACGAGCCACCTCAAGCTGCTTACCCTTCCCCAGAAGCACAGAAGGGGGATAAAAGCTTCCCCCCCTCAAACCTGAGTCTGTTAGGGGTTTACCTCAACCTCTCACCGGCACCACCACAGCACCAAATGAAGGGACATAGACAAGACACCATCTGCAGCCCTGCAGGTGGCTGGTGTGCCAGTGTCGGCCATGCTTTCTAATCAAAGGGTTTGGTGACAGCCCCCGAGGAGGGCCAGGCAGGAGAGCTGGGGGGACAGCTCTGCCCGACGTTCACCCCCTTCTCCCCACAGTAGCGAAGCGGGGACTACCACTCCAAGAACCTGCTTTCCAGGGACAGAAATAGTATGGGAGGGTGGGGTGCGGGGGCTGGGACTGCCACATGCTGCTTTTCCATGGGCATTCTGGGTAAGAATAATAAGGAGGCTATTAATAACTTCTTACCTCCGTATAACTCTTAAAGACCTTTCTCTAGATGTTTTTTACTGCCTGCACACCCATGATCTCATTTGATTTTCAAGCCAACTCTGTGCATCTGTGGGGTCATCACCCCCATCTGATAGACGAGGGAACTGAGGCCTGCGGAGGGGACTGTCATGTGGTAATCTGTCATACTGCTAATAAGGGGCTGGGCAGAAACCAGAACCCAGATCTCCCTGGGTCTTCTCTTCAATTCCAATGTCTCATTGCAAAGGGGTTCCAAAAAAGGCAGGTTTTCTTCTGGGTTATATTGAAGTAACTTTTGAGGTACATGCGGATGTAGTACAAAATCCCCCGAGGGCTTTAACCCCAGGTCAATTAGTCCAGACTGGCTTACCTAGCACTTCTCCATCTCCGTTCTGTGCTAGCCCCCATCAACAAAACAGTCTTGCCATCAAGTAGCTCACAGTTTGATGAAAAGAGAGACAAGCCCTTAGGGCATCTCAGTACCACAGGGTTCATTTAAGGACCAAGGCAGCACAGAGCATTTTGGGGGCACAGAAGAGGAGCCCTAAGCCAGCCCGGGGGTAGCAGAGAAGGCTTCCTGAAGGAGGTGATGCTCTAACCAGCTCCCTAGCCAAGGTTACTGTGATTGTGCCCCTCTTCTAATTACCAACCTACACCCATCCTCACTTCACTCCACCCTGCCTATAACACCAGCCTCTGGCCTCTTTCAAAGACTGGTACAACCAAGCAGCAGTAGCTAGACCGCCCAACGCTGCAGGCCAGAATGAACTCATCCTGCAGCCCAGGGGTTGCCATAATCATTCTCCGCTGCTGGAAACAGACAGGATTTGGGTTCTGGGCTCATCTCCACCTCGGACCTGGCCCTCATATGGCCATGGAACACATAGATCCTGGGATGGAGCAGGCTACCCAATCCGCCACCTGCTCACCCTCAGCCCGGTCCGTGCAGGAATCATCTTGGATGAGCAAAATCCTAACCTACTTTTAAAAATCTGCTGATGAGACTCCACATTGCTCTAGCTAATTCCTGGCATTTAACACCTCTCTATCTCTAACCTGGATCTGTCATTTCTGTTATTACTAAAACTTAACCTGTTCTTATTTGGTCTTTGGAGAAGACAAGGCAGTTGGTCGGTCATGTTTCCCAAAGCAAGGGGCCTCTCTGTAGACTGAAAAGCAGTAATGAAATCACCCCTCACTCTTCTCCATCTGGGGTCGATGAATTTCACTTACTCCCCTTGTTAATTTATGGCCTGATCCTTACTTCCTACAGGCCTCTCCCCACCTCCCTTGGTCAAAGAATCCAAGACCGAGCACAGAGTAGCCCAGAGGGGCTGCTGTGAATGGATGGCGGAGGGAAGAGGGCAGGGACCACTTTCTGGAGAGTGCAGGGGTGCAGGGAGTGTGGGAGATGAAGTTAAATGCTATTCAAAGCAGGGAACCCCACCAGAACCTTGAGGTGCAGTAACCCTAAGGGATGGACAAACGGGTGAAGAGAAGCATGTGAACACAACCAAGGAGGGGCCAGAAGGTAAAGGGAATCAGGAGCTTGCGATATCACAGGAGCCAAGAAAGTGTGAAGGAGGGAGGGCTTGATGCGGTGCACCGTTGCAAGGTGAGGGCTTAGATTTCAAAAGAAGAAAGACCGTGAGAACCGTCTGAGTGGAGAGGCGAGAGCGCAATGCGGAGACAGCCAGTATGCACAACTCTTTGAATTGGTCTGGCTGTGAAGTGGGGTGTGGTAGCCAACCTCCAGGATGGCCCCCAAGGATCCCACCTCCTGGTAGTTGTACCGTTGTCCGTCCTCTCCCACATTTTACCGGGGCACCAATAGAATACAACAGAAGTGATCGACTGTCACTTCCAAGAGTCAAGTATAAAAGACATTGCGCGCAGCCACTTCTTCTCAGAGCACTCCCTTTGGGGAAGCCAGCTCCTATGTCCCGATGAGGAGTAGAAGGCATCTGCCAACAACCACATGACTGAACCATGGTGGAAGCCCATCTTCTCGCCCAAGCCAGACCTTCAGATACTTGCTGCCTGATCTGGCCTACGGCCTCATGAGAGCCGCCAGCCATCTTGTTTAGCTGGTCCCTTTCCTGACCCTCAGAAACTCTGTGGGAAAATAAATGTTTATGACTTTATGTTTGTTGTTTCAAGCTTCAAAATGTTGGGGGAAATGTGTTGCATGAGCAATAGATAATGAATACAGGGATTGAATTAAGCGTGTGGGGTTAGGGGAGAGGATTTTTTGGTCTGTTTTGTTTTTAAAGAGTGAATCTCCCACACGTTTACATGCTAATGAGAAGCAGGAGAGGGGAGGAAATGTCAGCTAAGGGAGAAATGCATGGAAAATCAATCAAATGCGATTTTTCAAGGAAATGGAAAGGGAGAGGGTCCAAAACACTTGAAGAGATTAGCCTAAGTTCTTAGGAGAGACATCTGGGCCCCTATCTCTTCTATTGTGACCAGAGAGCGAAAAAAACGGAAAGGATAAAATCTGTTTGATGTTGACAGGATTGCTGCCAAATGAGTCTCTCTCCTAAGGTTATCTGTGGAGAGTGTGGATGGAGATGTTGGGGAAGGTGATGTCTTGAGGAGAATGGGGAAGGTCTGAAATAGCTGATGAGGAGCCCTAGGGAGAGAGCTGACAAAGGCAGGGAAGAAAATTCTGGGCCACTTTGAAGGTACACTTTGTGACAGAGGCTGTGATGGTGGAGTCCCCTGAGTCTGCAGCTGTGTGACTTTTCTCCCCACAGCACCCAGTATCCTAGAGAGGGGCAGAGAAGGGGAATAATTGAATTAACTTTGGGCTGGGGCTCTGCCAAAAGGGTGACAGGAAAAGATAAGGCGGCAGTGGAGGTGAGGCCGTCAGAAGAAATAGAAGAGGGACTCCCAGCGGGATGGATAAGCAGAAGGGACTGATACAGGGAGAAAATAAAAAGCCAAGAAATCAGAGGAGCAGTGATATCACACGACAGTGGCAGGAGAGGCTGTGGACTGTGGCCAGCCCACAGGTCATTGCGACTTAACATTACAGAGCTAGGGGCAGTTCTGAGATGACTGGGGAGGGGGGGGGCTCAGGAGTAGAGGGGGCTACAGTGGAGAGACCAAGCTGTTGAGGACGTTGTCCATGAAAATGTGATATCATCCCAGATGATGACAATCAGACTTGTCCCCAGAAGAGGGAGAGCAATGTCTTCCATGAATGAGGTAGAATGACAGTATCAGAGAAAAGCCAAGCAGGTGGCAGGAGGCCCCTAGAGCTGGTTTCCATCAGGGAAGGGGAGGTTGGGTTGGTGATTGATGGTTTGTTCAACTCAGGCCACTGTCCCTGCTCCTGAGCCCAAGGGCTGAGAGAAAAGGGCAGTTCCACCTAAGAGAGTCCAAAGGGAAGCCGTGCCCCTGAGGGGAGAGCCACAGGGCATCAGGCCATCAGGGAGGGGGAACCCGGCAGCCCAGGGGAAATTTTGGAGGGAGGGGGCCATAGGAGGCCAGAGCTAAAGCTCAGTGCGATGGGGCTAAGAGTAACCACGAGTCTAGCTGGCAGAAGGGGCTATATTCTGGGACCGGGTGGCTTTTCCTGGCCGTAGTTTTTAAAGAAATCTGCCCATGCAGCGAGTTATTGGTGCTGGGGGAACGGGGGCCTCTCAGAAAGGGTCAGCAACAGCCCCGATTGTTCTTCATACTTCTGAGGGAGCCCCAGTCCCTGTGCACAATCTGGCACCATGACTCAGCCCTGTAGGGATGAGCAGTGACCTTTGGTGGCTGGATGATTACATTAGCTGTCGGAAGGGGCTGTAGGGTCCCACACAGCCTCCCGCACAGCGTCTGACTCTCTGGCCTGAGCCTACCAGGCACAGTTGGGTTTAGCAGATGATCTGTTTGGCCTGAGGTTAGCAGAGAGTAAGAACAAGTCCCTGCTAGGCTCTCGGGCTTAGAGCCCATGTTCGGAATCTCAGTCCCATGTCACACACGTGACACTCCATGTCTTTTCTTAGGTGGTCCATCTCCTGCTGGTTTCTGGCCATCAGCCTCCTTGCCAACACTCTGACCCTGAGAGCCGTCCCCACCAAGTCCACATCCCTGTGGAGACACCCTGGCCAGCTGGGAAAACTCTGCCGCCCTCTGAGCTCCACCCTGATTGTTCCAGAGAACTTCTCCACCTGGCATTCCATTCCAGCTTTCTAGATGCTGCCAAGTCCACGTGCACACTCCCACACTGTCCTCCCCCCAATCAGGTCAGATGCAACAGGTACACTGCCCAGTGCGGCAGCAAGTGGAGAAAACAGGCAGAGCTCTCCCGACTCCGAGTTCTAGTCTTGGGCTCCTCATCCACAGAAAGGGGCTAATAATATCTGCTTACCTACTTCAGAGCAGTCCTGTGAAGATCAATGAGACCACGTATGTATAAATCTTTCTGTTACTGGGACTGTTCAAAAGTGCCCAGTTAAGAGTTCCCTGGGAACAAAGAAGAGCCACCATCGTGGTTTTCCGGCTTCCCAACAATAGCGGGCATCCACGCAGCACTTTCTCACGTACAAAGCTCTTTCACAAACAGGTTGAAATGCAATCATATTCGAAAGTGCCCAGCACAGAGCCGGGCATACAGAGCATAATCAGTAAACGATAGCTATTACTTACTTGTTTGGTCCTCACAACTCCATGTTATAAGAGGAGCAAGACACAGAGAGGGTAATGAACCTGTCCAAACTCGCCCGGAACTAGTTCTGACACTGAGGATTCTGGTTTCCAATCTTAGGCCCTTTAAATAGCATCTCTGTAGCCCTCTTTGCTCAATGATCCTAAACTTTGGAGAGGGGCAAGAGTCACTGGAGAGGGAAAATGAGTACATTGTTTTGGGCCTCTTTTCTGCCCCATTCTGCAGGTCAGCCCTGATAAGAAGGCCACAGAAAACCCAAAGCCAGGAATGAGGGGAGAAAGCAGGAGTAGGAAGATGAGAAAGGAAGAAAATAAACAAGGCAGCTGAAGACAGCCAGAGAAGAAACTGTGACCAGTGAGGCAGAGAGCTGATGGATGGGCAATGTCTCTGGAGGAGGAAAAGCAGGGCCCAGAGGACGGGAGAGCATGCCAGAGGCCCAGGGAGGGGCTGCAAAGCAGTTCTTGGGGAATCAGGCGTGCAAAGAGCTGTGTGTTCCTTTTCCGTGCAGGTATTGATGGTTTATTGACCCAAGGCATGAGAGAGGTGTTTACGGAGGACCCTGCTCGGGGCTGGCCGGGGGTGGGGGTGGG
>LNAC01000027.1:9493092-9503152 GCA_002007465.1 Ailurus styani | reverse complement strand
TCTCTCTCTCTCTCTCTCTGTCAAATAAATAAATAAAATATTTTTTAAAAATAAAAATAAAAATAAATAAAAGTGAATCGATTTATAAAACCACAATGAAGTATCTCCTCACATCTGTCAGAATGACTAAAATCAACAAGACAAGAAACAACAGGTGTTGGTGAGGATGCAGAGAAAGGGGAACCTCCTGCACTGTTGGTGGGAAGGCAAACTGGTGCAGCCACTCTGGAAAACAGTATGGAGTTTCCTGAAAAAGTTAAAAATAGAACTACCCTGCTATCCAGAAATAGCACTACTAGGTATCTATCCAAAGAATACAAAAATATTAATTCAGAGGGATACATGCTGCCGATGTTTATAGCAGCAGTATCAACGATAGCCAAATTATATTGGGGCACCTGGGTGGCTCAGTGGGTTAAGCCTTTGATCCCAGGGTCCTGGGATTGAGCCCTGCATCGGGCTCCCTGCTCAGCGGGAAGCCTCCTTCCCCCTCTCCCACTCCCCCTGCTTGTGTTCCCTCTCTCACTGTCTCTCTCTCTCTGCCAAATAAACAAAATCTTTATTTAAAAAAGTCAAATTATAGAAACGGCCCAAGTATCCATCAACAGATGAATGGATAAAGAAGATGTGAAATACACACACACACACACACACACACACAGCATATTATGCAGCCATAAAAAGGAATGAAATCTTGTCATTTACAACATAGAGCCAGAGAGTATTATGCTAAGCGAAATAAGTCAGAGAAAGACAAATACCATCAGATTTCATTCATACGTGGAATTTAAGAAATAAAACAAATAAGGAAAGGGGAGAAGAGAGAAAGAGAGGTAAACCAAGGAACAGACTCTGAACTATAGAGCCCAAACTGATGGTTACCAGAGGTGAGGGGGTGTGTGGGGAGATGAATGAAGTAGGTGATGGGAATTAAGGAACACACCTGTGACGAGCACCAGGTGATGCATGGAAGTGTTCATCATTATATTGTACACCTGAAACTAGTATTACCCCATATGTTAGCTAAAAGAAAATAATAAAATGGTATAACTATGCTCTGGAATATTACGTAACTATTAAAAAGAATGAGTGAGATTTCTAAGTAACAACAGGGAAAGGCAGAACCTTATTTTAACATTTAAAATCTGTATGTGGGGGGCGCCTGGGTGGCTCAGTGGGTTAAGCCTCTGCTTTCGGCTCAGGTCATGATCTCAGGGTCCTGGGATCCAGCCCCACATCAGGCTCCCTGCTCAGCGGGGAGCCTGCTTCCCCCCCCCCCCAGCTGCCTACTCGTGATCTCTCTGTCAAATAAATAAAATAAAATATAAAATAAAATCTGTGTGTGGGGCACCTGGGTGNCCCCCCCCAGCTGCCTACTCGTGATCTCTCTGTCAAATAAATAAAATAAAATATAAAATAAAATCTGTGTGTGGGGCACCTGGGTGGCTCAGTTGTTGGGTGACTGCCTTCAGCTCAGGTCATGATCCTGGAGACTCAGGATCAAGTTCTGCATCAGGCTCCCAGCTCCATGAGGAGTCTGCTTCTCCCTCTGATCTTCTCCCCTCTCATGTTCTCTCTCCCTCCCTCTCTCTCTCTCAAACAAATAAATAAAATCTTTAAAAAAATAAAATAAAATCTGCGTTCATATGACTTTTACCTTGTACTCTATGTACCTTGAAATCATTTCAACTCTTGAGCCGTCTAGGTGGCTCAGTTTGTTGGGCGTCTGCCTTTGGCTCGGGTCATGATCTCAGGGTCCTGGGGTTGAGCCCCACATCAGGCTCCCTGCTCGGCAGGAGAGTGTGATTCTCCCCCAACCTCGGCAACTCTCCCTGCTTGTGCTGTCTTTCGCTCTCTCTCTCAAACAAAAAAATAAAAATAAAAAATCATTTCAATTCTTAGCCAATAGCTTAAAAATACACAAAAATGAAAAAAGTGGTACATGCTGTGAAAAAACAAATTCGTGCAATACAGAACTATAGAGGAAGATGTGGACATCCTCCCCACGTTTATTAATTAATGAAGCAGACCAAGTGCTAATTATGCCGAGATGACTAAAACATGCCCTGTCCTCATGGAGCTTACTTTTTACCAAAGAAGGAAGAGCAAGTAAAACAGGATGCCAAATTTTAACTGGAGAAGGGGAAAAGGTCCCTTTGGGAAGTAAGAGTTGGTGGTACCCTGCAGGATACAGAAAAGCTATCCTGGCGATGAGCAGGGAGAAGAGAGACCAGGAAAAGGCGCAGAGTGGGGGGTGTGACGTGCGTAGTGAGCAAGTACACTGGAACCCGACACAGCCCTAGGATAGGGTTGGCGATTGATTCTAGGGTACGGGCTTCTGCGAGAAAGAGGAGTCTCTGCATTTTCAAGGTGTTAAGTCTCAGGACTGCGTGATTTGTGTTCAGGAAAATCAACCCTGTTTAAGTAGGCAATTTGATAGATTTTGACAAATACGTTCAGTCATGTAACCACCACCACAACCAAGTCCTAGAACCTTCCATCACCCCCCCCCCAAATTCCCTTGTGCTCTTTTGGACATGATCCTTCCCCCCCTGCCAACCCCTGGCAACCACGCCCTGCTTTTTTGTCACTATAGTTTTGCCTTTTCCACATTATCATAATGGAATCATACAGTATATAGCCTTTTACACAGCATACAGCTATTAAAATTCATCCGTGAGGTTGTGTATATCAGTAGTTCATTCTGTTTTATTACTGATTGCATGGATGTGCCATGATGAGTTCACTCAATCACTAATTGATGGGCATTTGGGTTTTGGGGGAGGGTTCGATTTTTTTTTTTTTTTTTGGCTCTTATGATTAAAGCTTCTGGGAACATTCGTGTAACCAAAAAAAATGAGTCTATTTAAGGAAAAGTATTAAGTAAACAACAGTAAGTGGTACCTTATGATTGCCATTTGGAAAACGATGATGTTTAACTTATGTTTAGAACACTGGTTTTGGAGTCAGACAAATCTGAATTTGAATCAGTTCTGCCATTTTCTGTGTGACCTTGGATAAGTTACTTATTTTATTTCATTAACTTATTTGCTATTTCTTTCTTTCTTTGCGTTTTTATTCAATTGTTCTACTTTTTTTTTTTTGAGAGGGAGAGAGAGTCTTAAGCAGGCACCCCCAGCATGAGCCCCACATGGGGCTGGATCTCACAACCCTGAGATCATGACTTGAGCCAGAGTCGGATGCTTAACTGACTGAGCCACCCAGTGCCCCTCTAACTTCTTTTTAAAACAGCTTTATCGAGATAGAATTGACATACAATAAACTGCATATATTTAAAGTACACAATTTTATTTCATATATATTATAAATATATTTGGTATATACCCTTGAAAATCACCATATTCAAAATAGTGGACATACCCACCACTTCTAAAAGTTTCTTCCTATCCCCCCCCTTTATTTTTTTACTTTTCTTTTTTTCTTCTTCTTCCTATCGCTTTGTAAACCTTCCTTTCTGTTCTTCCCCTTTCCTTCTCTCTCCCCCCTCAGGCAACAACTGATCTGTTTTCTGTCACAATAGATTAGCTTGCATTCTCTATAGTTTTATATAAAGGGAGTCATACAGTATACACTTTTTGCAGGGGGTGGGCTGGCTCTTACACTTAGCATAATTATTTTGAAGTTCACCCATGTTACGTGTATCAATACTTCATTCCACATGTTATTGCTGGCGAATATTCCATGGTATGGATATGCCACATTTTATTCATCCCTTCATCAGTTGATAGACTTGGGGCTGTTTGGGGTTGGGGGCTATTACAAATAAAGCTGATTTGAACATTAATGTACAAGTCTTTGCATGGACTTATGCTTTCTTTTCTCATGGGGTAAACACCTAGGAGTGAAATAGCTAGTATTACATTTTAGGTATATGTTTAACTTTTGAGAAACTGCCAAACTGTTTTCCAAAGTGGTTGTGCCATTTTATAAACCACCAACAGTGTATGAGGTTCCAGTCCACCCACATCATCTGCATTTACTGTAGTCATTCTTACCCATTCTAATGGGAGTATAGTGGTAACTCGCTATGGTATTAATTTGTATTTCCTTAATGTCTAATGATGTTGAGTATCTTTTAATGTACTTACTTGCCATCTTTATATCTTCTTTGGTAAAGTATCTATTAAAATATTTTGCCCATTTTTTGCATTCTTTGTGTTCTTATTATTGAGTACTTTTCTTCATATTCCATGTATTATAATACTTTCTTAGATATAGGGTTTGAAGATATTTTCTCCCAGTCCATGACTTAAATTTTCGTTCTTTGCAAAGTGCCTTTTAAAGAGCCTAAATTTTCATTCTGATGAAGTAAATTTATCACTTTTTCTTCTATAGATCATGTTTTGGTGTTGTGTTTGAGAAATGTTTGGCAGAGTATCACAAAGTATTTTTCCTTTTTCATCTAGAAGTTTTATAGTTTTAGGTTTACTAATTTAGGCCTGTGATCACTTTGCGTTAATTTGTGAATAATATACAGGTATGTGTTGAAGTTTTGTTTATTTTATATATAGATAGACAGTTGTCCCAGCACGATTTGTTTTAAAAAGACTATTCTTTCTCCACTTAATTGCTTTTACATTTTTGTTAAAAATCAGCTGTCCATATATGTCTGGGTATATTTTTGAACTCTATATTCTATTGATCTGTTCCTCTTGATGTCAACACTACACTATCTTGATTACTGTAGCATTATAAGTCTTGAAATCAGATAGTGTTAACTTTCTGACTTTGTTCTTTTTCAAAGTTGTTTTGGCTATTCTAACCCTTTTGTATTTCTATATGAATTTTAGAATCAGTTTGCCAGTTTTTACCAAAAGAGCAGGCCGGATTTTCCTTAGAATCCCAGTAAACCTATAGACCTATTTGAGGGAGAATTAACATCCAAACAATGAGTCTTCTGACCCATGAAGAAAGCATAACTTTCCACGTATTTAGGTCTTCTTTAGTCTCCCTCAGTAGCATCCTGTATTTTACATTGTACAGGTCTTTCACATCTTCTGTCAGATTTATCCATCAGAACTTTATATTTATGATGCTATTGTAAAGTGCTATTTTTTCAGTTTCTGATTATTCATTGGTGATATATAGAAATACAATTGATCTTTGTATACTAATCTTGTATCAGTATCTTGCTAAGATCCCTTGAATTTACCTTTTTGTAGCTTCCATCAGATTTTCTTCAGTCATGTTGCCTATAAATAAAGACATTTTTATGTCTTCTTTTCCAAAATAAACGTCTTTTATTTCTTTTTTTTTTGCCTTATTGCACTGACTAGAACCTTAATACAATGTTGAATAGGGGTGATAATAGCAGAAACTTTTTCTTATTCCTGATCTTTGGGGAACACATTCAGTCTTTTTAGTATTCAGTGTGATGTTTCTAAAGATTTTTCATAGATGCTTTTTTTTTTTTTTCAGATTGAGGAGTTCCTTTCTATTCCTAGTTTGTTGAGAATTTTCCTTAGGAATGGGTATTAGATTTTGTTCAATGTTTTTTTCTACGTCTGTTAAGAAAATCTTATGGATCTTCTTTATTAGCTTATTAATATGATTAATATGATGAATTGCACTGATTCATTCTTTTTTTTAAGATTTTATTTATTTATTTATTTGACAGAGAGAGACACAGCAAGAGAGGGAACACAAACAGGGAGAGTGGGAGACCAGAAGCCAGCTTCCCACAGAGCAGAGAGCCTGATGCAGGACTCGATGCAGGGCTCAATGCGGGACTCGATCCCAGGACCCTGGGACCACGACCCGAGTTGAAGGCAGACGCTTAACCACTGAGCCACCCTGGAGTCCCATACTGATTCATTCTTGAAAATTAAATCAACTTTGCATTCCTAAGATAAACTCTACTTGGTCATCATGTATCATCCTGTTCATGTACCATTGACTTTGACTTGCTAAAATTTTATTTAGAATGTTTTCATCTATTTTCATGTGGGGTATTGGTCTTTGGTTTCCTTTTCTTATAATGTCTTTGTCTGATTTTATTATCGGGGTAATGCTGGCCTTATAAAATGAATAGATAAGTGTTTCCTTCTCTTCCATGTTCTGGAATAGTCTGTGCAGAATAAGTATTGTTTCTTCATTAAATGTTTGATAGAATTCACCAGTGAAGCCTTCTGGGCCTGGGGTTTTCTTTGTGGGAAGATTTTTTAACTACAAATTCCATTCCTCTAATAGATATAAGGATATTCATGTCCTACATTTTTTCTCATGTTAGTTTTGGTCGTTGTGTCTTTTAAAGACACAACATTTCATCTAAGTTGTCAAATTAATGTCATAACATTATTCTTAATATTTCCTTGCTATTCTTTTGATATCTGTAGAATCTGTAGTGATGTTACCTTCTACATTTCTAATGTTGGTAATTTGTGTCTTCCCTCTTTTTTTCCCAGTTTAGCCAGAGGTTTATCAATTTTACTGATGTTCTCAAAAAACCAGCATTAGGTTTCATTGATTTTTCTCTTTTGTTTTTCTGTTTTCTATTTCAGTGATTTTTGCTCTAATCTTTATTATTTCCTTTCTTCTGCTTATTTTGGATTTAATTTTTCTTTTTCTAAGGGGAAGCTGAGGTCATCATTTTGAGACCTTTGTTCATTTCTAATATAGGTGTTTAGTACTATAAATTTTTTTCTAAATATTACTTTAGCAGAATTCCACAAGTTTTGATATGTTGTGTTGCCATTTTTATTCAATTCAAAATAATTTTTAATCTTGGATTTAGAATTGTATTGTTTTTAACCCATAGATTATTTAGAAGTATGTTGTTTACTTTTAAAATATTTGATGACTTTCCAGAGATATTTCTTTTTAAGATTTTATTTATTTATTTGTCAGAGAGAAAGAGAGCACAAGAAGGCAGAGGGGCAGGCAGAGACAGAGGGAGAAGTAGGCTCCCTGCCGAGCAAGGAGCCCGATGTGGGACTCGATCCCAGGATGCTGAGATCATGACCTGAGCTGAAGGCAGCTGCTTAACCAACTGAGCCACCCAGGCATCCCTCCAGAGATAATTCTGTTGTTCCTTTCCAATACTGTACTTCATAATAATACTTCTGTTATGGCTAGAAAATGTACTTTATATGATTTGAATCCTTTTACATTTATTAAAGTCATTTTATGGCCCAGAATTTGGTCTTTCATAGTAAATGGCCTGTGTGCACTTAAAAAGAATGGATATGGGGTGCCTGGGTGGCTCAGTCACTTGAGCATCTGATGCTTGATTTCAGTTCGGGTCGTGATCTCAGGGTTTTGAGATCAAGCCCCACATCAGGCTCCACACTTAGCAAGGAGTCTGCTTGAAATTCTTTCTCTCTCCTTCTGTCCCTCCCACCACTCTATTTCTCTCTCTCTCTCTCAAATAAATAAATAAATCTTAAAAAAAAGAATGGATATAGAAAAGGTTATTAAAATTCCAGCTATGATTATGGGTTTGTCTGTTTCTCCTTGCAGTTCTATCAGTTTTTGCTTTATGTGTTTTGAAGCTCTATTTTTAGGCATATAAATACCTAGGATTTTTATGTCTTCCTGATGAATTAATTCCTTTATTATTATGAAATGACTTTCTTCTCTGTTAATATTCTTTTCTCTGAAATCTATTTAATATGGTCCCTCCAGCTTTCTCTTGACTAATGGTAGCACAGTATATCTTTTTCCATCCTTTTGCTCTTTTAAAAATATTTTATTTATTTATCTGATAGAAAGAGAGATTGCAAGAGGGAGAGCACAAACAGGGGGATCAGCAGGCAGAGGAAGAGGGAAAAGCAGTCTCCCCACTGAGCAAGGAGACCAACTAAGGGCCCAGAACCCTGAGATCATAATCTGAACCAAAGGCAACTGCTTAACTCACAGAGCCATCCACCCTTTTGTTTTTAATTCATGTGTGCATTTATGTACTAAGTGTGTTTCTTTAAGCATTATTTTGTTGAGTCTTGGTTTTTTTAATCCAATATGACAGTCTCTGCCTTTTAATTGGAGTGTTTAGATCATTCACATTTAATATGATTATTAATATAATTAGGCCTAAACTATTATCTTAGTGTTTATTTCTATTTGCCCCATCTCTTCTGTGTTTTCTTTTTCCTTATTCCTCTCTTGCTTTGGATTAATTGAATATTTTTCTGATTCTATTTTGTCTCTGTGGGCTTATTAGCTGTAACTCTGCTTTGTTACTTTAGTGACTGCTTTAGGGTTTATAGTTTCCATTTTTAACTTATAATAATCTATTTCCAAGTGATATTATACCACTTCACATAGAGTATAAGAACCTTACAATAGTATACTTGTATTTCCCAACTCTTGGCCTTTTGTATTATTAATGTCATACATTTTATTTATACATATGTTATAAGTCACACACACACACACTATATATATATATATATATATTAAGATTTTATTTATTTGTCAGAGAAAAAGCATAAGCAGGGGAAGCAGCAGGCAAAGGGAGAAGCAGGCTCCCCACTGAGCAAGGAGCCCAACATGGGACTTGATCTCAGGATCCTGGGATCATGACCTGAGCCGAAAGCAGATGCTTAACACACTGAGCCACCCTGGAGCCCCTCACACAATATATTTTTATTATGTTTGTATTCTCTAGATCTGGGTACAATCCTCTATATTTTACCATTAGACCAAGCTTGTTACTTGTGTCTTTCCAATTTCCTATATTCTCCTGAATTTTCATCTGCTTAATTTAGCAATTGTTGTAAGTGTTAAGATCTCCCACTATAATAGTGTATTTGTCTAGTTTCTCCTTGTAACTTTGCAATTTTTTTTGAGGCTATGTTACTAGGAACATGCAAGTTTAGAATTTTTGCTGTTATTGTTTGACTAATGAATTAAACTTTTAACCATTATGCAGTGACTCCCTTTATCTATGATCATGCTAGGGTTTTTTCTTTTTGCCTTAAATTTTGCTTCAATTGCTATTATTACAGCTACAACAATTTTTTAGTTAGTGCTTGTCTAGCATATTATTTTCCATTTGTATTTGTATTTTTACATTTTGGGTGTGTCTCTTTTAAATACCACATGGCTGCAGGGTGGCTGGCTGGCTCAGTCAGTGGAGCATGTGACTCTTGATTTCAGCATTGTGTCTTTGAGTTCTGTGTTGGGTGCAGTGATTACTTAAAAATAAAATATTTATAAGTAAATAAATAGTATATGGCAGGGTTTGTTTTCTTTTTTCTTTTTTTTTTAAACGATTTTATTTATTTATTTGACAGAGAGAGATTACAAGTAGGCAGAGAGGCAGGCAGAGAGAGAGGAGGAAGCAGGATCCCTGCCAAGCAGGGAGCCCAATGTAGGCCTCAATCCCAGGACCCTGAGATCATGACCTGAGCTGAAGGCAGAGGCTTTAACCCACTGAGCCACCCAGGTGCCCAGGGTTTGTTTTTTTAATGTAGTTTGAGAATCCTTTACTGTAGCATTTAATCCACTTATATTTATTGTAATTGCAATAAACAATATTTGGATTAATTTCTGCATTGTGGTTTTTTTTTACCATTCAACAATTTTATCTAAAAATCTTTCTAAAGCGTACTACATGCATCTCTACTTTTGATTATTAAAAACAAAACAATACAGTCTGAGCATAAAAGTAAATACATGCTCATTTTCAAAAGCTTAGAAATTTGAGAAAGAAAAAATAAGACAAAAGTTACTCATAAATCCATGACTATTAACATTTGGCATAAGATTTCTTATTCTACATCAAATGTATGCTGAAGTATTTTTTTAAATTTTTTATAATTCATTTAATGTTTTCTGTATCATGAAACATTCTTTGAAAATATGTTTTAATGGCTCTGACTGTAATAGAAATGTATCATACTTTACTTAACCATTACATAACATCACTGGATAAATCAGGGTTTTTTTTATAATTTTTTATTTTTATTCTTTGCCCCAGGGGTACAGGTCTGTGAATCATCAGGCTTACATCTTTCACAGCATTCGCCAAAGCACAAACCCTCCCCAATGTCCATAACCCATCCACCCTATCCCTACCCTCCCACCCCCCAGTAACCCT
>LNAC01000027.1:9479750-9492940 GCA_002007465.1 Ailurus styani | reverse complement strand
GCTCAGCATAATACCCTCCAGTTCCATCCAGGTCGTTGCAAATGGCAATTGCATTGTGTTTTGTACACTCCACTTGTCTTATCCTTTCTATCTGTCCCCCATATACATGACTTCTTTTGCATTATCTGAATTTTTTTCACCCCATTTGTTTCTGGTACTAGTTTGGAAGATACGTTCTCTAGCATTATTCTTTTAATGATATCTTAGAAAAATTCTAAATGCTAAAATGGTTGAAATTTAAATTACATTACTATTTTTACCCTCTTCTCAAACCATACAAGAAGCTTGGAACACTTAGGCTTTGTCTCCTGAGCCCTGGAAGTCTGTAAAATCTCAAATTTAAGTTTACTAAGATGAGAAGACATCCTCAGGATGAGAGCCAGCTTCAGTGGTATGTTTAATTATTTGAATTCCTTCTTTTACTCTGTAGATTCCTTACTTTCTTGCCAGATCATTGATGCCTTAAAATTATTTCACCCAAGAATTTTAGTTGTTTTCAGTAAAAGGGTTTTTTAGTGTATCTAGACTTTCATGTTTCCAGAAATGAAATCTCTCTTTGCCTTAATTTTCTTGTACATTAAATGGGGATAATAAAAATAATTACTTTGTAAGATTGTTTTAAGGAATAAATAAATAAATATATTAAAACAGATAATACAGTATTCATAAAATAGTTTACATCAGTATATGTATTTGCATACACACACACACACACACACACACACACACACTAGAAGCCAGCATGTTCTCTGGACTAGCTCATTTTTGTGCAGACCTTAGAATAAGTGTTCGTCTTTCCTCTTTTTTTGTTTTGTTTTGTTTTGTTTTGTTTTGTTTTGTTTTAAGCAGGCTCCGTGCCCAGCATGGAGCCCAGTGAGGGTCTGAACTCACTACGCTGAGATCAAGACCTGAGCTGAGATCACAAGCCATACACCCAACCAAATGAGCCACCCAGACACCCCTTCTTTCCTCTTTGATTAATTAAAGAATATCCTAACATTGGAAGGTAAAACTATTGTTATTTGCAACTACTGAATGAATTAGGATTTTGGAGTTCTTTTAGAGTCAAAACAAAATAAAGAGACAAGCTGGCTTCTGAGGCCAATAAAACTCCTGACTTCCTTCCTTCTTTCTTCCCTTCCTCCCCTTCTCCCCTCCCTCTCTCCCTTCCCTTTCCTCCCTCCTTTCTCTTTCTTTCTTTCCCTTTTTTATTATTTTATTATTTATTTTAGATTTTATATATTTTATATTATTTATTACTAGAACAGCCTCATTTTTCCCATTTACTCATCTTAAAATAAGTAAAAATCAAATTTATAAAATAAATTCCTTCTAATTCTATTTTATCTGACCTATTAGAGCCTCAATAAGCAGTTGATAAATTGTATGGGACCTAAGTGCTATAGGAGTTCAAAAAAGTCAGTGAATTGAAGTAGTTGATGAAAGCTTCATGGATTTTGACTGAGATATACTGAAGGAGAGATGCCTGAAGGTTTGGACCTTCATAGGGAAAACACCCCTCGCCATCCCTCACCCCTAACCACAGTCACTGATTCTGCCTGCCCCTGACCCTGGGACATGTGACTCCTAAAGAAAGTAGCTTTAATCTCTTCCCTTTACAGCTGTCCTCCAGGTCTCCCTTCCAAGAAAATTGAGTCTAGTTTGTAGTTCTAGAATGTAAGCTTCACTAATGTCACATGGAAGCATTAAAGTCAAATACCTGGGTCTTTCAAAGATGTCACATATTTTTCTCCAAGGCAAACACCCTCAGTCCCAGTTTACTCTGGGTGAAGCCCTGCCCTAAGCATTTTATACCAATCATATAATTTGCAACTTCCAAGAACCAAGTTAATTACTACCCAATCTCTCTATTCCCCTCCAGTTGTGAAACACTATTCTATATTCACTATGATCATTTCCTGACTTCCCACTCTCTTCTCAACCTTGGTTTTCACCTCATCATTCCATATCTATAGCTCTGGCTAAGGTCACCAGTGATTTGTGTCATTAAATGCAATGAGCATCTTTCAGCCCTCATTTTACTTAACTTTTCATTCTCTTTCACATAGCTGAGCACTCTTTTTTCATGAATCATTCTTCCCTTCTATGACCAACAATTTCTAGGCATTATTTCATTTCCCCTGCTCCCTTTTTACCTTTTCAGGTTCATTCTTCTTAAAAAAACAATTAAATGTTGGGTTTTCTTGGGTTTGAGACCCAGGCTCTCTGGTCTCCTGATACTATACTTGTTTCCTTGGACATCTCATTCACGTGCTCAGCTTCAATTGTAGTCTCTGCTAATTTCCCCCAAATTTTTATTTCCAATTCATACCCACATATCCTGCTACCTGCAGGACAACTCAACTTGAATGTCTCAAGGGCACCATAAGCCAACAGGCCCAAAGTCACTCAGGCTCTTTCCCCTACAGTTGCTCCATTCTCCTGGAGAATGGCACCATTAGCTGTCCAATTGCTCAAACCAGAAACCTGGGCATCATTCATGACTAAGTCCTCTCCCTCACTAGCCCCCACTCTACCCCATCTAATCTATTACCAAATCCTATTTATTTTCTTTCCTAAGTAGCTCTCTAATTAGTTCACTTCTCTCTAACTCATTCTATTCCCGCCCATTTTAAGCTACCATCTTACTTCACCTGGATCACAGTAGTGGCCTCATAGCTTGTGTGCCTAAACTCATTTTACCACCTTCCCCCAAATCTATTCTCAGCTAGAGTTCTCTTCTAAAAGCAAACATGCTAATGGTAGCACTCTGCTTAAACCCTTGATGGCTTCCCACTAATTTTAGGATTAAAAACAAAACTTTGTGAGACACCTTTTCCATCCTCACTTGGTCCCTGGTTCCCTTTTATTCTCTTCCCTCCAGCCTCACTGGCCTTCCTCCTTATTATCTGCTACTACAGGACATTTGCACACCCTGTTTCCCCTCTTATCTAGTTATCTATCTTCACTCTTAAGTGGTCAATGCAAACATCACCTTCCCAGGAAAACCTTACCTGAAATTCATTATTATAACAGATCCCTCTGTTACAGGTTCTTACAACCCCATTTTGCACAACTTAGCCACACTGTCACAGCTGTGATTTTATATTTTTCAGTATAGTCATTGTGTCATTGTGTTCCATGCTAGACTGTAAGTTCCATCTGTTATTTCTCCTAATTGTATTCTAGTACCTAGCACAGCATCTGGCTTACAGTGAACACTCAAGAAATATTTACAGAATAAAGGATCAAAAAGCATAAATATTATTTTTAAGATAGGTACTATTATTAAGCACATGTTTACATAATAAGGAAATTGAGGCTCAGATAAGTTAAGTAATATGCCAAGGTAAGAAGTGGCTGAGTCAAAATTCGAGCCTGGTTTTCTGAATCTAGAACATGCAATGCTTAAACAGCACTCTGCTTTCCCAAGCAGACCAAGCACCAAGACCAGACTGGCCAGCAGGTTTCTAAGGACATCAGTTCCCTATAGCCACATCTGTTTAACCCTGGAAATCAAAATAGGATCCTAAAATCCTAAAGATGCATGTGATTTAGAAATCCTCTGGTGAGGGATGCCTGGGTGGCTCAGTTGGTTGAGTGTCCAACTCTTAGTTTTGGCTCAGGTCATGATCTCAGGGTCATGAAATGGAGCCCTGTGCCCATGTGGAGTGCCACACCCCAAGTGGGTGGCAGACTCTGCCAGGAGTCTGTTTTAGATTCTCTGCCTCTCCCTCTCCTTCTGCCCCTCCCCCTGCTCACATGTTCTTTCTCATGCTCTCTCTCTTTTTGAAAGAAAGAAAGAGAGAGAAAGAAATAAAGAAATAAAGAAGAGAAAGAAAGAAAGAAAGAAAGAAAGAAAGAAAGAAAGAAAGAAAGAAAGAAAGAAAGAAAGAAAGAAAGAAAGAAAGAGGGCGCCTGGGTGGCTCAGTGGGTTAAAGCCTCTGCCTTCGGCTCAGGTCATGATTTCAGGGTCCTGGGATCGAGGCCCGANATGGACATTGGGGAGGGTTTGTGCTTTGGTGAATGCTGTGAAGGGTTTAAGCCTGATGATTCAAAGACTGTACCCCTGGGGCAAATAAAAAAAAGAAGAAAGAAAGAAAGAAAGAAAGAAAGAAAGAAAGAAAGAAAGAAAGAAAGAAAGAAAGAAAGAAAGAAAGAAAGAAAGAAAAGAAAGAAAGAAAGGATCCTCTGGTGAGGAGAAGCCATCCATCCAAAGTCACACAGCAAGGTGTTGGCAGATTCAGGGTTAGAAGTTTGAACTCCAAACTCAGTGCTTCATATGCTGAATTCCACATACCCACCTTGCCTCCTTTCCCAGGCAAGAGCTTAGCATCCAAGGTCCAAGGTTTAATCTGCCAAGAGCTGTGACTTCAAACTTTTTACTGTGGTCAATTTGTGATAGGAGAAAGGGGAGTGGAAAGCAAGAGATCCCTGAACCTACCTATTCTCACTTTCCAGGATAAAAGAATTCAGTGCTATCAATTAGGGGCTATCCTACAAGCAAGTATTAAGGAGGTCCATATACACCTACTCTAACAGTAGGAATGTAGCTGCTTTGGATTTGAACTAATACATAACTTGTTCTGCCCCAGGGCCTGTACTAAAACACTAAACGCATTAACTGTATTTCTCTTCCAGCACATACAACTCCTTGAGAGAGGTATCATGATTAAGCCCACTCTACAGATAAAGAAATTGAGGCTTAGAGGCACTTAGATGGCTCAGTCAGTTAAGTGTCATGATCTAAGGGTCCTGGAATAGAGTCCCACATCCGGCTCCCTGCTCAGTGGGGAGCCTGCTTCTCCTTCTCCCTCTGCCTCTTCTCCCGCTGGTGCACTCGCGCTTGCGCACGCGCGCTCTCTCTCTCTCTCTCGTGCTCATTCTCCGTTTCTCTTCCAAATAAGTAAATAAAATCTTAAAAAAAAAAAGAAATCCATTATTTTCACTACTGTTTGCCTAGTACATTTATCATTTCTTTTTAAAAACTAGTTTAACAAGGGGCACCTGGCTGGCTCAGTCAGTAAAGCATGCAACTCTTGATCTTAGGATCATAAGTTCAAGCCCCATGTTGAGTATAGAGATTACTTTTAAAAAATAAAATAAAATATTTTTTGAAAAAGAAAGAAACAGCAGGCATGAGGAGAACACTCTGGGTGAAAAAACTAGTTTAATAATAATAAACATCAAGTATTCCATATGTTCAGATATAGAAAGGTATATATTGTTAAGGCAAAAAAATGCCTCAGTAGATTATGTATGACTCCCTATATGTACTAAAAAGTACAAATATACTTCTGGAAGTTTACACGGTAAACCATAATTTGTTGGGAGTGGGCCTGGGGAGAGCATAAGAAGAAATCAGCTGTTTATACTTCACTCCTCCACTTCATGAGCAATTATTACTTTTTTAACTTTTTTTGAGAGGGAGAAGAGAGGGGAAAGGGCAGAGGGAGAGGGAAAGAACCTTCAGCAGGCTCACACTCAGTGCATGAGCACGACACAGGGGCTCAATCCCACAACCCTGAGATCATGACCCAAGCTGAAGTCAAGAGTTAGATGCTTAGGCGCCTGGGTGGCTCAATGGGTTAAAGTCTCTGCTTTCAGCTCAGGTCATGACCTCAGGGTCCTGGGATCGAGGCCCGCATGGGACTCCCTGCTCGGCAGGGAGCCTGCTTCCTCCTCTCTCTCTGCCTGCCTCTCTGCCTCCTTGTGATCTGATCTCTCTCTGTGTCAAATAAATAAAATCTTTTAAAAAAAAAAAAAGAGTTAGATGCTCAACCAGCCAAACCACCCAGGCACCCTGAGCAATTATTATTTGTACAATTTTTTAACTTGAAACATTATGCTGTAAATGTAAATATATGGCATTTCACCACACAGTTAACTAAAACCCCAGCACAAGCTAAACTGATTCAATACTAGCAGCAACTGAAGCCCCTTATTCACACTCAAGCCAATGTCCATGACAATGAAGGCAAAGGAAGAGAAGTAAAGGAATGCAGGCACATGAGAATCTGGTCAGCGTTCAAATCTTGATTCCACCATTCCAGCTTATGATTTCAGGTGGGTTATTTAACCTTTATGAACCTCGGTTTCCTCATCTGTGAGATGGGGACAATCCTGCCTCACAGGGTAGTGGTAAAGATAAGAGAGATAATGTGTGTCAAGCAGTTGGTACAGAGCCTAGTGGGTAGTAGGCAGTCCATAAGGCTAGTAACCATTATCATATATTGATAACAAAACCTTCTTCCCCCATCATGGCATGCCAACTATGCTCATGCTTATGTGATAGGCGATGTGAGCTTTCCCAGAATCAAGGGGTAGTCAGGTTTGTGGGTAGAAAAAAAGGCGAATCGCCTCCCCCTGACCCCAGTCTGTGTGCCATCTATGAGGTTTCCAGGATCTCCAGCTACATACTTTAAGAGTTTTTAGCTATTTCTCCTAAACGGAAAATTATGCTTGTGATTCTTTGAGGGTGGGGAGGTTTAAGGACTAAATGGTTCAAACTGCTTTTCCTTAGTTTACTCTTCATCCTTCTCTTCATCCTCCTGTTCACTCTTCATCCATCCCTGCCTGCAACCCCCAGTCAGGAAATTTACAAGCTTAGAAAGTTTGATCAACCACAGGAATTTTTGCAGTTCAGTGTGACCCAAGGTGGAATCCAAGGGCTGGTACCACTGTGGGACCAAAATTCTGAATCCAAAACAGTCTAGGACCAAAGGTTTTTCACAAGGCTAATGCTAATGGATTCATTTGGAGGAAGACCCTGAATTGCTGTGAGGCTTTTTAATGTCTTTATTGATCACATTTGGGATGACTAGCCACACATTTTGCTGAGGAAATATCAATGTGCTCGATTACGTGGTGCTGCCGTGGACCTCACTAAGGATTTTATATGATATACAGTAGACACGTCATATTACTTTGTTAAAACCTGAAAAATTCAGAATTCTGAAAAACATCTGACCCCAAAGATTTCAGATAATACATGTGGACCTGAATATCCAGAGAAGCTCTAAAGTCTTCTTTGTCCAGAGTCCAACCTCTTCCTGTCATTCATCAGCTGGGTCATCTGTGGGGGCAGAAGAACCTGTCTTAGATGCCTCAGGGCCCCAGTGGGAACTCAGAACCACGGACAGCAGCAGATCCCAAGGTTGCTGCCCAACAAATTTGCTAACATCTTAGACTCAGTTTTCCTACGTGTAGAGGAAGATTGGCACGATGCAGCTTGCCTGAGAAATGCGACCGTTGTTTTCTAACAGTAAAACACAAGGTATGGGGGTGGGGGGTGGCAATTGATGTGGTCTGGGCACAGAAAATAAATGTGTTTCTTATCTTTCTCCTCCAGCCGGTTCCAGGCTCTTCTCCTTTGACATTATTAAAAGCCTGGCAGGTACTTTGAATGTTTGTTTCCATCAAGTTTTCCTGGCCTTTTTAATCTGCAAATATTTCTGACTGGTTTCCTTTCCCGAGTGTTCTGTGTTGCCTAGCCACTGGATTGTCCCAGCCTCACCTGCCCAGCAACCAGGTAACTAGGCAGAGGCTTTGCTAGGAGTGGACAGAAAGTTCCCAGTGGACTTTGCTAGGCCCCATCATTCTAAAAAGGGGGAAGTAAATAAGTCACAGCTTCCCACTGTTATTCATGCTCCGATTATCATCAGGTCCTTTAGGAGAAGAGGGGAACAATGAGGTGGTTTCCTTCACTACCGAGTGAAGTCATATCCAGCCTCAATGAAATTGAGACCACGGTCACTAAAAACAATGCTTCAAGTGGTAAATGTAAGGGACCTTAGAGCTTATATGCTGGAGGCAGTGAAGCAGAATGGCTCCTTTACTTTTTTTTTAAGATTTTATTCTTTTATTTGAGAGAGAGAGAGAGCATAAATGGGGATGGCGGGGCAGACAGGGAGGAGCAGACTCTCCGCTGAGCAGGGAGCCCAGGGCTCAAGGCTCGATCCCAGAACCCTGAGATCATGACCTGACCTGAAGGCAGCCACTTAAGAAACTGAGCCACCCAGGTGCCCCCACTTTTCTTTACTCAGCAAATATCTATTAAATGTCTGTTTGTGCCAGGCACAAACTAGGTACAGGGATGGAAAATGAAGTCCCATCCTCTTCTCCAAAGCTTTGAGTCAGATGGAAGAGAGAGACAAGAAAGACTTCAAAGTACAGTTGGTATGCTGAGTGCTGTGGTAGAGGGAAATATAGATAGTAAAGGAAGCCAGCAGAGGGGAATCCAATCCAGACTGAAGAGTCTAGGAAAACACCTGAGCTGTGCAGGTGGGTGCAGTAGGGAATTTCAAAGAATCAGAACAGTATGTGCCAAGGCAGGCCACTGTGGGAGACTTCAGACTTGTCATCATGTTGTCTTTGTATGTATCTGGCCTTATTCCAAAACCAAAGTAGTCTTGTTTCTGATGACCAGGGCCATGTCTTATATTTCTATGTATCCCCAGAACCTACTCTGTTCCCTGTACACAATTAGTGCCGGACCCATGGTTATCAGTGATAATGGGTTTAAGGCCTTGCGTCAGAACTGTAGCCATGCAGATGATTTCACGGTGGAAACCAGAATGTTCCAGCAGAAACTGGGAGACACTCGTTCCACCTCGAACACTTCATGGGCTGCCCCAAAGAGGAACTTTGGCCCAGGACTCCAGGAAACTGGAGAAATGGAAGTTGCTCCCGACTCCCCATGGCAGAAAGTTCCTCGGGAAAGTGTGTGGCTTAGCACTCATGCTCTTGAAAAGAGTTGATTTGAGCCCCAGTGCATCTTCATCATTCAGCACCCCCCATCCTGGAAGCATTCCTTGGCATCTCTGAGTGCAGATTTTCTACCCACAAAACAAGAGCTGATTCCCCTTACCTACCTCAGGGGCATATTATGAGGGTAAAAGAAGGGTAGAGTCACAGCAAGCCCATTGAAAACAGACAATATTACTACAAGTGTTTGGTCTACTGAGTAAGGAATCAGAAAGCCCGAACTCCCCTGCCAACTAGCTGTTGGCCTTGGCCAGCTCTGGTTCTCCCTCTCAGCCTCATTTCTTTCCCTGTGGCAGATTCTACAGAAAACCATCACAGATCTCACATTGTTCCCTGGGGTTTTTGGGTCTTTTTTTTTTTTTAATTACCTCGGTTTATAAACTAGAAGCCTTAGGCAGCCCTCTGGGTGTTAATCCCATATTTATGTCATGATTCGTGTCCATTGGTACCTAGGCCAAGGATCCTGGCATCGATTGGATGGTTGCAGCAGGGAGAGGTCTAGTTGTCCCTGGCAAATTGCAGTGGCTATGGTGCACAGAGGTCCTTCTTGGCTAGAGCCTTGAGGACTGGGGAGTAGCCAGGCAGCTGGAAGAGAGTCGAGCTGCAAGCCCAGGGAAAGGCTTCCCCTAGATGGAAGCATCATTTAACTGCAGAAAATGGTTTCTGTAACACTGGGGCAGTCAACTGCGGTTTCTCAGGAACATTGGCGGGCGAAAAGAATTTAAGAATTTAAGTCTCTTACCCGGTTGCTATGTTGTGTGTGTGCACGCACGTGTCTCTCTCTCTCTGCCGCCCCCACCCCCAAGGCTCTTTCACCATCCCCAGGCCCCAACCCTTCTCTGGGCTCCAGCTTTCTTTTATCTCTTCCCCTTTGGCCCCCAAGCTGTCTCCCCCACCTCCTCCTTCTCTCCTGCCATTGTGTCTCCCGCTCTCTGCATCTTCCCCGCTGTTCTCTTCTTTGCTTTCTCTTTTTCTATGAGGATCACTAGGGCTTCAGTCCACTCAGGGGCAAGGAGAACATAACCCTTTGGAAATGTGACCTCATTTACTATAACTCTCCCACTGCGCAAGCCAAGGGTAGAGGTCACCGCCCCCCAAACAGCACCGTTATTCCTGCTGTGAGCAATGAGAGTAAAAGAAGAGTCTTCGAAAAGCACCCAACAGACCAATCATTTATTCAGTAAATACTTGTTTTTGTGTAAGTTTAAAAATAATTTTTAGGTGATGCATGTACATTGTAGATAATTTAGAAAGGGAAAAAAGAGAAATACTTAAATGAACCATAGCTGCCTCTATCCAGAGATAACCCTTAATAGCATTTTACTTTAATTCATCCTGGGATATTTTTCTCGGCTTTTCTGCATAGTTATGGTTTTATTGCATGTACAATTTTGTAACCTGCTTTTTTCTACCCCGTATTATAATATAAGCATTTCCCTCATGGTATTGTAAACCCTTTAAAAACATTATTTAAATTTGGTTACTCTTTGCCCTGTTTTTTGGACATTTAAGGTGTTCCAAATTTCCTGTAATGGTAATTACATGTGATGGGCAGTTTTATGTGCAAAGTTTATACAGTCACTATGGTGGTGGGTTGATGAGGGAGGCTTTGGAGCTTGGCTGCCTTGATTGGAATCTGAGCCCCACCCTTACAAATGGTGGGTAGGTCCTTGGTTTTCACATCTGTACAATAGGGATGACAACAGTGCCTTCATCCTGGGCTTGCTGTTAGATGAAGTAAGATGATTCATCTAAAGCGGTTACAACAGTTCGTGTGTAGTAGTTACTCAGTAAATATTAGCTATCAGTTTTGCCTTAAGATGGATCGCGAGGGCGCCTGGGTGGCTCAGTGGATTAAAGCCTCTGCCTTCGGCTCAGGTCATGATCTCAGGGTCCTGGGATCGAGGCCCACATCGGGCTCTCTGCTCAGCGGGGAGCCTGCTTTCCCCCTCTCTCTCTCTGCCTGCCTCTCTGCCTACTTGTGATCTCTCTCCCTCTGTCAAATAAATAAAATCTTAAAAAAAAAAAAAAGATGGATCGCCAGTAATGGATTTACTTTGGCCCTTGATATATAGTGCCAAATTGCTTTCCAAAAAAATAAATAAATAAATAAACCAACAAAAACAAAACACCACAACCTGTATTGACAAACGTACCATGATTTCAACTCTGGTCTGACTGATGCCAAGGCTCATGCTCTTTCTACTAGCCCCTCCAGAATACCTCTTCAGGCATGTGCTAGGAATCCCTGCAGTAGTTGTTCTCTTAATGCCAAAGAAATGGATTATCATTAAGACCAAAGAAAGCATTTAGCACAATGCCTGGCACCTGTTATTTGAGAATAAATACAAATTATATTGGAGAGTGAATGCCTTTTTCATGTGTTTAATAGATAATCATTGAGATAATGCATCTAAAGCTCTTAGCCCAGTTCCTGACACGTGGCAGGCACTCAGATAGTCTGTTATCTCTGTATCTGTCCATCCATCTGTCCGGCTCTCTTTCTGCCATCTACTGTATTTCTCTCTCACTAGAGCTCCAGTGCCCAAGCAAGCACAGAATGCCTTCACCACCCTCATTGTTAACGTTCTCATTGACACAACAGAATCCTGCCATATTGATGGAGTCAGGACCCGAGGTTTGTGCTTGAAATAACAGGCGTGGGAGCTGAAGGGAGAGGACTGAATATCGGGATGTGGATGACAGCTGGGACATAGACTGCAGCGGAACCACATGTGTGCTCACCGTGGGGCAGGGCATCGTGTGGGTGCCCCCAGTGCTATTGGGACTGTGGGGGCCAGGGAATCAAGGAGCTGATAACTGCAAGTAACCTGGCCTCTGAGGACTTATCTCTTGTCCCTTTCTCTCTCACACACACACACGTGCACACGCACACGCACACACAAGCACATGCCCCTTCCAAGGCAGGAAAAAACAAGAGCTCTTGGCAGGGGTGTCCCATAAGAGAAAATCAGCAGACTAAGTGTTTCACCTCCCCCTGGAATTTGTCATTTTCCTCTCTGCTGGCCCACCCTGCTAGCCCCCAAGGCTGCATTGCCATGGGTCCTTCCTCCCCCACACCCACTCACCCTTGGGTCCCCTTAACCCAGCTGAGTCAGTCCAGAACCTTCAAAAGGAACATCAGAAAAAATTAAGGAAGAACAAAAGGGAAATAAAGAAAGTAAGCACCTGAAAATCCTCAGCCTCAGAGCTTGGCAAGTATAGGTTCCTGACCTAGCAGAGAACTGGGGACATTACACCATTCCAGTTCCACCTGAGGGAAAATAGACATCCAGAGAGGCTCTTTTACATTTTGAGGTTGTTTCCGCAGGTTTCTTTTTCTGCTCCCTCACGAAATGTCCCAACCCCTTGGACAATGATGGAGATGAGCAGAGCTGCTGGGGAAGAGAGTGGAGAAGACTCAGCTTTGGCATCAGACAGACCTGGCTTCAAATCTGTATTTGCTGGGTGTATGCATCTGGCGCATTAACTTAACCTCCATGAGCCTTGATTAAAAGCAACCTAATTGAATCGTTTTTGAGGATTACAATGTAAGTGTTCGATACAGAGTAGGCATCCAGAATGGGTCTCTCCTGCTTATCCTGAGCTGAAGAGTATAAAAAGTACTCCAGCTTCTCTGGGAGCATTTTTGCCTTCTAGCTCCCTGCCTCCCTAGACCCTGATCTGGGTCATTTCTCTCATCCATACATTGGGCACACAGACCCATGCAGCAGAGAGCCATGAGGAAAAGTGTCTTCCTTCACACAAGGTGGGAAAGTCCTTCCTTTCCTAGCTCAGAAAATGAGCCCTGGGGTCCGGGTGCCTCGCTGCCTCAGTGGGAGAAGCATGCAACTCTGGCTCCCGGGTCATGATTCTTAGCCCCACGTTGGATAGCCATTACTTAAATAAATAAATAAATGTAAAAAAGAAAAGAAAGTTACCTGGGGCAAGCACACACCAACCTACACACACACACACACACACACACACACACACACCACACTTGCTCCCAGATAGGACCCTTCCTGGGTCTGGGACCATAGCTCTTCAGAAGGCTCCCCAGCAGGGCCTTGCAAGAGTCTGGGACCCACTTTGCATGGTCTCAGTTCAGGGTCAAGGCAAAGAAAGCCTCCCCATGCAGACCTCACCTGGCTGGCCGTCGCTTCAAGAGCAGGGAAAAGGCAGAATCACATATCAGTTTCATTTCTCTTTGCTTCGCCTCAGGACCGATCTCTGCCTTTTCCTTCCAAGTTGGAAGTTACTTAACTTCCCTGGGACTCATGTTCCTCATCTGTCACCTGGGCATGACCCACATTTTTGAGAGTCAAATGAGATAATGGCTGAGCAGATGCTTCAAAAACTGTAAAGGAAGGGCAGACAGAAGGCATTCTCACTCTTCCCTTCATTTTCATTTTCATTCCTGC
>LNAC01000027.1:9422329-9479403 GCA_002007465.1 Ailurus styani | reverse complement strand
CCCCTCCCTCCACCCCCTCACACAGACACAGTCACACATCCTGCCTGGCAGAGTGGGAAAGTGCCAACAGTGCAGGTTCCTCTGCCAGAGAGCAAATGCTCACATGCCCCTGAGGCAGCCTGTGGATAGCAGAGTTGATGCTGATGGAGTTCTGAGCAGGGCGGGCTGAGGTTGCAGCCTTCCTCCACCTTGCGCTCTGGCTTTGCCTCTCAAAGCCACAGGAACACCCGTTCTCCTTCCCAGGCTTGAGTGAGCCTGTGCTCGGTGGGAGAGCAAGAGGCTGGGCAGGACTGGGGCTGAGAACTCTCCTGTCTTCTTTCCCTGCACCAGTTGGTGTGCTGCTAAAGACATCGCCTCATCTTAAGTTTTGCAATTTCCTATGGAGAGAAGTGGGTAGTGGTGGTATTTCCAAAGCCCCCCAGAGAAATTTAAGAAAGAGACTACAGGGGCGCCTGGGTGGCTCAGTTGGTTAAGGGTCTTCCTTCTGCTCAGGTCATGATCCCAGGGTCCTGGGATGGATCCCTGTTTCGGGCATCTCTCCTCCACGGGGAGCCTGTTTCTCCCTCTCCCACTGCCTGCCGCTCCTCCTGCTAGTGTTCTCTCTGCCAAATAAATAAATAAAATCTTCAAAAAGAGAGAGAGAGACTACAGACCTCGTTGTTGGAGGGATGGAGGTCTGCCTCTAACGAAAGGGCCTGACTCAGAAGCAGGGAGGATCTCCACGGTTCTCTCTTGAGTACAGAGTCGAGAATTCATTCCCACTACCTGTTTATACCCAGAAATGAACTCCTTCTTGGAGCCATGTCATCCTGGAACTGTGTCCGTGGGAGCAGGATTTGGCTGATGGGCCCGAAGACCCACTTGTCCCTGCACTCTACAGCCTGTCTCCTCACCCACCCCATTACCCAGGATTTTGTGTGTCCAGCTATGTGGCTTTGACAATGAGTTTGACTCAGAGGTACTGAGCACACCGTGCTGGGAGTGAGACTCTCCCTGCCCTTTATGGGGAGAGTCTCTTCTACCATGTGATTGATATAGCTATTGATATAGCGAGTGAAGGAGATCTCCCCCACTTGGTGCTGATTTACATTCCCTAGGGAATGCTGTGAGCAGATCAACTTCTTGTATGAGAACTAAGAGCTTGTTCATAAACGAGCTTATGAAGAGAAATCCCCAGGTGGAAAGAAATTAGCAACAAGAGCTGATACTAACATAAATCCACTGTGTTGGATTCAGCTTGGGGAATGTCAGAGAGGTGGAAGCAGAACAGGACATGAAGGCATTTCCTCCCAAGCTTTTACCCAATGCCTACTCCCTTCTCTATGTACCTTGCTTCAGTTCCCACTAGGATACCTGCTGCCTCCTCCAAGAAGACTTCCTGAATTGCTCTGTCTCACTGAGCTCTCCTGGCCTAAACCTGGGCCATTCCCTTTCCTACTAAGACAATCAAGATATGATGGAAGATTTTTTTGGCTTAAGAACATTTCCTAGGAACTAAAGGGAGAGTAAATTGAAAGTGTAAAAGACCAGAAACTGGGGTGCCTGGGTGGCTCAGTCGGTCAAGCGTCTGCCTTCGGCTCAGGTCATGATCCCAGGGTCCTGGAATGTTATCTGGCTTCGGGCTCTCTGCTCAACAGGGAGCCTGCTTTTCCCTCTCCCTCTGCCTGCCACTCCACCTGCCTCTGTTCTCTCTCTCTCTCTCTCTGACAAATAAATAATCTTTTTTAAAAAATTCTTAAATTAAAAAAAATTTTTTAAATGAAAAGTAAAAATAAAAGCCTAGAAGCCGAGGAGTTTTCTGGCACCCAGCAGCATTACCCAGAGTAAGCAGCTTATTCCCCTCCCAATGCCCAATTCTAGGTAGTAGCACCAGGTACCCAGAAGCAGGAGGCCCCAATATTGCCCTTGATGCCTTGCCCTCCTCCTCACAACCAATCTCGCTTCTCTGTTCTCCCCCAGAAGTGTCTCAAACCCATCCCCTGTTCCCCATTCCACTAACTCCGCTTTGTTCAAGTTCTTATCATCTCTTTCCTGGACTTTGCTGTGGCTTCCTCACCAGTCCTCCAGCCTCATGTCTTCTCTCCAGACTTTCTCCCCAGAATTTCTTCCTCTCCCGGCCCTCCTGATGAATGTTTCATTGTTTAATAAAACTCAGCTCAAATGTCACCTCCTCCAGGAAGCCTGCTGGGACTTACCCCAGGCAGAGTTAATTGTTTCCTTCTCTGTATACTTTTCACTCACACTATGATGGCATTTATTTCACTGTGCTGGCATTGCTGGTTAACCTGTTTATCTACCTCACCACACTTCATGGCAGCTCCTTCAAGACCCAGACTGTGGCTTATCCTTTGTATTCTCAGGGTCTAGCTGGGGAGCAGACCTTCATTACGTAGCAGGACATGCCTGATGGAGAAAAGAGGGAGGGAGAAAAGATGGGAATGGAACATGGAATGGAAACTTTGCATAATTGTAGATTCTTCAGTTCCTGAACCACTCCCTATATCTTGTGAGGGTAATCTCCCTAAAAGAAGCACTTAACCGCTGCATGAGCCTGTGTTCTCTGTCACAAATTTCACGTGGTGTTGATTGCCCCTACAGTGTCTTCAAAGCTGCTGAGGAGGCTCAGAATCCTGAGGAAGCAAAAGTCCATGGAGATTGGGCTGTGCCAATTCATGATAAAAACCAGCCTGGAGCCTCGGTCTTTTAGCCCCCAAGCCCAGGGTCCTTGACACGACACCAATGGCCCCTCTGCAAGTTTTCCCTCCGGGCAACAGCATATAATTATCAACATTAGTATTTGGAATTTATATGCAGCTTTTGCTTCACTGGCTTTTTTATTATCCTTTTGATTAGTAATTCGGTATGCAGGCCAGGCATGGAGCAAAGCCAGGGTAGGGAGGGAAGGAGCAGAGGGAAGCCAAGGCCAAGTAGGGGGCCATGAGACCCTGTGAGAGGAGGGCCAGCAGGGGGGCAAAGGTACAAGAGGGTGCAGAGACTCAGGGGACAATGTCTTAGGTGGGGGGAGGAGGAGGAATAGCTGGGCAGATGCTTTATGGGCCCAAGATGCATAGTCCAAGAGCCTTCCTAGCCTCAGGGCCTCCACTCTAATGCAGCAGGGGCAAGAAGAGCAAGAATACATTTAGTACCCAATAGGCTAAACAACAATATCAGCCCAGCCCTGAGACCCAGGACAAGGCTTTAAGGAGTTCTCCGTCCAGCGGAGAGAAGGAGACCCAAACCCCAGGATGGGGGCTCCTGGCTCCTGCAGTGCATGCTGGGCACTAAAGAGAACTGCCCCAGATGCCCCACGTCAGGGAGAAGGGAAGGGGTCCTGGAGCTCACCGTTCAGTGCACTATGACACCCTTCCTTGGATGAGGGGAGAGACGACGACTCCCACTGGCAGAGCCTGGTCCCCAGTACCTCCTTCTACCCCCAGCCCCAGCTTCAGTCTCCTCTGGGGTTTACCTTGCCCCTGTTTGCCTTCAGAAAATGAAAATACTCTCCTTTCCCAAGCTCCTGGTACTGTGGTGAGACTCACACCTGATAGGGGGCTTGGGAAACAGCCTCATCCACTCATAACACTCAAGATGAGGGTATCCTCGTGACCAAAAAGAAGAAGAAAAGAAAGGAAAGGAAACCAGGATGGAGAGGGGCAGATAAAAAGCAGCACAGTGGGGAAGACACAGCCGACAGAAGCCCTGGGCTCAGATCTCAGTTCTCCCGAAGGAGAACGCACACCAACTGAGGGCATATTTGGGACCAGCGTGTCACATATGTCATCTCACTCTGTCCTCATGTGACCCCTGTGTGGATACAGCTCCCCCATTTTGCAGATGAGAAAAACCCAAGGCTTCCGGAGGTTCCCTTGTTCAAGGTTATACAGTTAGGAAGTGGAACACAAGGACCAAATCTTAGGCCCATGGTCTTTAAAGCCTGTGCACTTGCCAGCACAGCACTGTTGTCTCCAAATCAAGAGATTTAAATCTCTGTGAACCCAGCGTCCTCATGTGTAAAATGGAGGGGGGAGTGGTGAGGGAGTGAGGGGGCGGATTATATTGCCTCATAGAACTGTTAAGAAAATTAAACGAGATTATATTGGTTGAAAACATAAAAACCCGGCATCGGGTCTGGTATATAGTAGGCGCTCAATAAATGCTTTTTGTTTGCTTGTTGTTTTTTGTTTTCTTTTTTTTTTTTTTCTTTTTTCTTTTTTCTTTTTAGCTTAATATTAAAACTCAGGGTTTGGGCACCTAGAGGCTTCAAAATACTTCAAAAAGCCCGAGGGCCGCCCATCGCTTCTGGGGGAATGGGGAAGTAGAGTAAGGAGAAGGGCTGGGAAAGAGAGCTCGGCTGCTGGAACCAGAGAGCCCTTTCCAGCTGCGCGCCCCTCGCTCCGCCGCCTCCTCTGGGCTCCCCTGACTTCCCGCCCCGCCCCGCCCCGCCCCGCCCCGGAGCTGGGTCCGGAGTGCCTGGTGGGCTGATTCCGGAGCGTGGAAGGGAGCACGGAAGGGAGAAAGAGGCGGCGGCGGTGGGAGGCAGGGAGGAGGGGGATCCTCCTCGCTGCTCTCCCAAGTCGGCGCGGAGCCGCCTCGGGACCTGAGGGCTGAGGGCTGCGTGGCGGCAGTGGGGCCGGCCCAGGATGCGGGGCTCCCGGGACCGCGCCGGGCGGGGCAGGCGGCGGCGGCGGGCGGCGGGCGAGAGCTGTCCGCGGTGCTGAAGCGGCGGCGGCTGCGGCGGCGGCAGGGACCCGGGGCCGGGAGCAGAGGCACCCTCCTGGGATCTCCACCGCGGCCGCAAGGCGGGGGCGCCGTCGTTCACCGGCCCATGCTGGGCCCCGGAGCCCCGCGGAGGAGGCGGGACCGTCCTCGGCGGGACAGGTAAGGGGCCGTCTGGGGGCGCAGCGGGAACCCAGAGCTAGGCGCCGAGGCTGGCTCGAGCTCGGGAGGGTAGTGGGACCCCTCTCAGAGAAGGGGGTTCAGCCTCCCTGCTGACTGCACCTTGCGCTCCGCCAGAGATCACGCCAAGTCTATCCCTACCCCTCACCCTGCACGCTGGGGATGCCGGAAGGGGCCTGAGGGACTGGGGCCCAGGTAGCCATCTGGGCACCCTGACCCCACACCACCAGGCCTTGACCTCAACCTGAGGCAGCTCTTAGACACTCTGCCCACAAAGAACAATAAGAAGAGTATCCGGGACTCTTGTGCCCCAGTGCCCACCATGGTTTTGCTCACTAGGGAAATCTGAGCCAGCTTCACTAAGGATCCTTCTCTTCCCCAACCTGCTCATCAGGGTAACTGGAGTGGCTGTGGTCCTCCTCTGACCCGTGCTCCACCTTCAAGATTTCTTCACCCTGGAAATGGCCCTTGGGCAAAGGATGATCCAGGCCCCTTAGGACGGATTAACCCATTTCTCCAGGGAAGGAAAGAGGTACCAGAAAATATCTTCATTTTTTCCCATGGCCCTCTTGACTCTAATGGAAGGAGGCTGGTTTTGCATTATACTGCTTGGTGCATGAGGGCAAAGAGTGGCGGAACCTGAGCTTTGTTTTCTATTCTGTGCCTAAATGCTGGTCACCCTAGACAGAGCCTCCATTTGGAGTCTTCCCTCTTTCTGGCAAGAGTGTGTTGAATGAGCTCATTCAGGCCTGCAAAGTGCTTCCAGTTCTTCAGAGCAGAGTTCTTTGAGTGGCAGAATGTAGTGATCAAAATAAAACTGCGTAGAGGAAGATCGACCTATCAGTCTGGCTGACCACTGCTTTCTCCCCATCTTTTCAACCCAGCACAACTTCCCCACCATCCCCGGTGATAGGAAGAGCACTGGACTAGGAGTCCTTGGCTGGGCACTGGCATGTATCAGCTTGAAGCCAGTTACCTGAACTCTCTGAGCCTCTGAGCCCAGTTTCCTTATCCGTAAAGTGGGGTTAATGTTGCTGCTGCACTCATCTCAGGGAACTGCCCTGGCACTCAATGAAACAATGTACCTGACTGAAGGCTTGTCATCTGTACGTCGCCATGCCAGTGTGAGCTGCTGTCACTGTTCCCATCACCAGCCAGGACTGTTGGCAGTGACCTGTTCATTATTACCCCTACGCCCTTTTCTCCCAGCTGAGCAGTGGCTTCCTTTGTCCTTGGGCTCCCTGGGGTCACAGCCAGTGAAACCCAACTTACAAATCTTGAGGAGCCAAAAGGGTTCCCTCTCTGCTTCTCTTTCATCATCATCTATAGAAGATAATATAGGGTGAGAGTCTGACTCACAGTTTTGGTGTTTTGTTTTTTGTTTTTTGTTTTCCCCCAAGAATCACAGATCTAGGGAAACAGATCCTTGAAGGCAAGGATTGTGTTGTTTTCATCTCTTTGCCTCCTTGCACACCTCCCCTCCCCCATAGCACCTGGAACATAGTAAGGACTCAGTTATTGGGTGTAAAATAAGAGAATAGAGTGTTAAAATCTCCAAATAAAAGCATTTGGCTGGAAGTCAGGAGCCCCATATTCTGACTCCAGGTCTGCTACTGACTAAGACAGACCCGTTCCCCCCTATAGGCTTCAGTTTTCTCATCTGTGAAAGAGGGTTGGACTGGACAAGTTTTAACATTCCTGATGTTCCGTGAGGCTCTCTGAGAGCCATCCTGAGACCACAAATCCCTCGGTTCTTGAACACAGCATACCAGCTTCATTAACCTGGTTTTCAGAGTAAGTTAATGTCCTTTCAGTAAAGAACTGGATTTTATGAATGGAGTGGAAGGGCACAACAGGAATCTGAAAAAGCCATTTCTATTTCTGATGTTTCCTTAAGAGCCCCCTCTCTCTCTTATTTTCCTGGGAAAGCCACTAGAGTGTATAGAGTTGCTGAGCCTGAGGCCCTATGCCATCAGGCCAAGAGGCCAGGAAAGCACTCCCCCCTAACAACCCTTGTGAGCAGCCATAGGCCAGACACCCAACTCTTGGCCTTCTCTTCCCACGGACCCTGCCTGGCTGGATCCCCTCTCCTAGGAAGACTGGAGGAGGGGACAGTCAGGAAAGATCCATCTCTGGGGAAAGCTTTTTTTATAGAAAAACAAAATGAGCTTCCCTGACAATAATTTTCCTCAACTGTGGCAGGCCCGGCCAATGTTCAGAAAAACCTTAGCTAATTGGCACTTGGTTAAAGCTGAGTAAGCCATGCCACTGACCTCCCTGACTTACCCTGCAAGCGCCCAACCAGGGTGGGGGATCAACCGCCACATCCCCCCCCCCACGTCAGCACTTTCTGGCTCCCAGCTGTTGGTGCAGCACTGGCAAAAATCAGCTCTACAGAGTTAATGGACAATCACTAACCCTTATAACAAAGTGATAGCAGCCGCAGCACAGCAAGCATAGAAAGGGGCTTTATTTTCTGCAAGATTGGTCTGTGGGGGTGCTGGCCTCCTGCTGGGGCTAGAACAATGTGCTACCCCACCTTCTGCAGCTATTTGGGTAGAAACCCCACCCCCCCCCTGAGTTGTCAGAGTGCAGGACATCTCTGGTAACCCAGGCAGACACATCTGGCTCCTCTCTCAACCAGGGAGAACTACCCACTGACGACTCCTTGTGCTCCCCTCCTGCCAGCCCCCTGCTGAGGCTCCTACTCTGACCCCCTCTGCAATGCCTCAAAGGGAAGAAGAGACTCAACCCTGGCACATGATTAGGTGATCTTGGTTATCTGGGGCTATGGGCAAGGGGGGATCTAAGGGAGAGGAAGAGATAACTGTCACATGGCCATTAAGAAATGACGTCTGTGTCTGTGTGTGTGCGCAAAACTGAAACACTGAAATACACACATGCAAGTCCCTTCCCCTTCACACACAAAATGACAGAGGCAGAGAATAAGATAATATCTAGAGACATCTGCACAGTATTAATTACCTTCAAATTCAGAGGCCAATTCATCTTTGTATCCCAGAGGGACTTGCAGTCCCGAAGTAACACCATTCCAGGGAGAGAGTAGAAGAAACATCCCGGTTCTCTAAAGCGTTGGCATTTTCTAACCCCCTTTTCTTCTCAGGGGCTTGGTGGGCATCCTGCCTGCAGCAAGTTCCCCTCTGCTGCAAGGTGGGGGACAATAAAGTCTGATCTCATCCCCGTTCTTTGTATTCAGGTTCCCTCTTCTCTTTATTCTTCCCTTATTCTCTCCTTTCTCTCCTGCCTGCAGCTGCCACCAGCACCCACCACCCCCTCCCCCAAACAAACGGAGCCAGGAGTGAGGATCCGAGGCTCTACCTCTCCATTAGGTGTGTTATCTTCTGCCATTAGATACACTGTTTGCTTCTAAGTGGTTGGGAATGAGCTGCTTCAGTGAAGAGACAGGTTGTTTCAGCAAGAATAAAGATTTGATTTCTGCCTGAAAATGGACTAATTTGAGGAGTGGTGCCACTCTCCCAATCCTCCCAGCAATTTTCACCTTTGTCAGCTACAAACCCATCCCCAGGCCAATGGATATGCTCTGAGGGAGAGGCCGGTTCAGGCCATGGGAGCCCGGGGTGGCAGCAGATACTAAAAAAGGCAGATTGATGTTCCCTGGAAGTGCCTTAGGAAGCGTCCTCTAGTTGCTGAGAAGTGTTCTGGCTGTTTTATCTCTCTGTCCTTTACTCTCTTCTCTCCTCTGTTCTTCTTCATAGGTCTTTTGATAATTCTCAAGTTCTCTCTCTAGCCTTGACCATGACCCAGGGTTTCAACTGCATACATCTAATTGCCAGGTGGAGTTTCTGCCCTAACATCCCAAAGGCACTCTAAGACCCAACTCCTCCACTTCTTCTTATCCTGTTCTTCCTTGTGGAGGGTGTGTGTTTCATTTTACTGGGTTGGTACTTGGTGGGCCTTTTCAATCTAAATATTCTTTTTTTTTTTTTCCAACTCAGGAAACACTTCCTGTTTCTATTCCTTTCATTGTTATTCCTGTCCAGTCTCTCTGTTGTGTCTTTCTGAAATTCCCATTAGTTGGATGTTGGATCTCTGGGACTCTCCTCCCCTTCTTTCACCTTTCTTTCCAATGCTCCATCTTTTTGTCTTTTTGCTCTGTGTCTTGGGAAATTTCATTAACTTTTTCTTTCACATGAAAAGTTAGTCTTTAACTCTGTCCCTTCTGTTATCCAGTCTCTCCATTAACTTTTTTTTAATTTTTTTTAAAGATTTTTATTTATTTCTTAGAGAGAGAGAGAGCATGAGAAGAGAGAGGTCAGAGGGAGAAGCAGACTCCCCGCCGAGCAGGGAGCCTGATGCAGGACTCGATCCCGGGACTCCAGGATCATGACCTGAGCTAAAGGCAGTTGCCCAAACAACTGAGCCACCCAGGCGCCCTCTCCATTAAATTTTTTTAAGTTATATTTATTTAAGTAATCTCTACACTCAAGGTGGGGCTCCAACTCACGGCCCCAAGATCAAGAGTCACATGTTCTTCTGACTGAGCAACGAGGAGCCCCACTCCATTACATTTTTAAAATTTAGACAGTTGGGCGCCTGGGTGGTTCAGTGGGTTAAAGCCTCTGCTTTCAGCTCAGGTCATGATCCCAGCGTCCTGGGATCAAGGCCTGCATCGGGCTCTCTGCTCAGCAGGGAACCTGCTTCCTCCTCTCCCTGCCTCTCTGACTACTTGTAATCTCTCTCTCTGTGTCAAATAAATAAATTTTTTTTAAAAAGTTTAAAAAAAATTTAGACAGTTGTTTTCATTTTCTAAAACATGGTCTTTACTCCTTTTTCATAGCAGCCTCCTCTCATTTTATGGATGCGAGGTCCTGTTTTTTTTTCCTCTCAGAGGACATAAATTGAAAAAACTTTAAAGACAGTTTCCATAACTTGAATGATTTAGATCTTATTGAGTCAGTTGCTCCATTTGTGTATTTAATCCTTCTCTTTTATTTTCATATAGTTGTTCTTCCCTATCCTTTGATGTCCAGTCAGACTTACAAATAAAGGAAGGTATTGACTAGCATAGACAGCTGGTGTGGACTTCCTCTGAAGCTGGTGAGTTTGTTTCCCTAACAGACCTCTCCCTTGAAGGAGACTTATTCTTACTTCTTTTATTTATTTATTTATTTATTTATTTATTTATTTATTTATTTGACAGAGAGAGAGAGATTACAATTAGGCAGATAGGCGGCAGAGAGAGGGGGGAAAGCAGGCCCTCCGCTGAGCAGGAAGCCCGATGTGGGGCTCGATCCCAGGACCCTGAGATCATGACCTGGGCCGAAGGCAGAGGCTTAACCCACTGAGCCACCCAGGTGCCCTTTATTCTTACTTCTTATTCTGTTTGGAGCTGCAGGTGCCTCTGCACTGATTTCTTCACCAAGGAATTTCATTTGCTCTTTATCTCCCAGAAATTCCTCAATGTTTCTGGTCCACTGATATATCATTCTTCGTTATTTTCCAACTTTGTTATGATTTCATTCTTTAAAAAATATATGCCCATCATTTTAATGGACCCTTAAAATGGAGAAGAAGTGGTCATTTGTGCTCAGGTCGTGTTCTTGAACCAGCACCCTCCCCCCTCAATTTTCTGTCTCAACTGTCTCTACTCAGCTTAGCAAAGCCAGAAGCCCAAGAGTCATTCTTGGCTCCTCTCTCTCCCTCACTTCTAGTTAGCCACAAAGTCCTGTTCACTCAGCCTCCTGACTCCTCCTCAGATATGACTCTTCCTCTCCATCCATTTTGCCACAGATCAGGGTCAGGTCCTCATGCTCTCCTGCCCGCACTTTTATAGTAGTCTCTTCATGGGACTCCCACCCTCCATTTTCACTCACCTCAAATCCTTTCTCTCCACTGCGGCCAGCCAGAGCGCTCTAAAATCCAGGCATGACCATGTCACTGCGGGGCTACCACCCTCATTGGCTCCTCACTTCCCACAGAAGAAAGCTTCTCTGCATGGAATAGAAGGCCTTCCCACCTCTGCTGCCTCATTCCGTCAATACCAGACCATCCTGGCTTCCCCTCCATTCCACCACCCCTTTGCTTCCACTCTGTTTCCTCACCTGGAAATGCCCTCCCCTCATTGTCTCACCCGGATGGCTCAGATTCTTCCTTCACGATCCAATTCAGATGCTCTGAGAGCCTCTTCTTAGTTCCCACCATTGCCTCCTCCAGTCCCAGGACAGGAGTCCTTTACCAGTGCACCCCTAGCTCCCCACTGTGCTTGTAGCACACCTTACACCATTATACTGAAATTTCATATTTGCTAGTCTATATGCCTCCTCAAAGCAGGTACCATTTCTTGTTTATTCTTGCATCCCAAGAATTGGTCTGAAGCAACTGCTCAAGAAATTGTGCACATATGCTTCATCCATCCCAGATCCTAGAAAGTAGCTTCTTATGGGAAAGCCTTAGCACACCTAGCCCCTACATTCACTAATTCACTCATTTATTCACGAGATCAACTGTTTCCTGAGTGCCACATAAGAGGATACAGGGATGAGGAAGACAGTTCCCACCCTCTTGAAGCTCAGAATCTAGTGAGCAAGAAAGACGCTAATCAACAAATCTCACAAACAGAAATAGAGACTGCGATAAACCTCTGAGAGGGGGAGCTGGAGCCTGGAGAGCAGATAGCCAAGGAGCCTAAATCTAGCCTGAGGATACAGGGCCAACTCCCTGAGGAAGTGACTTTTGAGCTGAGAGTCGAAGGTTTCTGATGTGAGTGGAGACAGTGCTTCTGGGAAACACCTCTATGAGGTGGAGAGAGAGGACAGGAGCCATAGGAGGGAAAAGGCACTGAGGAAAGATGTTCTGGGCATCTATGGCTGCCTAACTACCCCCCAAACTTAGGGGCTAAAACTAAGGACACTTTTTTTTTTAACTAGAGACATTTTATTATACCTCATGACCTTGAGGGTCAGAAATTCATGCAGTGTTGAGCGGTGTGATCATTGCACTCTGTGTGGCGTGGACAGAGGTCCCCCGGTGGTATTCAGCTGATAGAGGGGCTGGTTTGAAGAGTCCAAGATGTCTTCACTCTCATATCTGACATCTTGGCATGACTGGAAGCCTGGGCTCGTAGGTTCCATCACCCAGTGCTTCTATGCACATGGCCTCTCCAGCGTGACAACCTCAGAGAAGTCCAGCTACGTACAGGGTGGCTTGGGGTTCAGAGAGCGAGTGTGTCAGCGAGCAAGGGGAAAGATGCCTGGCCTTTTATAACCTGACCTCTGAATTCACACAGCATCACTTCTGCTGAGCTCTGTGGTCAAAGCGACTGTCACAAGCCCACTCAGATTAGAGAGGAGGGACATAGATGCCCCCCCCCACCACCTCTCAAAGGAAGGAGTATCAAAGTATTTATAGCTGGGTTTTACAATCATCACAATTGATTTCTTCTTTAACCAGGAAAGACTACAATACGTTTAAGTGCCATTAGGAAGGGTTGGGGGTTAGGAGCAGTTGAAGGCAGAGGAGAAAGGAGAATCAATTGTGTTAGCTTCCTGAAGAGGCAAACTGAAGCAAAGAAAGCCAAGTTCTCATTTTTCCCTCGACTCTGACTCTGCCAGTCTCTCCCGGCTCCCCGCCCATGACCCCTGGCTTTCTCTCTTTACTGTCAGATGTGCAGTAAGCCGAGGCCATGACGCTAGACCAGAGATCATCAAATCCAGCCTCAAGCCATCTACAAACAACCACCATAGTCACAGCACTCCACAGTTTGCAGGATGGTTTACATAGTATCTGATGCGGGGATGACCTGGTGCCTACTCTTAAAGATTTCACCTTTTCCCTGGCTTTTAATCATTTATATTTAATCCTCTGCCTTACCAAGAAGATCTTGCTTGAATCTTTCTGGTTTAGAAGCCACCGTTCTTGCTCACTGAGAGATAGTGGTCAGAAGCTAAGCGTCCTTGTAATGGCTCTGCATTTCTATGAATCCAGACCTTGAGGTTTTCTAGGCAGCCACCCCTGGGCTGCTAAATCACCCCAGCTCCCCTTATCTTTTCGTAAGCCTCCCATTTCCCATTCGCTTCACTGAGGCCTGGATTTTAACTTACTCAAGACCGGATCCTCCACACTGTCACACCCCTACCACTTAACACCCCCCTCTGCACACAGGTAGACTCTGAAATGTGTAGTGTGAGCCCAGGCTATGGATTCAATTAAACTTGAGTTCAATTCCAGTCTTTATCACTATTTAATCTTGGGCAAGTTACTTGATCTTTCTTTTTTTTTAATTAATTAATTTATTTATTTGACAAAGAGAGAGATCATAAGTAGACACACAAGCAGGCAGAGAGAGAGGGGGAAGCAGGCTCTCTGCCGAGCAGAGAGCCTGATGCGGGACTCGATTCCAGGACTCTGGGATCATGATCCAAGCAAGAAAGCAGAGAGTTAACCCACTGAGCCACCCAGGCGCCCCTTCTTGATCTTTCTGAGCCTCAGTTTCTTCATCTGAAAATTGGGAAATAATAATCACCAGGCAGCTCCAACTGGTCATTGCACAGTTTTGAGATGAAGCATATGAAACACCTGGCTTATTCATGTGGGGCCGCAGTAAATCAGAGCTGTTATTATTCCATGGGGTCCCATCCCAAGGATGTGCTCGAACTCTGGGCCACACATCACACCGTCCCTTTGGCCTCCTTTTAAGGGTTTGCAAGTCATCTTCCCAAGCACTTCAGAGCCCACTGGTAGCACACGCAATAAACCAACTCCAGGCCCCCACCCCTGCAGCCAACCTGAGAACCTGGGGCTGTTCAGGCCAGGAGGAGCTGCGGTCAGACAGGCCTGGGTCAGATCGGGCTCTGCCACTCTCCAGTTGCGTGACCTCAAGAAACCTATTCAACCTCTCTGAGCTGCAGGTCCCGCCCCCACCCCATGTGAAAGAGGTTGTCTTGAGTGAGATACTGCGTTTGGAGCAGTTGGCATGGCGTTCAGGACAAAGCAAGCACTCAATAAATAGGAGCAGATGCATAGGGACCCTAGCTCCCAGTGACTCTGGAGTCAGGCTTCCAGGGTACGTGTCCAGCTCACCACTCACCAGCTGGGTGCCTTTGGGCACTTGCAACCTTCTCATGCCCCAGTGTCGTTATCTGTAAAATGGGGACATAGACTTCATAGGGCTGCTGTAGACTACTGTAAGAATCAAATGAGAGAATTCGTCACATGTAGAATCATGCCTAGAGCACAAAAGAACTTAATTCATGTGAGGGGCTGTTATTATTTCATTCTTTTACTTTGGGTTTTTTTTTCTAAGTGATAAGAATTTTTTTTTAAGATTTTATTTTTAAGTAATCTCTATACCCAACATGGGGCTCAGACTCACAACTCTGAGATCGAGTCTCAGGCTCTACCAACTTAGCCACCCAGGTGCCCCTCATTCATTTACTTTGACCTTTTGTGTATTTTTATAATTAAGGTGAATTGCTTATAAACAGCATGCAGTTGGCTTTTGTTGTTTTAAAGATCCAGTCTTTGTTTTTTTAAAAAATCAGCTTTGGCATATAACAAAAGTTGTTAATTTTAAGCACAGAATTCAGTGAGTTTTGTGAAATGCACGGTCATGTAACCACTCCCACAATCAAGATGTCTCTCCAAAAAGTCCTCAGGGCCCTTAACAGTCATACCCTACCCCTACTCCTGGCCCTTAGCAGCCACTGAGCCTTCTAGAATTTCATATAAATAGAATAATACACAGTGGACTATCTTTGTTTTTTATGGCAATTTTATTCCATTTACATTCAGTGTGATTACTGATATAGTTGGGTATAAGTCTAACACCCTACTATTTGTTTTTTGTCTCACCTGTTATATATTCCTTTCTTAATCTTGCCCCATTTTGGATAAATCAAGTATTCTTATTACTTCATATTCTTCATCTATTAGTTTGCTGGTTTTTTTTTTTTTAACTCTTCTTTCAGTGATGATTAGAGCAGGGTTCTTAAAGTGTGGTCCCTGGACCAGCAGCATCAACACCACCCGGGAACTCGTTAGAGACGTAAATTCTCAGGGTCATCTCAGAGCCATCAGCTGCGAAGATGGAACCCAGCAGTCTGGGCTAATGATGCAGGTGCTGTTAGCAGACGCTAATGACCGAGAACCGAGGCCCCTGACAAGTTGTGCTTCTGGCCGGCAGTGGGGCTGCGAGCAGATCACTTTAATCCCATTAGGCTGGAGCTGATTCAAAGCCTGGTTTCTGTGCCTGTGAGGACTGGGCTGTTTTTGGTTGGCTCCTGCTCCTTGGGGATACCCCTGAAGAGGTCCCAGCTGAAAACCAGGGGTGTTTCCTGGGGCTCCTCCTTAATAGGCCCTGAACTCCCATTTTTCTCCCCAGCCTCTGATACTGCTGGAAGGGCAAAGTGATGCCAAGGGTCAGACTCACCTCCTGGGATTTCTCTTTCCTCTGGGATTTTGCTTCCGTGGTGACATTTTTTTTTTAAGATTTTTATTTATCTATTAGAGAGAGAGATCACAAGTAGGCAGAGAGGCAGGCAGAGAGAGGAGGAAGCAGGCTCCCTGCTCAGCAGAGAGCCTGATGTGGGGCAATCCCACGACCCTGAGATTATGACCTGAGCCGAAGGCAGAGGCTTTAACCCACTGAGCCCCCATGGTGACTTTTTGATGACTTTGTCGTTCCCTAGTTTTTCTAGCTGTTCTAGGCAGTTTGGTGTGACACGGGTTAGTCCGTCATGGCTAGAAGAGGAAGCTGCTCCCTCCTGTGACTCCCCTACAAGAAACTACAGGGTCAGATGAGCGTGTAGAGCAGGGCAGTGCCTGGCACGTGGTAAAAAGCTCAATAAATGTTAAGTTATTGTTCTTCTCCGAGGAGAATCCCAGGGTCATACGGAGCTGGGCTGTCAAAAATCAACCCCTTCTACCCTTCCATACATTTTCTAGATAAGCAAACTGATATGACACTATGTGATTGGACTCTAGAACAGTCAGACTCCAGAGGGAGGCTGTAATTGGACCCCTGTGGACTCCTGGAGGGCTTCCTGTCCAGGCTCTGGAGGTGGCAGTGTGCTCTCCATCTCTAAATCAGGGAGTGGGAAATCTTCGTGCCTGGCTCAGTTCTCAGCTCAAAAGGTAACAAGCCAGGGGCTGTGGCCTCCCACATCCACCTCTCCTTTTCCTCTTATGGGGTCTGGACCTGTAGCCTCAGCTGCATAATATGGAGCAATCTCCTGAGCTTCAGAATCCCAGACTTCTCCTGTCTTCCCTCTGGAGCAGTGTGCACATACACAGATACACACACACACACACACACACACACACACACACACACGCTCACCAGCAAGTAGGCAGGCACCCAGTACAGCACGGACAGCAGACACACACAGCCCAGGTGAGACCAGGCAGTCCCAGAGATGAAAATGTCTCTGCTTTGAACTCTGGTCTCCTACTTCAGGGAACAGGGAGAGGCAGCCCTAAGCAACAGGCCAAAATGTCAGGGCAGGCTAAGGGCAGAGAAGCCTGGGCCTGAGCACCTCCCACCCCCTCCTTCTGGCCAGCACTCAGTGCTGGGTCCCCAGAATCAGCTTGGTGGACGCTCGCGTGCCCTTAGCAGGTTATGGGGCAAACGTGTGACCTGCCTGAGGACTGTGGCTGACCCTGGCTGGACTGTGAGGAGGGGCTGTAGCCCAGAACTTCGTTGATTTATGGAAATGGAGGGACGTGTGAGCATGTGTGTGTGTCTGTCTGTCTGTGTCAGGGCGGACTTTGATGCTGTGCACAGCCTTTAAACCCAGAAGGAACCCCGAAACCTGGAAAGGCTTAAAACCAATTTTAAAATAATTCGGCTCAGAAGAAATCTATGCACTTAATTTTTTTTCTGCTTTAAAAGAAGTACATGCTCAATGTAAAAATAAATATGGGAAACAGGAAAACAAATGATGTAAAAAGGAAAATGAAAAGCACCTGTGCAGCCACCGCTGGAGATAATTACTGTGGACGTTTTGGCGGAGTTAGATTACACGCGCGGACCGCTTTCTTTTCTTCCTTCTCACTCAAGCTGCAATGAGCATTTTTCTCATGTCATTCCTCTTTGTAAACCCATTCGAAGGCATTGTACCACCGGATTGTTGTACCATAATTTATTTAACTTGTCCCTCATTGTTGGGCATTCAGGTGCTTTCAGTGTGTCCCTATTGTGGAAACCTGGGATCATACGTCTTTGTACAGGAAGCTGAGAAGCCCGAAGGCACAATCGGAGCGTGGCGGAGGGAGTGTAATCCAGGAAAGGCTGGGAGGCCAGGTTTCAGTAGCTCGGCTGGGTCAACTCTGACCAAGAGAGGATGGCTGGCAAGAGCAGGGGGACAAGCGGGGACCCGGCCGCCCCCGCCTGCCCTGGACAGATGCCCTGCAAATGCGCCTCCAGCTCTCCAGAGTTCTGGGGCCTGGTTCCTGGCCACGAGTATCCTTCCTTTCCTTCTGGAAAGGTGACTGGCCAAGGCTCCCATCCTCCTTCAGGGCATAGGGCAGGGGGGACTTTGATGCATTAGTCGGCTTGGAGGGCCCTGGGGCTGGTCCTTCCCACCCTACCCCTCTGAAAGTCCTCTACACACCTCTGCCCCCGTGTATGGCGACAGGGACCCTTGGGGCTGTCTCAGCAGAGGGGGCATTAATTAAAACCATTTAGAGGAGCGGCTAGGGAGGCTTTGGGAGCCCTGTCCTAGAATCCCATAGGGTGGGCGAGGTAGAGGGCAGGGCCGGGCTGTGGCAGCCCAGGGGGAGTTGGGAAGCCACGGAAGATGTCACGGCTCCACTGTCCCTTGGACCAGGAGATGCCTTCCCTTCCCTTTGCCTCGCTCAGAGTGCTCGAGGGGCCATGCTCGGGAAGGTGGCACCTCACTGGGTTCTGAGCGGGCTCATCTATCCCTGAGTCTTCACGGGCACAGCCAGTGGGGGGAGGTGACTTCGAGTGCTAGTGCCACCATCGATATCGGTGACCATTTCGTCCTACCCCTCCTACTCCTGATAGGGAAACGGAGGTGCCAGATGCGAGAGCTCATGGGGGTGGGTCAGGAATAGAGCCCCAGTGTACCTGCCTCCCAAACCCATGAACCTTAGGGTCACAGGCCCTTCGAGAGCCTATCTGTGAGTCCCATCCGCTGGTGGGATGGGGGAGGCTGGGACGGGCTTTCCAAAAGCTGCCCTCGGGGGTCAGAAGAGACCAGGCCTGCTGGGAATCTGCCCAGAGGAGCTCAGGCCCATCACTGCAGTCCCTGGGGCTCCCTGCATGTTTGCCCCCCGGAGAGGAAGGAGGAGGGAGAGGTAGTGAAGCCCTGTGTGTGTGAGCTCCACCCCTCCTGAGAACGCATGTCCGGTCTGCGCATGCGGAGAAACTTCCGCCACAGCGGGCCGACAGCCTGGGCAGGACGTGTCACTGCTTCACTCACCTGCAGCGCCCCCAGGTGCAGCGCAGCCCAGCGTCTCCAGCCCTATCTGTGTCCCCCCTGGGTGAAGAGGTGGGCACTTGGGCCACATGCCCTTCTTCGGGTCCCTCCGTGATTCTGTTAGACATTCTTGGAGCCGCAGCCCCGGAGGCCACGGCTGTCAGGGCTCCGAGCCCCCGAGGCCCGGGCAGCCTCCTTTTGCTCCTTCGCCTCCCTCCTCCCTCCTAGCAGGCCAGCCAGGGGACCCTGGCGCCCCCATGGACTCACCCTCAGTGCCCCCTCCAGTCTTGCCTGGCCCTCCCCCGCCCCTCCCTCTGTCCCACTCCCCACTATTCCTGGGGCCCTGCTTTGTTGGTGGGTTTCCCAAAAACCAGCTTTCTAGAATCCAGCCACTTCTCTTAGGCCAGAAAGAGAAATGGCCAGCCTCTGGCTGTGGATTCTTGATGAGGAGTGGGACTGGGGAAGGGGCCTAGACAAACCCAACCCTGGGGGCAGAAATCCCTCCCCACACTTCTCCCTTTACCCTCAGGCCAGAAATGACCCTGGGCTGGGCGGGTAGAGACTGAAGCCCAGAAGTGAGCACAGCAGCCCCCCCACCCCCCCCACTTCAAATCTGCAACAGCGTCTCGGCTGTCTCTGGATCCTCAGAACAACCTTGTTGGGCTGGGATTATCATCTGTACTTTACAGCCGAGGAAACCCAGAAGGCCATGATTATTTGCCCAAAGTACTAAGGGCAGGACCAACTCTCTGACCTTCAGGTTATCAATCCACGCCAAGACATGACCCTGTTTCCCTTCAACTAACTATGGGCCTGGGAGGGAGAGCGCAGGGTCCCTGGGGCCACCTGGCCTCCCCCTCTCCTCCTTCCACATCCCATTTCTACGTGCCGCACCCCAGAGTGTGTGTGACTTTGTGGTACACACATTCACAGACTGCCTTTCCCTCCTTCAGCCAGCCCTGAGCACCTACTATGCGCCCTTCCCAGGTGTTCAGGCAGGCTGAAGGAGAACGAGGCGGACAGGGTGTCCACACACTAGCCTGTGAGCATATCTGTGCTTCCAGCTGGGATGTACAAGTCTAGACTTTAGAGCCCAGGAGGCCCTGCCTTAGACCCCCCAAGATTTCCCAATGCCACAATTTGCCTTGGACGGAAGCTTATTCTAAGGTGCATCCCCCTAAGACCATAACTGGAGAGAAGCATCCTTCCCTGGGAAGAAGGGAAGGCTGTGAGCCCATGGCTCCGATCTAAGCACCGTCCCACCCAACCCTCAACCAAATCCTCCCTAACCCAGTATCCCTCCTGCTACCAAGTCGTGTCGATATCTCCCCACTACTGAGTTCCGGTTGTCCTCAGCTGACCCGAAGCCGTGGCAAAGCTCCCTACAGGTGTCACAGTGAGCCCAGCCCTCTCCCAGCTGCTCCCCACCCACAGCCACAGGAAGACTTCCAGACCCAAATCGCATCCCGTCCCTCCTGCCAAGACTCCTCAAGCCCCCTTAGACCTAAACAGGGCTGTGTGCTCTGACCCCACACCCAGCTCACCCCTCCCTCTCCACCCTGAGAGGCACCAGCCTTCTCCCAGGCTCTCAGAGTGACCATCCTCGATTTGGCCTCTGCAGGAAGCATGTTCCCTTGCCTTGCCTCTTCCTTCGGCCACCGGGGCCAGAGCCTTCCCTGTGCCTTTGCGTCCGTTCTGTCCCTCTCTCGTTCTTACACTCCTTGCTGTCTTTCAGGGCAGGTTTCCTCACCACTGTGAGCTCCATGGAGACAGTGTGCCTCCTCCTTCCTCTCCCTGCTCCCTGCCTTTCTCACCTCCGTGTCCCCAATACCTGCACGGTGCCTGGCCGGGAGCTCAACCATTATCTGTTCACAGGGTGGATGAATGATCCAACTCTATGGGCTCAGTCCTGCCGATGAGCCCACTGTGCAGACAAAGAAAAGGACACTTGAGAAGAGAAGGAGCCAGTTCAAGGTCCCACAGCTGGCTGGTGGCAAAGGCAGGGTCTGAGGGCCCGCGTTCTTAAATGCTTCCAGCCCTGCACCAGGCACCTGGGACTCAGCGTCCGTCTGTCTTGCTCGCCCAGCAGGCTCTCTGAGGACGGCTCCGCTGGCCCAGGCTCCCCTTCCTGGAGCTGCTCCCAGAACTATGGAGAGTCTGAGTGAACTGCAGAACCCTCTCCTGCCTCAGAGCCCTGCCCCGCTCCATGGCCCCTACCCCTACCGCGAGGCTTCGCCCAGCTGGTCATGCCAAGAGAAGCTTTACTCCTACCTCCTGGGTGGCGCTGGCTCCGCTCGCCCCCACCAGCTCCTGGACCCGGGGTCCCTGCAGCTGGCCGTGGAGGCCTGGTACAGGCCCAGCTGCCTCCTGGGGAGAGACAAGGTCAAGGAGCCCAGGGCAAGCAGCTGTGAGACCAGCTTCACAGAGAACAGGGAGCTGCAGGCTGGGCCCGCAGAGCGGTCTGCAGGACCCGGCCAAGTGCAAGAAGATATCACCATCCAGACTGTGTCCTACGGGGTTCAAGAGGAGCTGCAGGGCCAGGAGAACGAGCAGGAGGAGGAGGAGGTGAGTGCCTGTGTTCAAAATGCAGATTCCCCGGCCAAGCTCTAGGGGTTGAGATTCGGTGGGCCTGGCTTGGGGCCCGAGAATCTGTATGTTACCAAAGAAAAAGTACTTCTGGCACAGGTTTGAGAAACACACACTTGGGTCGGTGACTTCATTTTTTAATAGCATTTATTGTTCTCATTCGCTTAATTATATAAGTAATTTAAAAATACAGAAAACCCCTGGAAGAGAATATGACTATTATTTTAGTAGATGATGTTCTAGTCATTTTTCATTCAGTGTCTTTCTCCCGCCCTACTAAGACCAAAAGATCTTTCTGTACACCGCTTTATCACCAGATTTTTCTCTCTAGGCGACGTATTTCAGTGTGGCTCCACGTCATTTAACGTTTGTCTACAAGGCGATCTCTAAGGGTTCCATGGGGTCCCGTTGTACATTCTCCCATCACTTATAACTCGATCTCCTGGTCTTTGGGCATTGAGACTCTTTCCTTTGTTTCACAATTACTCTCCGATGATGCGCATGCCTGTACAGACACGTGCATTCTTTCTTTGCATGCTTGTGCCAATTCCTAAGGAGGGAATCAGTGGGTCACAGTTAAGGCTTCGGGTAGAGTGTGGAGCCCAGTCTACACTCCCACCCACAGCAGAGGACACTACCTGTGATCTGGTCGCAAAAGCCCACTTGTGTTTTGCAGAGTGATGTGACGTCAACAGACAGTGAAAGTGAAGACAACTTCGTGGCGCTGCCCCCCAAGGACCACCTGGGCCTTACTATCTTCTCCATGCTCTGCTGCTTCTGGCCCCTGGGCATCGCTGCCTTCTACTTCTCCCAGGGGGTAAGAGCACAAGGGGCGCAGGGCATCCACTCCAGCCCCCTCCCTCCTCCAGAGAGCTAGACCAAGGAGGGCGGAGGGGGTGACCTTTGTGCAGGAGGGGGTTGGAGCTCAGCGGGCATTGCCCGAGGTGGGGACGCCCCTTTCACCAGTGCCTCTCTCTCCCTAGACCAGCAAGGCCATCTCCAAGGGAGACTTCCGCCTGGCCAGCACCACCTCTCGCAGGGCCCTCTTCCTGGCCACACTCTCCATTGCTGTGGGCGCCGGTCTCTATGTGGCCGTGGTGGTGGCGCTGGCGGCTTACATGTCCCAGAACGGCCATGGCTAGTGGCCAGCAGGGCCTGGCATCCTGACTCCCCTGCTCCACCCGAAGAGACAGTGGGGCTTGGGGTCGCAGACCTTCGGGAGCACCCAGGCCCCTCAAGACAACCCACCACCCTGGCTTGTGGGGGAAGACCTCCCAGGCTGCAGCCTGCAGGGCTCCACCGTCCCTTCTCGTCCCCCGCCCCCCGCCCCAGAGCAGAGCCAGGGCACCCCCTTCTAGCCCAGGCTATGTCAGGAAGCAGGAGAGGGTAGGGCTGCCCACCAAGCCATCCAGGCAGGACCTACCTCTGGCTTGAGGCTGGCTGGGAGCTCAGCCTCTTCTGCCCACCCCCGAGAGGGTCGCCTGTCCTGCCAGCAGCCCGCCCCCCTGCTCTGCCAGCCTCTCTGCAAAGAAAAAGCCGGAGGTCACCGGAAGAGAAAAGGACACCTGGGAGGAGGGGATCTGACCCAGTTCTTTCCGCTAATAGGCGTCTCCACTCTGGGGACAATCTGAGCTTCCCCAGCTCCACTCTCTGGCCCCATGAGGCCATCACCCAGCCAACCAGGAGGGAAATACACAGACACACAGGGGCCCCCTAGCTCCTTCTGGCTCTCTCCTGTGGGTTTGTGAGACATCATAGATTCTAGATAGAGAAGAAGCGTCACGGGCAGGTAAAGTGCAGCCAAGGCAGGTTCTCTGAGCTTCCTGTGTAGGAACAAAAGGCAAATGTGATGGCAAAGTCCTGAAACATTGCCAGGCCACGCGGGCCTCCCGACTCCACCCCCAGTCCCCACCCCCGTCATCCTTTCCTGGGCTCCTCCTGGGTGGCCCTGAGCTAATGCCATCTGAGAGAGGGAGTATCATCGGCCCACCAGCCATGAATCCTAGGGCCCCGGATCTGGCCCTGTGGGAAAGCAGTGAGGAGAGACCCTGGGACATATCAGGTATAAATGAGGGGAGGGATACAGGACTAGCATGGCTGCTGAGCAGCCAGCAGTGATCGGAAGGCTTCCTGGAAGAGGCATTCCTTGAGCAAGGTCTAGAGGGATGAGGACAATTTATCTAGGGGATTCGTTTTCCCATAACCCTTAGTATTCATGAACAGGGACAGGGCAGGAGTCTCCTGAGCTATTTGGATTTTGCCTTGAGCATCTGGGCCAGAGCCAAACTACAGCCATTTCTGAGGGCTCCACCAACTCAGAGAAAGAGGCTGGGCAGCATGTGTCTCAAAGACCAGCGATGTTTTCCCACTTCTGAATGCTGGGGGTCAGTGGTGGGCTCCTTCCTTCACCGACGTCCCTACCCAGAGCTCCTCTCGACACCCCCAGCCACTAGGGAACATCCAGAATTTTAGAAGCATCCAGGCAGCCAGGAGGGCAGGGCATTGGGAGGACAGGCCTGTCCAGGTTCAAGCAAAGGACCCAACTGTGCAGGATCTGGGAACCTGGTCATTCCCAGGCCGTATTCGAGCCCGGGGCTGTGAATCTGCCACTGACCCACCTCGTCCCGCCATCTTCCCCAGCCACTCCCCGCAACCCCTGAAGTCCCACAGGCCCAGGATCAGCAGTTTTAATATCCCATTATTGTATATATTTATCCTTGTAATAAACATTTCTGTAACACTGGGTGCCCTCCGGGCCTTTTCGTGTCCTCGCCTGCCTCCACCTTTGCCCGCAGCCCACTGACCTCCAAGACTGACCTCCAACCCCATGGAGGCTGCCCTGGGCCCCGGCAGTCTTCTCCAGAAGGCCATAGAAGGAGGGGTGGTCAGGGTACCCTCCCCCCAACCCCCATCCCGGGACCTCTCTGCTCAGAGGAGCCCAGATGCGGAGTGGTTTTCTGCACCGAATCCCATGTGAGGTAAGACAACGTCCATGCCTGAGCAAAAATCCCTTCCAGGCTCGGAAAGGTCAGGAGGAGGGGTGAGTGAGGCTTCGCTGAGCTGCCTGGAGCTACCAGGAGTGGATGCAGGGCCTGGGGGGGCCCCAAGGAGCCCCACTCCCCTGGTGCCCATTTTTGAGTCCCGCGTCCCGCTCCAGGACAGTGCGGGGAGGAAGCCATCCCCGCCTCAGGCCCCAGGTTTGGGACCAAATCTCCAGCAGCCTCTCGCTTCCAGGCCCCCAGGAGCCTGCCTGGACCAGCAGAGGGACCCGCTCCGGACGGCTTCTAGATGACTGTGCATGGAGGGCCCTGGGGGAAGGTAGGAGAGGCGCACTCCCACTGGCACGTGCCTCCTGGCGAGATGCAGCTTTGCTTGCTTGCACACACAGGTGCCGTGCAGCCTGGAGGCCCCTGAGACGGAGATCAGCGCCAGCCGTGTATGAGCGGCTGCTCTTGGGAGATCGTCTGGGGAAGGGAGAGGGAGGCAGATCTGGGCAAGGGGAGGTCAGGCTGTGAGGCAGGCCCGCATGCAGTGGGGTCTGGAGCCAGGATACCCTTCAGGGTTGACCCAAGTTGGGACAAAGGGCCAGGTCTTTCTACCCCCTCAGCAAATAGTCATCGGATGTGGGCCACCCAGAAGAAGAGAGTGGCCTGAGCGAGGAGGCTTTCTTCAGCTGGGGCAGCCCCCCAAGGGGGCTTGCCCTGAGGTTGTTTGCCAGGCACCTGCAGCGGCTGGAGGACCAAGCCCATCATTCCTGCAGGGGCCCCGAGGGGCCTGTCACCGCACCCACCACACCCAACACACAGCAGCAGACCCGGTGGTGTTACCGAGATCCCCTCAGCACTTAGCTCCACACACTGAAGGCTCCTCCAGAGGAACTCTGTGACAGTAGGCCAAGGACAAGCCAAAGTGCCAGAGAGCCAACAGCCAAGTCTGGAGGCGTCAACCAGTGACAGATGGGAGTTGGTGGGCTTTCTGCCCTCTGGAAGGGAGCCCTCTGGCTCCCATGACTCCCCGGCGGGATTGACTTCCAAATGCCCATGGCAGTCGTTTGCTGGAGACCATGGCCCTCCCTGGCTGCCTTCCTCCCCCCACCTTCTTCCTCACTCCCCCTACAGTGCTATCTGGGCTCCTCTACCTGCAACTGAATCCTTGTCTCTGGGTGGGCTTCTGGGGACACCCAAACCCAGGCACATTCATGCATGTACATGGGTACATATATGTAGCACACGTGTGCACATCCATGCACCCACACACGTGCACACACAATCCCGCAGGCCCAGGCGGGGCAGCCCCGCACGCACACACAGGTACAGCCCACGGGTGCACAAATACCGCAGACCCACTCTCACGGGGGCGCCCACACATGCAGCACACACGTGTGCAAGGGGGGAAGAGACCCAGTGGCTGAGGCGTGTCCCCTGGCCCTGCCCACTGTGCTGGTCACCCCATGACCAGCCTGGCCGGGCCCTGGAATGGGCAGCGGGCAGCACACACAGCTGTCCAGGCCCTGTCTCATGGCCCGCGTGATACCCGCCTCCTTCCCCGCCCTCCAGAGTGCTGCTTCCAGGCCTCGAGACAGGGGAGAAGAAGCCAGATGATTTCCTGTGATCACCCGGTCCCGCTCCCCTGCCTTTGTACCCCCTCCTTTACCCCAGGAGCAAATGCAGGCTATGCAGGAGAAAATGAAATCAGAAACAGAGGCCCCAGGGGCTTCCCTCCCACACAGCCCCCCTAGGAAGGGCCCATCCTGTGGAGGATCGGTCCCCACGGCGGGGGGGGCACTCCTGGGTCCTGCCGAGGCCTGCCTCTGGGCACGCCTGGGGCACCGTCCGCCTCCTGCTTCCCAGCTCTGCCTGAAGCTCCCGGGAGGAGGGGGGGTTTGCTGTCAGCCCCCCCTTCAGGCTGGCTCCTCGGGCTGGCAGAGAGAGGCTGGGGGGCGGCAGGGAGGGTCCCTTGGGTAAAGGTGCCCGTGATGAGCCACAGTGCCAGCACATCTGTGCAAATATTACCAATTATTTTCCTCACTATAAACACCCAGCAGGAAGGCAGGGAAGCAACCAACCCAAACTGTTTAAAATAGAAAGCGAAATTGCTGCACAGGGAAGTTGGGGCAGCAGGCAGAGAAGGGGCACTGCACCAAGAATCCGGGGTCTCCCCCCCCAGCCCCCGCCAGCTGCCCTTCAACTGCACCTGCTCCTGGCTGCCCCCACCCGCACCCTGCAACTCCACCCCAGCTTTCTCCTCAGCTAGACAGGCAGAGCATAGGGGAAAGTCCTCGTCTGCGGCCTGGGGGCGGGGAGGGAGGGGGGCGCCAAGCAGGTCCCCACGGGGGAGGGCAGACAGCCGAGGGAGGCAGCCGCCGCAGACCCGCGATGCAGACCACTGCTGGGCAAGCTCCGGCCGTGGCCAGGTCACGGAACCACAGTGCTGTGTGTGTAGACACGGGCAGGGGGTAGGGGGTGGGAGGGAGACTTCCTTGTTGTGGCCTCGGGCCTTGGGAGGCTGGGCCAAGTGGAAACCAGCTCCAAGAGAAAGAAATTTTTCTGATGGTGGAAATGGCGAGAAAGCTGCCCCTGGGGCCCGGGCAGCCTTTCCTGTCTGTCCGTCCGTCCACACCACAGGGCCGGCAGTCAGCAGATCTCCCATACGCTCCCACGGCCTGTCAAAACCTTGAAATATTTCCGAACCAGTCGATTAAGCAGGCCCTGCCCCAAGCCCCCCAAATGTTTCCCTTTCCTGACCGCCCGAGCAGAACCCCCCAGCTGGCTCACCGGGAATAAAGGGTTAGCAGCTCACACAGCAGCTCCCTACCCCAAACGCACTGGTCCATGTCTGGGCTGCCCTGACTGACCGCCTCCCAGAAAGGGGGCTTTAGGCAAACCCACCCCCTCGGCATTACGCTCCGGTCCCTGCCGCTCCCCAGCGTCTCTGCCCATCTCCCAGGCCACCCAGACGATGGGAGGGGGCGTGCTGAGACACAGGCGGTGGCCAAGTTGTCAAGGATGCGAATCCTGCATGTCACAGCAGGAAGGGACCCAGTCACAATCCCTCATGCTACAAATGAGACAACCAACGCCCAGAGAGGGAGGTGAGCTGCCCAAGGTCACCCAGCAATTTGTAAGCCAAGCCCAGGCCTTGCCTCCCAGGCCGTGCAATTGCTAAGCTAGGCTGCTGATTGTCCGCCTGCGGTGAAAACACAAAAAACCCAGGGATGACTGCTGCCGCCCCGTGAATATTAACACACCCGCTTCCCTCAGCCTTCCCTCCCTGGCTGCTTCCTGCTTCAAAGGCTTCCCTCCCTGGGGCTGACACATGGGTCCTTCTATTTCGGTGGAATGGCAGGGGTGGGGCGGGAGGATGACAGGCTCGCCTCGCCCTGCCTGCCCCGAGCTCACAGCAGACCCCCCTCCCCCGGGTGCTCTCACATCCTCTCCACGGGTAATACTCCCTGGTGGGGGGATGCCCCACAGAGACACTCAGATGTTCTGAGGGGGAAAAAAAGGCACTCCTGTGGCCCATCTGCATTTCCAGCCTACATCCCTCGAACTGCTTTTGCTTCTCTCCCTCTAAAGAACCAGGCAGGCTTCAAAGCCTCTTCTAGCTCCATGAGGAAACAAGAAAGAAAGAAATTGCCAGAGCGCAGGATGCCTGAGCGGCGGCCAGGAAGGGGACGGAGGGGACAGCAGACATGTGTACAGCGGCGGGCAGGGCCCAGAGTGAAGCAGCAGGGGCGGGCCGTGGTGGCCGAGCACCTCCGGGGCACCAGGCCACGGCGCTCCTGTCCCCGGCTTCCAGACAGAGAGACTGAGGTTGGTCAGGCCCAGTCTCCTCCCGGGTCCGCAGCTCAGTGAGTGGGGCCGGGGCCTCTGGGAGACCGCTGGGGCTCCACCCTCCCCCACCCATCGCCTTCTGTCCCACACCCTCATCAGCCCCCCCGCACCCCTACTTCTTCCCCGTCCCGACTCCTGGCCATCTTCCCTCCTTAATCCTCTCCAGCCCCGTCCCAGCACCGGGGACACACAGCGGATGACAGTCTCCAATCTGGAGCCAGACTGCCCAGCTCACATCCTTGCTCCGGGCCACCTGGGGTGTTCTCCCATCGGGAAAATTGGGCTCCTGGTGGTGAGCGCCCCATAGGGTCTCTGCGTCTGCTTTGCGAACGCACCCTAGCGCGGCTCCCCACAGCGGCCTTGGCTTTCCAGTCAGTTCTCTGGGGGAAATGTCATCCCACCACCCTAAATGGCTCCCCTGCCAGAAGTTTCTGACCCCCCCACCCCCACCGCACACAGCCAGAGAGATGAAAGCCCTCGTCCTGGTATACCCCGACCTTGGTCTGTCTCCCGGGTTCCCTTATCTGCCTCTGCTCCCTGACCTTTTCCTTCAAGCTGATAAAGATCTGCCAAGACTCAGTTCTGGAAAATCCCATCTTCCCCTTAGCCCTTTCTGACAACGCCCCCCCCCCACGCACACACCCACACCCAAACCAAACAGAACTAACTGCCCCTTTCATGAACCACCACCACACCCGTTCAAACGGGTACATCAGTGACCTCTTTGCTCCTCGGATGGTGGGGTTCGCGTTGGATCCCAGCATCTCTGGGTGCGGCACGGGGCCTCCTGCTTTCAGTAGATGCCACCCGGCCAAAGAGGGTCCGGGTCAGGGTTCTCTCCGCTCAATTTCTTTCTCAGAGGGGAGAACCGACCATTTTTAGAAGAGGTAGGAGCAGAGGTGGGGGGTGGGTCTCTAGGTGGGCAGGTGGAGGATAAGACAGAGCAGAGGCAGCGGAGCAGATGCCCGGGGTGAGCGCAGGACTCTCACACACCTCCTGCCTGTCATCTGGGATGCCCCAAAGACAGTGGCGAGGTCTATACTCCGTAGGAAGATATAAGCAAGAAGCCAGAGCCGCTGCTTGGTTTCATTGCTTCTGGTCCCCTCAAAGCTCTGGGCAGAGAAGAGAAAAGAGGTTCTTCCTCAATTTCCTTTGCTCCCAAATCAGGTCCTGGGTCACTTTCACCCCCATCCTCTGAGGGAGCACACAGGTCACAGTGCCACTGGACTGTCCACTGCCACCTTTGAAGGTCAAGGCTGGAAGCCTCGCTTTCACCAGATCCTGCCATTCGACCTCCCCCAAATCTCCCTGATCCGCTGACTTCTCCCCATCTCTGTGGCCAAGCCCCAGTCCCAGCCCCCATCAGCTCCCACTCAGGCTCCTGCAAAAGCCTCCTGGATATTGTGACATGAGCTACAACGTGAATGGAGCTTCAGGACATCACGCTCAGTGAAATAAGCCAGTTGCAAAAAGACAAAGACTCTAAGATACCACTTGTATGGGCACCTAGAGTAGTCAAACTCACAGAACCAGAAAGCAGAATTGGTTTGCCAAGGGCTGCAGGGAGAGGAAATGGGGAGTTGTCTTACATGTATGGAGTTTCAGTTTTGCAAGATGAAAAAGTTCTGGAGACCAGTTGCACAACGTCGTAAATAGACTTAACACTAATGAACTGTCTGCTTCCAAGTGGACAAAATGATAGATTTTATGTGTTTGGTACCATAATTTTTTTTTTAAAGATTTTATTTATTTATTTGATAGAGAGATTACAAGTAGGCAGAGAGGCAGGCAGAGAGAGAGAGGAGGAAGCAGGCTCCCTGCCGAGCAGAGAGCCCGATGCGGGCCTCGATCCCAGGACCCTGAGATCATGACCTGAGCCAAAGGCAGAGGCTTTAACCCACTGAGCCACCCAGGCGCCCGGTACCATAATTTTTTAAAAGCCTAGAGCAAATAATAACTATTATTGTAAAGGAATCGTCTAATACTATTATAAATCTGTTCAATCTCTTTCCAAAGTTTATTTTGATAAAAAAAATTAAGCCTCCTAAATGACCTTTCTGCCTCCTCCCTGGCCTCCCCTTAGTTAAAGTGAACTTTACTAAAGGCAAAGCTGGTTGAGTCACTCTCCCTGATTAAAGCCTTCAAAGGATCTATCAGTTAGAAAATAACCAAACTCCTTAACCTGCTTCCAAGCCTTGTCTGCCTCTAGTAGCATCTACCGACACACTACCCCAAACTCTTTGCACCCCAACAGGTAGGCCTGCCCTTCATACTTGCAAGGTCTTCTCATATGCTATTCCCTCTGCCTTAAATACTTTTCCTTCCCTTCTTGGACTAATTAATTCCTAGTCACCCTTCATGTGTGACATGTGACATGTGTGACATGTGTGACATGTGACATGTGACATGTGACACCCCGACAGCTCCAGACCCTCCTCTTTCCCTGCCCTAAAGTTACTTCCTCCAGGAAGCCCTCCATCACCATCCTGCCTGAATCCATTCTCAAAATGCATTCTCTGAGCCCCGTGTTCCCCTTTTTCCAAAGCCCAGATCCCAATCGCAATTATCCATTTCTTCTTCTGAGTATCAGATTAATGTTTGTCTACCTCCACTGTCAATTTAGTGCCCAGATAGATGACAATTTAAGCAAACAGAAACAAATTCATAGTCAAAGATATACAAAATAAACTACATAAATTGAAACATAATAATAGGGACTCCTGGGTGGCTCAGTCGGTTAAGCATCTGCCTTCGGCTCAGGTCATGACCCCAGGGTCCTGGGATCGCCTCCAGCATTGGCTCTTTGCTCGGCAGGGAGCCTGCTTCTCCCTTTGCCTGCCGCTCCCCCTTGCTTGTACACTCTCTCTCGCTCTATCTCTGTCTCTCTCTCTGACAAATAAATAAAATCTTTAAAAATATGTATTAAAAAAAGAAAAGAAACTGATGTCTAAAAAGATAAAGAAACTGCCTTTGGTCACAAGCTAGTAGGTGGGAAGCGGGAACCCAGGCCGTCTGGCTCCACTGTCCATGTGCCTTGGCCATTACCCCATCCTGCCCAAGTGCGATGCCACCAGACTCAGATATTTATCTCTCCCACCCACCCCACCCCACCCCCCCATCTCTTCTCCCATTGCTTCTTTCCTCTTCCCTTCCCTAAATGACACCGGGCAGGGGTTAGGCTTGTGGGGAGAGAACCACATGTTTTACTTACAATGCATTTTAGGGAATATTTACTCCCTGTAACTCAAGAAACCCAGTAAACCTGCCCAGAACCTGTCAAGCCACCTGGTGGATGAAGACGAAGAACAAGCTTCTGGCCCCTTCTGAGCGGCCATTGAGAGGCAAGGAGGACAGAGCCAGAGGAGCCTACAGCCCACTTAGGTGTGATCCAGAACAGATGCCCAGAAAGGGATCAGGAATCTTGGGAAACGAAATCATCAGGGCCTGGGAGGTAGAGCGAGTGGTCATGGACAGGGCTGGTGGTGGCACCAGAGACACAGGAAAACATGAGGGCAGAGCCTTGCTTCCATACTGTTCCCCAAAATGCTGCCCCACGCCCAGGGGACAGGTCAGTGGCCACCCTACCCATGCAGGGGACCTGCGTGTCACCAAGGGAAGTTGGGAGAAATGGTGCTGGAGCAGAGGTCCCCACGGAGGGCTGCCTGTTTAGGTAGATGAAGGGGGGAGCTTCTCAACCTCGGGTTTTAGACTTGATTGTTGAATGTCATCACAGTCCAACTACTGGACTTATTTTTTTTTAATTTATCCGTATTCTATAGACAGGAAAAGTGAGGCTCAGAGATAAGCCCCAACAGCTGGGAAGTTGGGGAGCCTTAAAATTAACTGTCAAGTCTCCAGTCTTTCACCCTCTGTGCCTCAAATCCCATCAGCCCAGCAAGGGAGGGTAGGAAAGTAAAATCAATATGCAGGAGCGGAGATCAGCCTCCACTCTTGGCTGCAACAATTCTTCATTCTCTTCTTTACCCAAATCTGGGCAGGGGCTGCATCTCGTTATTTGAGCAGAGAAACATCTCAGAACTCACCAGCCCTCTGCCGAGCACCCCGACAGCTCCAGACCCTCCTCTTTCCCTGCGGCCCAAGCCTGCAGGTGGAGACACAATGAGCGGCTTTCTCCAGCAGCACTGTCTCCCTGCGGTGGCCTATGGAGGATGCCACACTCAGAGAAGCCAATTAAAGGCAAGCATCCTGGGGGAGCTGCTGGACTCAGTGCCACTTAAAGCTCCCGCCACCCTAGCAGTCTGCCCAGGAAGCCTCAGGGAGCTGCCTGCCAGGAGCTCCCCACTCAAGGGTCGGGGGCCAGGAGCCAGGCTGGTGAGCTGGGAGCTGGGCTGCCTTCCCCACCAGCCAGGAAACCTGTGTCACTCCCACTCCCTCCCCAGACTCTGCGCAGCCTACCAACTTCCTTCCATCAGTGAGCATCCGTTAAATATTGACTCAGCATCTATTAAGCACTGAACAGTCTACTATGTTCTCCAGGGCAGAATGAGTCTCTTCTCTTCAGAAATGACGCAACTAGAGACAGCCTCAGCACTGGTCCTTTTAACACACAACTGTGCTCCTGTCTAGCTTGGCCTTTGCACCTGCTGGTCCTGGTCCTTCCACCATAACACCCTTCTCCTGATACCTGCTCTACATGGTTTGCGCAAATGTCACCCCATCTTAGAGACCCTCCCTAGCCGCCTCACCCCTAACCATTTACGTGCCTTGTTCTTCACGGCTCTATCCCTGCCTGACATTTTATTACTTGTGTTTGTCAGCCTTCCTCCATTGGCAAGCAAATTCCATCAGGACTCCTGGGTCTTACTCATAGCTGGCTGAATCCTCAGTGCTGAGAGCAGGGACTCATTCTCTGTCCTATGACTGGGATCAGGGGTCTGGCTCTACTCTAGCTGGGACCAGCTCTGTGTCCCCTGGAGAGTCTGTCCCCTCCATCTCCCAAGGCTGCCCTTTATAATGTGAAAGGATTAGTGGTTTCTAATACAGTCTTTTTTTTTTAAACACTTTTTTTTTTAAATTTTATTCATTTGACACAGAGAGAGAGATTACAAGTAGGCAGAGAGGCAGGCAGAGAGAGAGGAGAGAGGAGGAAGCAGGCTCCCTGCTGAGCATAGAGCCCGATGCGGGCCTCGATCCCAGGACCCTTGGATCATGACCTGAGCCGAAGGCAGCGGCTTTAACCCACTGAGCCACCCAGGCGCCCTCTAATACAGTCTTAATTGGAGTCCCTAAGGGTCATCAAAGGGAGCGTAGGGAAGGAGTACCCATGAGCTATTTTTTTAATTGAAGTGAAATTCTCATAACATGAAATTAACCACTTTAAAATGAACAATTTGGTGGCATTTAGCACATTTACGGTGTTGCACAACCTCCTCCTCTATCTAGTTCCAAAACACTGTCGTCACCCAAAAATGAGATCCCACACCCATTAGGTAGCTGCTCCCCTTGCCCCTTCCCCCCGGCCCCGGCCCCCACCAATCTGAGTTCCGCCTCTATGGATTTCCCTATTAGGAATATTTCACATATGGAATCATACCATATGTGACTTTCTGTGTCTGGCTTCTTTCGCTTAACATAATATTTCTAAGGTTCATCCACATTGTAGCATGTTTCAGTACTTATTATTTTTTATGGCCGAACAATATTCTGTTGTATGGATATACCATAATTTGTTTATCCTTCCATCCATTGACCCCATGGGCTACTCTGAAAAGCTCTTCCAAAGACCATATCATCTGACTAAAATACATTTGATAGACAAAAGCTTATAGAACAGAGACAGGGGCCCCTGGGTGGATTAGTTGGTTAAGCGTCCTCCTCTTGGTTTCAGCTCAGGTCCTCCTCTCATGATCGTGAGGTCGAGCCCCACGTCGGGCTCTGCATTCAGCGGGGAGTCTGCTCCAGAATCTCTGTATCTCCCTCTTCCTCTGCTCCTCCCCCCACTCTTCCACACCCTCTCTCTCTCTCTCTCAAATAAATAAGTAAAATCTTAAGAAAGAAAGAAATGAAATGAAACAGGGACAATATAACAAAAGAGATGCTTGCGGTTTCCAGGGCCTGATCCCACGATTCTGTAGCCGGCCCCACAGACACAGCCCCCTTCTGGGGACACTTAGATCAGGCCAGGACCCAGTCAAGGTGTGGTACGGGCTTCATCTTTTCACTCCTCACCCTCAAACTTCCCGAGGCAGGGACTATCATTACGATCATGCAGGTAAGGAAACAGAGACACACGTGCTGCTCAAGGTCACGCAGGCAATAGTGGATCCAGTATCTGGATCCTGGGTCCAGAGGGTGAATCCTTGACCCCCAGTGTGCTGTCTGCCTGGGGCCCCCGGGCGGCCTCTTGGTCCCACCTCACCACGCTGTACTGCCAGCGAGGGCTAGAGGAGGGAAGCAGACGTGGGCTCTGAGTGGAGGGGCGGAGGGGACACTGATGTCAGGGGACAGCCACCTACCCCAAGGGCAGTTGGGACATTTACATGAGATCAGGTATGAAAATGCCAATCTCGGTGCCCGTTGCATTCATAATGACTAATATATATTGATTCAGAGGAAGGAGAGATCAAGTTCACAGCAGATGGAAAACACCTTAGCTCCTGATTCTCAAAGAGGTTCTGCTCTAAAGAGGAAAAGAGGTCCACTCCAGTGACCCCAGGAAAGTCGCTTTGGTGTGTGGGCTTCAGTTTCAGCCTCTGTAAAATGCCCCCTCTGCATCTCACACGTACCCTCATGAAAGCCCCTGACCTTAATCATTTGTTTGCATGCCTGTCTCCTTATTCTACCGTGCACTCCTCAAGGCAGAGACCCCATCTCCTTATCTGTGAGACCCCCATGCCTCCCAGAAGCTCAGAAAATGTTTGTAAGATAAACTAATACATAGTGAACTCTGAGGCTCCTTCCAGCCCAGAACATCTTCACATCTGAGATTTCTGTTCAACAAATAATCCACAATGGACTGGCCTGAGTCTTGCAGGACACACAGAGATACGCCATCCACAGGACTCCAAGAACACCCACTTGTCGAAATCGACCTTTAGGAATTCACACTGCAGATACCCTTGCCCCCATGCCCAAAGAGGTAAGTTCAAAGATACTCAAGGACTCATGGTGCTGTGGTAGCATTCGGAGATCAGAAACAGTCTAAGTGCCCATCAATAGAGACTGGTTCCATAAATGTTGGCACAGTTATCTAAGGGAATGCTAGGCAGACATTACAAAAATGAGGTAGGCTGAGATAAACCTTATATAATCTCTGAGAAAGATGCTTGAGTACAAAAGGAAATTTACAGGAGTCTAGTTATTACAGTATTTGTGTCTTGGGGGTTTTTAATCTTTTTTTTAAAGATTTTATTTAGGGAGCCTGAGTGGCTCAGTGGGTTAAAGCCTCTGCTTTCGGCTCAGGTCATGATCTCAGGGTCCTGGGATCGAGTCCCGCATTGGGCTCCCTGCTGAGCAGGGAGCCTGCTTCCTCCTCTCTCTCTGCCTGCCTCTCTGCCCACTCGTAATCTCTCTCTGTGTGTCAAATAAATTAATAAAATTAAAAAAAAATAAAAATAAAGATTTTATTTATTTGAGAGAGAGCTGGCACAACAGCCGGTGGGACAGGGAGGAAGGGAGAGAAAGAGAAGCAGACTCCCTGAGGAGCAGGGAGCCCGATTTGGGGCTCGATTGCAGAGCCCCGGGATCATGACCTGAGCCAAAGGTAGATGCTTAACCGACTGAGCCACCCAGGCATCCCATGTGCATTGTGCTTTTAAAGAAATACATCCATACTTCTAAGTGCAGGGTCTAGTTCTAGAACAGTGGAGGCGGATAAATTATGTCAGCCACAAACTTAAGCAATATATGTAATTTAAATTTTCTCAGCATCCCCATTAAAAGATAAAAAGAAACAAGTGAAATTAATGTTAATATATTTTATTCAACCCAATATATCTAAAATAGTATCATTTTAACATTTAGTCAATATTTTAAAATTACTTTTTCCAGGTTGCGTTATAATTGTGTATTTTAAAATCATTAAAAAGTGGGCGCCTGGGTGGCTCAGTGGGTTAAAGCCGCTGCCTTCGGCTCAGGTCATGATCCCAGGGTCCTGGTATCGAGGCCCACGTCCGGCTCTCTGCTCAGCAGGGAGCCTGCTTCCTTCTCTCTCCTCTCTCTGCCTGCCTCTCTGCCAACTTGTAATCTCTCTCTCTGTGTCAAATGAATAAATAAAATCTTTAAAAAATAAATAAATAAATAAATAAAATAAAATCATTAAAAAGATATTTTATATTCTTTCTTTTTTTGTATTCAGTCTTTAAAATCTGGCATGTATCTTACACTTAAAACATACTTCAGGGGTGCCTGGGTGGCACAGTCGGTTAAGCATCTGACTCTTGGCTTTGGCTCAGGCTCAGATCATGATCTCAGAGTCATGATCTCAGGGTCGTGAGATGGAGACTTGCTTCCAACTCCACACTCAGCACAGTCTGCTAACCTCTCCCTCTCCCTCTGCCCCTTCCCACCATGCTTGCTCTTTCTCCCTCTCTCTAAAATCTTTAAATCTAAAATCTTTAAAATACATATATATGTATATATATGTATATATATGTATTTGTTTGTTTGTTTATTTGTTTCAGGGGCACCTGGGTGGCTCAGCAGCTTAAGCATCTGCCTTCAGCCTAGGTCATGATCCTAGGGTCCTGGGGTTGAGTCCCACATCCGACTCCTTGCTCAATAGGGAGTCTGCTTCTCCCTCTGCCTGCTCCCCCTGCTTGTGTGCTCTCTCTCTGACAAATAAATTTTAAAATATTTTTAAAAATAAAATTATATATATATATATATAGAGAGAGAGAGAGAGACTCACAAATTAGCCACATTTTATGCGTTCAGTAGTCATGTGTAGCTAGTAGCTATCATGTGGGACTTTAAAGGATGGTAATAAGAGTTGCCCCCAAGAAAAGATTTTGTGGAATTGAAAACCACAGAATCGGGACGCCTGGGTGGCTCAATCATTAAGCATCAGCCTTCGGCTTGGGTCGTGATCCCGGAGTCCTGAGATTAAGGCCAGAGACGGGCTTGCTGCTTAGCGGGAAGCCTGCTTCTCCCTCTCCCACTCCCCCTGCTGTGTTCCCTCTCTCACTGTCTCCTTCTGACAAATAAATAAATAAAATCTTTAAAAAATAAAAAAATAAAACAAATAAAACCATAGAAGGAAGAAGTAACTTTCACTATATGTTCTTTTGTTCTTTTTTTTTTAAAGATTTTTATTTATTTATTTGAGAGAGAGACAGAGCACAGAGGAAGAGTGAGAAGGAGAAGCAGGCTCTCTGCTGAGCAGGGAACCCAACATGGGGCTCGATCCCAGGCCCCAGCCCCCGGGATCCTGACCTGAGCCGAAGGCAGATGTTTAATCGACTGAGCCACCCAACACCCCTGTTCTTTTGCTGTTTGACTTTTTTCCCAGGTGCATGAATTACCTTTTTTTTTTTTAAACTCACAAAATCTTTAAGGTAAAAAAAAAACATAGAAAAGTCAGAAAGAGGGCGCCTGGGTGGCTCAGTGGGTTAAGGCCGCTGCCTTCGGCTCAGGTCATGATCCCAGGGTCCTGGGATCGAGGCCCACATCGGGCTTTCTGCTCAGCAGGGAGCCTGCTTCCTCTTCTCTCCTCTCTCTCTGCCTGCCTCTCTGCCTACTTGTAATCTCTCTCTNAAAAAAGAAAAGTCAGAAAGAAAAACAGAAAAGCTGTGATCGCAGAAGCAGGAAGAGACCCCAAACACGAAGCTGCAATGTCAGGGAGGTCAAAAGAGGAGAGCTTTTCAGAAGATGAGGAGGAGGAAGTGGAAGAGGTAGTGCCCGGAGGGAACTTCAGATCTGGCAGCTGGGACACCGCTCATCATGCACAGGTGACATTTGAGGGCTGTGTCCGGAGTGGACAGAACAGGAACAAGACTGGAGCAGGTTTAGCAACGGAAGCAGGGAGGTGTGGCCGTCTCTGCAGAGGAGACAGACAGACTCAAACACAGGAGCCCAGCAGCGGTGACTCAGGAGTGGCTCAGGGGCTAAAGGCTGCTGGGGATGGCCCCCTGAGTGGGAAGGGTGTGCCAGGAGGCCAGGCGAGAGCAGGTGTTTCAGGCAGTAAACCTCCGCCTGGCCCCAGCGCCGTGCCGGGAGTGGCGAGGAGCCCAGCCTGGCTGGAACCAGGGATGTTGGGGAGAACAACCATAATCAGCTTGGCTAACAATCGACTTCATAACCTCGTTAGGGACAGATCCCTTTGAGAATGTGATGACAGCTAAGGACCCTCCCCAGCAGAATGCGAATTTGCACACACAGTTTTATTGCGCACAGCTTCAACCCATGCCCAGAGCCCCTGAAGGCCACCCCAGATCACAAAACCTGCTGTCACCAGTCCACTGTAACCTCCAAGATGTGGCCCAGAGTCCTCACCTGCCATGCACAATCTGGCTCCACCACCTGCTCTGGCCTCAACCTCTGCTAACCTGCCTCCCGCCCCCCCACCCTCGCCATTCCCCAGAGTCACATGCCCTAGCCTTTTGTCCCTGACCCTAAGATACCCTCTCCGTATCAGGAACTCTTCATCCTCCTCCTCACCATTCAGAGGCTGCCTCTGTCCCCCAGGCACATTAAACAACCTCTTCTAATTCATACAAACCTCCGGGTAAGTGTTGCATGTCATTATGGTTTGTTTGTGTATTTGATCCGATCCCATCTCCTTGCCCGAGCATGTTTTATGCAACCTGAGGGCGAGGATCTAATCTGATCCATAGCAGGTGACCCAACAAATGAATGAATTCAAATGTCACTGAATTAGGGAAGAGACCGTAGGGGCCCTTGAGGACCCAGAGAAGGGTTTTTAGGGGCTGTGGTTGGATACTGGACCATGTTTTTAAAGTTCACCTATGTTGAGGCAAGTATCAGAACTTCATTCCTTCTTATGGATCAGTAATATTCCATTATATGGCATGTACATTTTGTTTATCCATTCCTCTGTGGTTGATCACATTTGGATCTTTTCTACCTTTTGGCTACCGTGAGTAATACTGTTATCAACACTTGAATACAAGTATCTGTTTGAGTTATGTTTTCAAATTTTTTGGATGTATACCAAGGAGTGAATTTTCAGACAGGTGCTATGGACTGAGTGGTGTCCCTCAAAAGTCATATGCTGGAGCCCTTTCCCCCATTGTGATGACTTTTGGATGTGGGACATTTGGGAAATAGGTCCTGGGAACCGAGCCCTGGTGATGGGATTAGAGCTCCCATAAGAACACAAGGTATCTCTCCCCTCTCTCCGCCATGGGAGCAAACAACATGAAGGAAGCCGTCCACAAGCCAGAAAAAGTGCTCTCACCAGCCCCCGAGCATGTTGGCACCCTGATCTCAGACTTCCCAGCCTCCAGAAGTGTGACGATAAGAGTTTGTTGTCTAAGTCACCCGGTCTACAGTAAATTGTTATAGCAGCCTGAATTAAGATGTGGCAATTCTATGTTGACCTTTGGAGGAAGCACCAAACTGTTTTCCACAGTGGCTGCACCACTTCACATTCCCGCCAGCAATGGACAAGTTTCCGATTTCTTCACACCCTCAAAAACACTTGGTATTTTCTGTTCGTTTCCTTTTTATCATAGGCATCCTAGTGAATGTGAAGTGATACCTCCTTGTGACTGACCTATATTTTCTTAATGACCAATGAGGGTGAAGATGTCTTCATGTGCTTATTAGTCATTTTTAGCTCTTATTCGGAGAACTGTCTATTCAAATGCTCATTTAAAAATTATGTTGTTTGGGACACCTGGGTGGCACAGTTGGTTGAGTGTCCGACTCTTGGTTTCTGCTCGGGCAGTGATCTCGAGGTTGGGGGGTTGAGCCCCACATGGGGCTCCAACCTCGGTGCAGAGTCTGCTTGAGATTCTCTCCCCCTCTCCCTCTGCCCCCCCACCCCCACCCCACACTCATACACACATGTGTGCACACGCTCTCTCTCTCTGGAATAAATAAATCTTTTTTAAAAATAAAAATATGTTGTCTCTTTTTGTTTTGTTTTGTTTTTTGTTTTTTTTTAAAGATTTTATTTATTCATTTCACAGAGGGAGAGAGATCACAAGGAGGCAGAGAGGCAGGCAGAGAGAGAGAGGGGGAAGCAGGCTCCCCACTGAGCAGGGAGCCCGATGCAGGCCTCGATCCCAGGACCCTGAGATCATGACCTGAGCCGAAAGCAGAGGCTTTAACCCACTGAGCCACCCAGGCGCCCCAATGTTGTCTCTTTGTTGTAGAGTTGTAAGAGTTTTTTAATATATTCTGGATATTAGACTCCTTTTTTAAGATGTATTTATTTGTTGAGGGGTGGGGGAGGGGCCAAGGGAGAGGGAAGAGGGAGAATCTCAAGCCGACTCCCCACTGAGCAGGGAGCCTGTTGTGGGGCTTGATCTCACAACCCCAAGATCATGATCTGAGCCGAAATCAAGAGTCAGACACTTAATTGCCTGAGCCACCCAGGCGCCCTGGATATTAAACTCCTGTCAGATATATGATTTGAAAATAGATTCTCCTATTTTGTAGGTTGTCTTTAATTTTTTATTTTAATATTTTAGGATTTTATTTATTTGAGAGAAAGCACGAGCAGGGGGGAAGGTCAGAGGGAGAGGGAGAAGCAGACTTCCTGCTGAGCTGGGAACCTGACAGGACTCGATTTTGAGACCCAATTGCAGGACCCTGAGATCATGACCTGAGCTGAAGGCAGACACTTAACTGACTGAGCCACCCAGGCGCCCCTATAGGCTGTCTTTTTACTTTCTTAGTAATGTCCTTTGATGCACAAAAGTTTTTAATTTTTACAAAGCCCAGTGTTTCTTTGGTTGCTTGTGCTTTTTTTTTTAATATTTTATTTATTTATTTGACAGAGAGAGACATGGCGAGAGAGGGAATACAAGCAGGGGGAGTGGGAGAGAGAGAGAAGCAGGCTTCCTGCTGGGCACAGAGCCCAATGCGGGGCTTGATCCCAGGACCCTGGGATCATGACCTGAGCTGAAGGCAGACACGTAATGACTGAGGCACCCAGGCACCCCTTGCTTGTGTTTTTGATGTTAAATTTAAGAATGCCAAATCTGAAGTCATAAAGATTTGCCCATATATTTTATCCTAATAGTTTTATGGTTTTAGCTCTTATATTTATGTTATTGATCCATTTTAATTTTTTACATGGAATAAGGATACCATTCGTTGAAGAGATCGTTCTTTCCCCCATCGAATGGTCTTGGCACCCCTGTTGGAAGTCAACTGGCTATGGGTGTTTTGGATTTATTTCTGGAATCTCAATTCTGTTTCATTTTTCTCTATGTCTATCCTTACCCCAGTCCCAAACTGTTTTAATTACTGTAGCTGTGTGGTAAGTTTTGAAATCCAAAAATGTGAGTCTTCCAGCTTTTTCTTTCTCAATTATTGTTTTAGCTGTTCAGGGTCCCTTGAAATTCCTTATGAGTGTGAGAATCAGCTTTTCCATTTCTGCGGAGGGAGGAAGGAAGTGTTTTGATGGGGATTGCACTGAATTCATAGATCACTTTGGGGAATATTGCTGCCTTAACAATACTATTTTTCAACCCATGAGTGCAAGATTTCTCTCCATTTATTTAGGTCTTTTTTAAATGTCTTTCAGCAATATTTTATAGTTTCCAGTGTGCTAGCCTTTCACTTCTTGGTTAAATTCACTCCATGGTATTTTATTCTTTTAGATGCTATTGTAGATGGAATTGTTTTCTTAATTTCCTTTTCAGATTGTTCATCGCTGATTTTTGTGCCCTGCAACTTTACTGAGTTTGTCACAAGCCCTAGTTGGTTTTCTTATAGATTCTTTAGCATTTTCTATATGTAAAAATGTCACCTGCAAATGTAGTTTTACTTCTTCCTTTCTAATCTGGGTGTCTTATTTCACCCAACTTCCCCTAAGACTAACAACTCACATGAGTATGTACAATTATCATAACCAGGAAAATAACGTGGGTGCAATGCCACTTACTACAGTGCTTATTCAAATCTCACCCATTTCCCCCTAATATCCTTTTTCTGATCCAGGATCCAGTCCAGGTCCACACTGCATTTGTTTGCTGTGTCCCCTTAGTCTCCTCCAACCTGTAACAGTTCCTCAGTCTTATCCTTCGTGACCTTCAGAATTTTGGAGAGTCCTGCTCATTTATTATATAGAATGCACATAGACTGCCTCTCGATTTTAGCTTGTCAGATGTCTTTTCGGGATTGGATCGAGGTTATACATTTCTGGCAAGAATACTATGGAAAGGGCACCTGGGTGGCTCATGGGTTGAAGCCTCTGCTTTAGGCTCAGGTCATGATCTCAGCGTTCTTGGATGGAGGCCCGCATGGGGCTCCCTGCTCAGTGGAGGGCCTGCTTCCTCCTCTCTCTGTGCCTGCCTCTCTGCCTACTTGTGATCTCTCTCTCTCTGTCAAATAAATAAAGTCTTTAAAAAAAAAAAAAAAGAATACTGCAGAAGTTTTAAGTCTTGTTACCAGTATTGTTAAGCTCAATCTCTCAATTTCATTGGTGTCTGTCAGGTTTCTCCACTGCAGAAAGTTACTATTTTAGTCCTTTTCCTAAGAAGAAAAGGGATGGCATTGAAGGATTTTAAGCAGGTGACTCATTTAAATGTGCATTTCAACAACAGTCCCTGACTGCAGCATGAACGTGAAGCAGATCCATCCGGCAGTACTGTAGTCCGATCGGCGATGATGGAAGTGAGGAGGAGTGGATAAATTTTAGAGGTATTTAGAAGGTTAAATCATAGGGCAGGTTAATGAGATCATGCAGAATTTCTGATTTAAGTGGTTTGCAACTGGACTTGGACCAACCTAGTTTTAAAAGCACCCAGTAGGGCACCCAGCTGGCTCAGTCGGTAGAGCCTAAGACCCTTGATCCCGGATTGTGAGTTTGAGTTTCACGTTGGGGGTAGAGGTTACTTAAAACAAACAAACAAACCACCCAGGTGATTGTAATGCTCATCAGCAACAATGAGATGACAACAAATAACTCCACCCAATCCCAGGGAGCCTAGAAGCTAAGCTTAGCCAGCAACAGCGCTGCACTGGGACCCCTTCTGAGCGGGCTGGTCTGGGGCGAGGAGGGAAGGCAAAGCCCCTTGGGTGCTTTTGGAAAATTCCCAACGGCCTGTGCTTCCCTCCTCCCAGACTCTGGCCTCCCACTGGCCTGCACCGTGCAGGCTGCAGTCTGGAATAGGAAGGTACGGGGAGGGTCCCCTGCAGCCCTCCTGCCCTCCGCCACCCCGGGTGTCCTCAGGCAGGTGACAGGTGAGCAGCAGCCCGTCCAGTCTCCTCCTATCTGGGTCCCCTGCGCCTCCCTCCAGCTCTCTCTGCCTGGCAGGGAGGAACTGCTCCAGTTAAGCGGATTTCATGGTATTTTCAAAGTCATCTTCCATGGAAATTTTTTTCTACCATTAAACCTACTTTCTGCTGCTCTTCTCATTTCCCTGAAAGCTTCCTCCTCCTCTTCCATGAGATAAACCAGTAACTGGAACATTCAGGAACCTGCCAGTGACCCTCTACGGTGTCCTGGGGTGTCACCCGACAAGGTTGGGGAGAAGTCACACTAAAACCTGCCTGTTAGGAGTCAGGCCAGTAAGAGGGGCAGACAGCATGGAGACCAGAGCTGGCTCCCCCTGCACTCACACGCACTCCTGAGTTGTGTCTCTCCACCTTCCCCCATCCTGAGAACAGCCTTCTCTGGATACCTGTCCTCCATCCTCCCGTGACAGCCACCATACCGGGACCAGCGACTACAGTCATCTGAGGAACAACCGAGGCATTTCCCAGAGACCCCCAGGGAGCCAACATTTGCGCAAAGCTGACCCTGGGAGCTACAAGTTGGAGGGGTCAGGATGAGCTAGGAGATGCCAAAGCCAGCATAAGACTTCCTGGGAACTCACTGCACTGTCGTGCAGCCTGTATAGAAGCTTCTATCATATTGCTGCCAGTAAGCGGAGGCCTTTGTGAGGACAAGAGTTGGGGCCAAATGACTCTGTACCGTCGGCTCCCAGCACAGGGGAGCCTATCACGTCGGCCAGACCCCATGTGAGCCGGTCTGATCTAGCGCCTGAGCCAGACAACTGGACCAGACTTGGGCGGTGAGTGGCCTCGGAGGTGAGCTGGCAGGAGACTGTGCTCAAGATGGCCTGGACCAGCCCAGTTCCCTTCCCTGTGATCACCTCGCAGTGTGAAACCACACGAAGCCTGCACTGTTCCTAGGGTCCTGCCAAGACCGAGATGTGGGAGAGAAAATTCTAGGATGACGCCCAGCTTTCTGGCCAGTTCAACTGCTAAGCTGATGCTGGCAGCAACCAGGCTAAAAAATACTCAGAGAAGGGGCGCCTGGGTGGCTCAGTCGTTGGGCGTCTGCCTTTACCTCCGGTCATGATCACGGGGTCCCAGGATCAAGCCCCACATCAGGCTCCCTGCTCAGCGGGGAACCTTCTCCCTCTTCCACTCCCCCTGCCTGTGTTCCCTCTCTCCCTGCCTCTGTCAAATAAAATCTTTAAAAAAAAAAAAAAAACACCTCAGAGTAGAGCAGGTTGGTGGGGCCAGAAGGGCAGTTAGTTACTGAACACTGCTGGGGGGGGTAGGTGAGGTATGAGGTGGTTGTTCGGGGCCCAAGAGCCACCCAAGGGCTGGAGTGCCAGCTTCCAGAAAAATATTTGAGGAGCAGCTACACGCATCAAGGTAGACAGGATAATCTCCACCAAAATACAGGACCCCTGCCCCCAGGGGATGAATATACTAAAAATTTTTTAACTATTCACATTTCACCTAATTGCTTTTTAGGGTGCAGTTTTTATATTCAAAATTTGTAGACCCAGTTACTACTCTACAATGACACGGAATGTTGGGGGTTATAGAGCCAAACTTCACATTGTTTTCTTCCTTTATTCCCACTGTTCATTTCACTAGAATTTCTACATCTGCATGTGAGAAAGTGGTACAAAACATACAAATAATTTCAACAAATGTCAACTTCAAAATCAGCATGAAGTATTCTTAGCAAAGGTAGTCACTGCTTAGGTGTAGTCTGCCTTTCTAAGCAAATATAAAGGAAATGGTTTTTCTACACCAGAATAATTTGACCATACTAATAAAATATTTTCCAAATCAATAAATATTGACATAGGGCGCCTGGGTGGCTCAGTGGGTTAAAGCCGCTGCCTTCGGCTCAGGTCATGATCCCAGGGTCCTGGGATCGAGGCCCACGTCGGGCTCTCTGCTCAGCAGGGAGCCTGCTTCCTTCTCTCTCCTCTCTCTCTGCCTGCCTCTCTGCCGACTTGTAATCTCTCTCTCTCTGTGTCAAATGAATAAATAAAATCTTTAAAAAAAAAAAAATAAATAAATAAATAAATAAATAAATATTGACATATCATCTTTATCTTATTTTTTTTTTCCAACAGAAGCTAAAGTATCTCCCTGTGGTTTGGGGACTTAGAGCCAGCCTTGGACAAAAGGACCTTTCAGTTTGGGGGCAGGAGTAGCTCTACTTTACAGGGCAATCTTGAGCAAGAATCTCCCTGGGCATTAGCTTCCTCCTAGAAAACAGGAATTAGATTCCCAGGGGCTCTCAAACTGGGCACGACTGTTACCAATAGCAAATGCTCAACCAGGACTTACTATGTAATCCCCATTTTACAGGTGGAAAAAGTGAGGTCCGGCGAGGTTTAGCTCACCCATGTGCGTATGTTACCTCTCCACTGTCTAAGACTATCATCAATTGGTCTGAGTGGGGCCCTGGAATCCATGCTCCTAACCAGCTCCCCCAAGGACTGAGATCCAGGTGGTTTTTAGACCCCATTGAGGTACTGCTCAGGCATCAGATCTGCTCTGGTTCTGAAAGCACATGGAGACAAACAGAATCCAGAGCCCCAACCGGGGCAGTTCTCAGGAGGGAGGTTGGTACCACCGTCTGACAGCTAAGACAGTAAGGGTGGGCAGGCTGGGGGTTCCAACAGTCAGGGCTGTGCCTACCAAGAACCCAAAGACTAGTCTCTTGCACCAGATCGCCACCTGCTGGCCATAGGTGGCCATCGCAGGCCAGATTTAGCAAGATCATTCTGGCATTTGTCAGGAAGGATATGGGATAGTTTGAAAGCAGCCAGTATCAGAGATGAGAGCAGCCACTGACCCAGAGTAGGGGGTGGCTGTGGAATGAAGAAAAATGGTCAATGAGAGATATTTAGGAAGTAGGATTGATTAGATTTAATAACACCAACCCCAAAGGACAACAGCAGGAAAAGCATAGTGGCCCCATTACATTTGTTCTCTCTTTCAACAAGATATACACCTACTACGTGCCAGCGACTAATCTTCCTGCTGGGAATACAGGGGTGTAAGCAAGTCAGGAAAAAGCCCTGCTTTACATGGAGCTTGTGCTCTAACGGGGTAGGGGTAGGAGGTAATCAAATAAGCAAATAAACAAAATTATCAGATGGGAATAATGACCACATGGAGAATTTAAAAAGGACAATGCGATAGGGACTCAGATCTGAATGGTAAGGAGCCTGCTCTATAAAGGTGTTCCGAAGGACAAATGCTAAGGTCCTCAAAGCAACTGTAGCCTGTTCAAGACCCAAGGCAGCCAGTGTGGCTGGAGTGGGGGGGGTGGTGAGAGCACGAGTGGGACAAGCAGGGAGAGCCAGTCAGAGGCCAGATTACGAAGGCTTTCATCAGGCGGTGCGAGGAATTCTAAGAGTAAAGGGAAGCCACGGACACACATTAGACAGGAAAGTGAAAGAATATGATTTCACTTAAAGCGCTCTCTGGCTGCTCTATGGAGCATGGACTGTATGGGAGACGGGGATGCGGGCCAGTGGGGGTGGCACCAGCAGCGTGCAGAGGAGGGTTCCGGGCACACTTTCGAGTTAGCCAACAGGACTTGCTGATAGACAGGATACGGGGATGAAAAAAATAGCATGACTCCCTAACAAGTCCCTAAGAATGACTCCCCAGAACAGCCATAGCAGAAAACCAATAGCTTCCCCAATGATGCCACACCCCAAGAAGCCGAGGTCTGGCCTTAAAGCTCAGCCCACTGGAGAGGGTTTGCAAGCTGGCCACTCTGAGGCTCCCGGTGTCTCCTCACCTGCGCCTGGGCCTAGCCTGCTTGGGTGCACGTGCATGAAAGAGAATGCCTGACGCGGACCTGACTTGACCCTGGTGCTGGCCTGGCCTGCAAGGACCCTTCGTGGGCTGGTTTTCTCCCACAGTGGGACTCCAGGTGGCCAGAACCCCGTCCAGCTGCAAGTGCACCCAACGTCACCTCTAGATCTGATGCTAAACAGAATCCCCAGTCATCCCCTCCAGCCCCCAAGCCCTGGACGTGGGAGCGCCCCCTTATCCCAAAGGGACTGTGGGAATGAGCAGGCACATCCTGGCTAAACAAATACCAGAGACCAAGGGCTGTGAGTACCACATCACTTTATTTTTTTGGTTTTCCAACTTGACTCTTGGACAATGGAAATTCAGTTACTCGCCTGCCTGGCCACTGCATGGTCCCTCGCTGATGGGGGACAGGCTCTGAGGAGAGGCTCAACAGGGTCCCAAGAGCCAACCAGGCTGGCAGAGGACTGAAGCGGATGGGCCAAGCACCAGCAGAGACTCAAAGCCCTCTCCCCCAAGCCCCTTACCACACTCCTTGCAAGGGACAGGCCAGCACCTCAGTGATCCAGCTCAAGGGCTTCCCTTAGGAGTCCTTCCTATATACCCTTACTTGTCATGCTGAGCTTGACACCCTCTCCCTTGGGGGCACCAGGCAAAAGCCACTGACCTGCTCCATATTTTACTTCTAATGTTCCTTTGGGGAAACATCTTTGATAACGAGGGTACCAACCCCCAAATAAACCGAAGACATATATTCTGCCTAACGTGACAGCCAGCCATGTGACAGTACTTCTTTTGTCCCCAGGAAAAACTCAAAGCAGCTTTAGCTATCAAACCCCCTCAAGAACCCCATACATACGGTTTCCAACACCAGCCAGGGGGCCCAGCCAACCCACTTAAATCAGAACAAAAAACTAAAACCAAGACAAGAAAAAGCAAGAATGGCAAACCACCGAAAAGAACAATTCTGGCCCTGCAGCTCTCTGCAGGCGACCAGATGGCTCATTTCTGGCTCTGTCTGCCTTAGAGCCAGGAAGCAGCGCACAGCTGCCCTTGGATTCAAGGTAGACGCTGTGGGAGCCAGAGCAAAGGGAACGCTGGCCAAGCCAGGGGTCCACTTAGGTCCCTGACCTTGTCCGAACAGGTCCCCTCTCCTCCCAGCCCCCTTCACACGGCCCGTCAGCCATCCACCAGGGTGAGGCCATCATAGAGTGCCCGCTTCCACATGTAGTAGGTAGAGCGGGCAGTGAGGGGAAACAGGGCGCTGAACTCCTTGAAGGAGGGGAAGCTCTTAGACTGGAAGCGCTTCTGCAGGAACAGCTTGGCCTGGGCCTTGAACTTCGTGGTGGCGAGCATGTCCATCACCAGCACCTGGCCGTCCCTGCCGACTGCTGCCTCCGCCGCGGGGCGGCTGGACAGGGACCTGTGGTGGGGCCGGCCCTGGGCTGCGGTCCCCTCTCCAGAAGGCTCCCCCTGGGCCTTCCCTGGATCCTCTCCTGGAGAAGCCCCCACCGGCAGGGGGGTCCCAGCAGGAGGGGCCATCGCAACTGACACATCCCCGCCAGCTTCCTTCTCCTGCTTCTCCTCAGCTTCCCGCAGCCCCCCTTTGCCCAGGGCGGGGGCCTGCATCTGGAATTTGGACAGGCCTCTGGGCCAGCCCCGGGCAAGACTCTTCCAGACCCAGAAGGTGGAGGGGGACAGGCTGGGGTAGCGGAGGCGGAAGCGACAGAAGGGGAGATGCCCGCTCAGCACCTGCTTGCGGGCAGCCCTGCGCAGGCGCCGCTGCCAACGGGACAGGGGTACCTTGGGGGGCAGGAACTCGTGGGGGGTGGGTGGTCCCCCCGCCGTCGCTTGGCCTGTCCCCTCTCCCCCCTCCCCCTTCCAAGGGAGCAGAGCCTCTTCCGGAACAGACGGCGGCTGGGGAGCCCCGATGGTGGGGAGGGCCGGCGCCGGCTTGAAGCCGGGGTTCCTCCGGAGGGCCTTCCGGCGCCAGTTGTAGTAAGTAGACCGGGAGATGCCGGGGAACCTGCGTTTGAAGCAACGGTAGGGCACCAGCGTGTTCAGGGAGATGCAGTGCTCCAGGTACAACTTGGCCCGCTGCATTAAGACCATTCCCGGGCTGGCCACGGCCAGCGAGGAGCATCCCAGCCCCTTGGCCACCTGCTCCTCCGGCAGCTTCTCCAGCTCCTCCATCCCCTGCGCCTCCTTGGGGGCCAGGGCCTGGCAGGCGCCGGAGCCCAGCAGCTCCTGCTTCCAGGCGTAATAGGTGGAGCGGGAGATCCCGGGGAAGCGCTGCAGGAACTGCTGCAGCGGCACGACGCCCCCGCGGTGGAAGCTGTCCTGCAGGAAGTGCTTGGCCGAGAAGCGGGCAGCCACCTTCTGCCGGTGCTCCTGCGACTGCCGCCGCCAGCGGTAGAAGGTGCTCTTGGTGACGCTGTAGCGCTCGCACAGGTGGGAATAGCTGAGGCCGGGCTCCTGGTTGAGCAGCTCCAGGGTCTTGGCCGGCGGCGGCGGCAGAGGGGCCGCGGCTGGGGGAGCGGGGGCCAGGCCCGGGGCGCCTTCAGCCTCCACCTCCTCCAGCCCCACCACGGGGGCAAAGTACTGATGGCGGAAGAGGTGGCTGGTGAGGGGCTGGCCGGCCCACATGATGTGCAGCGTGGCGGGCACGTGGTCACAGCGGCGAGGCCGGATGACCCGGTTGAAGTAGGGCCGGATCTTGAGGTTTCGCATCGGGTAGATGGAGTAGATGTTGCGCTGAAGGACGGAGGCGAGCGCGTACAAGTGCCACACGTTGGAGAAGCTGCTGGGGAAGCACGTGGCCTTGACGTCTGCGTCGAAGATGGCCTCCAGCGTGGCGGACGGCAGGCTGGTCATCTCAGGGGACTCCTCGGAGCACAGGGAATAGCGCACGGCCTGCAGCATCACCTTGGAGTCGATCATGCCTTGCAGGTAGTAGTGCCGGTGCAGCAGCATCTCCACCACCGTGCGGGCCCGCAGCTCCAGGCTGAAGCCCGCGTCCCCCCACAGCAGCACGCTGGCCGCCTCGAACAGCAGGCTGCCCTCACCCCTGCACACCAGCGGCAGCATGTTCCGGGGAGCGTCCTCGGGGTACAGGCCCAGGGCCACGGAGTCCACCTCCAGCACCTGGGGGCTGGAGCCCCCCTCCCGGCAGGTGGGGAGGGTGAAGGACGACAGCACCTGCTTGGCCTCCAGAGCAGCACCAACGAGACCCTCCAGGCCCTCGGACTCCACGGCCTCCTGCAGCTCCTGCAGCACCTGCTGGACCAGCTGCTCCCGAGAGGTCATCCTGCCAGGGCCGAGGGCAGAGGGCAGTCAGGACAAGGCGCCCAGACACCCACCAACGGGGACTTGCACCTTCTCCCCCGGAGGTAATGCCCAGCCACTCCCAATCCCCCAACCGAGGGTAGAGCGGCTAAGGGCCTCCCCGGCTTTAATCCCTCAAGGGTGCTGAGGACCAGCCTGGTCTCTGGAACCTGGCTTTGAAATCCTGGTTCTGAGACTAGCTTGAGCAAGTCACTTCAGCTCTCCATGCTCTGGTTCCTTTTCTGTAGAGTGGGATGATCAAAGTTTCCAGTTATACGGTTATTGGGGGCATCAGTGAGACAATGAAAGCATGGAGATATATAGGTATACACACACACACACACACACTCTCATCCTTAGAACAGTGCCTGACACACAAGGAAGGAATGGAGAAGCATTAGTTCACCAGGACACATTCCACAGCGCAGCCATAAACCCTGTACCTCCGTACCTGTTAAAAGACTTTACAAACTCCTAGAGCTAAAACTGGTCTGCCTTTCCCTACAACGGTGATTCTTGAAGTATGGTCCATGGACCCTTGGGGTTCCCTGAGACTCTTTCAGGGGATCTGCAAGTTAAATTATTCTCATAAGGGCGCCTGGGTGGCTCAGTGGGTTAAAGCTGCTGCCTTTGGCTCAGGTCATAATCCCAGGGTCCTGGGACCGAGGCCCACATCGAGGCCCACATCGGGCTCTCTGCTCAGCAGGGAGCCTGCTTCCTCCTCTCTCCTCTCTCTCTGCCTGCCTCTCTGCCTACTTGTAATCTCTCTGTGTCAAATGAATAAATAAAATCTTTAAAAAAAATTATTCTCATAATACTAAGAGATACTAAGATAATATAACACTAAGATATTATTTGCCTTTTTCATTATATTAATAATGTTGGAACAGAAATGAGGTAACTTAGCATGAATCAAACTACATCAGAAGTCATTATATTCTTTACCACTACATACTCACAACTGGGGGTGGGGGGAAAGGCTCACTCAAGAACGTCCTTGATGAAGGGCGCCTGGGTGGCTCAGTGGGTTAAAGCCTCTGCCTTGGGCTCAGGTCATGATCTCAGGGTCCTCCTGGGTGGCTCAGTGGGTTAAAGCCTCTGCCTTGGGCTCACTGCTTCCTCCAATCTCTCTGCCTGCCTCTCTGCCTACTTGTGATCTGATCTCTCTCTGTGTCAAATAAATAAATAAAATATTAAAAAAAAAAAAGAACGTCCTTGATGAAGCAGTAAAGTTTTTTTTATTTTTTTTTAATTTTTATTTTTTTTTAAAGATTTTAACCCACTGAGCCACCCAGGCGCCCAAGTTTTTTGTTTTTTTAATTTAATCACAGCCCTTACTTACATACATGACTTTTCGGTTTTGCGAGGGGCAAAATGGGAGTACCCATTCCTGCTGCATTCTGAATGTCTCACGTGACAACTGTTTGGTTTATATAGTGAACTAGTTGCTCGTATCATGGAATATCACTTTTACTTGAAAGAAAAATTGAAACGTTACTCATTTAGACTGCAGTATATTGGGCAGACATTTTCTCAAAAATGAGTAAGGTGAGCCTGTCACCTCAAAGAAAACTGTTGATTATTTGCTGCCAGTGAAATTTTGAGCTTTCATTTGGAAAACTACAATTTTGGAAAACCTGTTATCTACTACAGGGAGCCTGACAGTTTTTCCCAATACCTAAAGACTTTTCTCATGGGATCAGCAGTGACACTAACAAATGTTAACTTTTTATACTATGTAATGGAATTGTCAACATCTGAAGATCAATGAACTAGGTTTCCCAGAAAACCAATGGGTGATATTACAAAGTCACACACAGATAAAAGATCCGCTCTGAGTGTATAAAAGAAAACAATGGCTTTTATGATAAGGGGATACAAAAAAAATCACGGACATTGTTTCAGTTTCTACCTTATAACTAAGCTTTAAGAAACTGCTACTTGTCAAGTATTGGTATACTGATCAAAGAATAGTCACTGAACAAGCTATCAAAATACTCTTCCTTTTTCTGCCTATCTATCTGGACAAAGTTGGATTTTCTTCATAGACTTCTGTCAAAACAATGTATCACAACAGACTGAATGGTAGAGACAGACAGAATACCTTTTCAACCCGGTGTTACAGAGACTTAAAGATGTGTATAAGAATACATTCTCCTGGGTGCCTGGGTGGCTCAGTGGGTTAAAGCCTCTGCTTTTGGCTCAGGTCATGATCTCAGGGTCCTGGGATCCAGGCCCGCATCGGGCTCCCTGCTCAGCGGGGAGCCTGCTTCCCCCTCTCTCTCTGCCTGCCTCTTTGCCTCCTTGTAATCTCTCTCCCTCTGTGAAATAAATAAATAAAATCTTTAAAAAAAAAAAAGAATGCATTTTTCTCACTACATCTTTTTTGTTCTAGAAGTTATTTTTTCATCAAAAAAAAGGTTATTAGGTTATTTTTTTATTGTGTAACCAGTTTTATAAATAAATACTTTCTAAATTTCTCCATTTTAATTTTGAATATAATACATATTGACAGATGTCTCTCACGTAAATAAAAGCTCCTCAGGGTCCTCAAGTTTGAAAGAGCGTACACAGGTCCTGAGACCAGAAAGTTTGAGAATCACGGCCCTAGAACAAAGAGCCTTCGCAAAGGGTTGGCAGCAGACTAACTGAGCTAACATAAATCTATCTAATAACGAGGATATCCTGAGCGTTCAGTATTTGCTAGGCACCGTCCTAAGCCTGACAGTCATACTTTAAAGTAGGCACTACCCTTTCATCCCCAGCGGAGAGGTGAGAAAATTGAGAAATTGCAGTGTAGGCTAATTTTACCCTAGGTCACACAAGCAGTGGGGCCAGTACCACCAACGCCTCAACCCAGTAGCTTTAGGGTCTGTGATTCATCTCCTGTTTAAACCAACACAAACGAATGATCTAATTACTGGTATATTTTCAGTGTTGCCTTGCAAAGCATATTATTTTTCCGGACACCACTTTTAAAATAAAAAGACCACTGTCCGCTTTCAGAGCTTTGTTTTCAGAATTCAATAATTGCTTGAGATTAGCCCGAGGTTTAAATACTGTGTGTAGGGGTGCCTGGGTGGCTCAGTTGGTTAAGCGTCTGCCTTCAGCTCAGGTCATGATCCCAGGGTAGTGGGACTGAGTCCCGCATGGGGCTCCCTGCTCGATGGGGAACCTGCTTCTCCCTCTCACTCTATCTCTGTGCTCTCTCTCTTTCTCTCTCTCCCTCAAATAAGTAAAATCTTTAAAAAAATAAATACTGTGTGTAGGTGTATGTATTTGTCAGCTCACCAACCTAAGTGCACACTTAACAGGGGATGCACTGGAGTGTAAATCAGGGTTCAGCAAACTTTTGAAAAAAAGTTTATAAAGCACCAAGGGTACCACCAGAATTTTACCCAATAATTATAAAAAAAAAAAAGAAAGCTTGGGCGCCTGGGTGGCTCAGTGGGTTAAAGCCTCTGCCTTGGGCTCAGGTCATGATCTCAGGGTCCTGGGATCTCGGGCTCCCTGCTCGGCAGGGATCCTGCTTCCTCCTCTCTCTCTGTCTGCCTCTCAGCCTACTTGTGATCTCTCTCTGTCAAATAAATAAATAAAATCTTTAAAAAAAAAAAGAAACTTGTAAGAAAGCAAGCAAGCAAGCTTTTCAAAAATTAGTAACCAGGGGCACCTGGCTGGCTCAATTGGAGAGCTTGAGACTTGATCTCGGGGTCGTGAGTTTGAGCCCCATGTCAGTCAGAGAGATTACTTTTAAAAAAAGTTTTTTTTTTAATGAAAAATTATAATCACCTTTGGGTAAAACTTTTTGGCTGCAGATTTTTAAACTTGTATGCCGTGACAAATCTGGTCTTACCTCGCCCTGATTTTCTATTTTTACCATATCATTTGACCCTAGAGTTGGGGGCTTTTAATCTATTCCTCTTGAATGTACTTTATGTTCACTTTTTTAAAAAATGATTTCATTTTCAATGGACTCAGGAGATAAACAATGTCATAGCAGTCCTTGGTAAGAGAACACGCCTCCATATGCGATGAACAAATTGAGCCCTGGGGCGCCTGGGTGGCTCAGTCGGTTGAGTGTCTGCCTTCTGCTTGGGTCATGATCTGGTAACCTCCTTCTCACTCTGCCACTCCCCCTGCTTGTGAACTCTCCCTCACTCTTTCTCAACAGTGTCAAATAAATAAATAAAATCTTTAAAAAAAATTGAGCTCTGAAAAACACACTATACACACAGAACAGCCTTTTCATTCTGGCAGCCAACAAAGATGCTGGTTTTCCTTACATGTCACCGGTAGGATGCCGCTATACCGTTGCACAGGCATGAGCACTGTGCTAGATACTTTGCAAACAAAATTATGAAAATAGCCACCACTCACTTACGGCTTACTCTGTGCATTTAACGAAGTAATTCAACCAAAATCTCAGAAAAAAAAAATGAGGGACAATGAGTTTAAACCGTTGGGTGACTCCTCCTGCCCTTCCTTCCACTCAGTCTCTTTCCTAAGAGCAAAGCACCGAGTTCCTTTGGGTGATGGCAAGCTCCTTTGGGCTTTACAAGGCTCGAGTGTTTGGTTTCAGGCTTCTTAGAGGTAATTTTGTTTGTATGTGGTTCTCACCTCCCCTCCACGTGAACTACAACTCCATCACACCTGCACCATTGCTAGGATGCCTATTCTGAGTTCACACCTGGAGAAATGGAGGCTTGGGGGTTACATTAAATAACTTTCTTCCCAACACCACGCAGCTATACAAGCTGTAAAATCGAGCAACGGGACTCCAGAGTGCCCCTCCTAAACACTGTGATTCCACCACCCGGGGGAATACATCACCCAAAATGCTTATCAGCTGAAAGATCCAAAAACACATGGATTCTTGAAGCTCTGAGACAAACCTGGCCATTTCACAGATAAGGAAAATTGAGGTCCAGAAAGGTACAGAGGACTTGCCTGACTTGAAGCAGCAGCATCCGGGTATCTTCCAACAAAAAGTCCAGAAATTCCGCACTTCCTTTTGCACAAACCCCACCCCGCCCTACCCTGTCCCACCCTACCTACTCCTTCCAGTCTGGTCCCGGTCCCACCCAGCTCCACTCCACCCTATCTCATTCCTTCCTCTTCCCCAAAGAGGTAAGAGGAGGTGTGAGTAGGTAATACCCCACTTCTGTTCTCCTCAAAAGCTTACTGAGAAAAAGCAGCGCCCTGGAGCTCCGCACCCCACATCCATCCAAAGAGGTCTGGACTACCGGAGAACAGACAGTGGGGGAAAGGCCAGAGGCTGTGCGGGAAAGCCAATCATCCTTAAGTAGACAACTAGTTGATGGGGTTCAGGTGCAACAGTCTTTTCAACATCGGCTCCCTGGAAGTGCAATGCAAAGCAGATCTGGCAACTGCCAGGTGCATCCATGGAATGAGGTGCAAAAAGCAAGAGCTCGTCTATGGGCTTTGTTCAACGGGCCTCCCTGCCCCCACAGCTCTTGGAAGGGATTGGAAAGGGCAAGAAACCAAGGAGACAAGCCCCCCCCTCACACACAAATTACACAGGCTTTCAGGGCTTAAGGCTGGAGGGAGGTAAAGCAGGGCATCCAAAAAGCACCCAGAAAGCATCTTAGCTCTTAGGAAAGGCTCTGGAGCCAAGGAATAAATGAAGAGACACCGCAACTCTGCCAAGAGACTCCAAGCCTTCTCTTCACCAAAGCCAGCTTTCCTCCTCCCTCCATCTCCTTATTTCAAGCAGATGGGGTCTCGAGCCCAGGTCTGGACTCTGGCCCTTCCATTTTAAAAGGGGTCAGGAGGGCGCCTGGGTGGCTCAGTGGGTTAAAGCCTCTGCTTTCGGCCCAGGTCATGATCTCAGGGTCCTGGGATCGAGGCCCGCATCGGGCTCTCTGCTTTGGCAGGGAGCCTGCTTCCCCCCCCCTCTCTCTCTCTGCCTGCCTCTCTGCCTCCTTGTGATCTCTCTCCCGCTGTGAAATAAATAAATAAAATCTTTAAAAAAAAAAAAAAAAAAAAAAGGGGTCAGGAGGGTTCTAGGCAGGGCAAGGGAAGGGCGGACCAATATAATATAATTCAATCTGCTAATATAATGCCGCTTTAAGTCTCCTCTGGCCTCTAGAACAAAGTCCTTCTCTGCCAGCCTCCTCCTGGGCTCTGGGTTTGCTCACCAAGACCCCATGTTCTCCCCCATTCCCCCTTTGCCTCCCCATCCCTCATAAAGTAGGCTCTGCCGGCTCTCCAGTCAACTAGGCCCAACAAGTAGGACGCAGTGCCACACAGGCCTCAACCCTCAGCAAGACCGGATAAGACCACGGTAAACCGGCTGGCATCTCACCTGGCCTGGCTCGGCGCCTCTCTGGTCTGCCCTCCCAGCTGCCCAGGCTGGGTCCCTGGCTCCAGGGAGCGCCAGCCATCTTGGCTCCCTCCCTGGTTTCCAGGAGGCCCAGCAGGGCAGGGGCGGCCACGGGGGCTGACGGGTGGCAGGCGAGTCCATCAGCTGTGAATTCCCAACGAAGGGTAACGGGGATGCCTGGGGGATCCCGGGTGGGGCTGAGGCCACAAAGTCAACCAGGCCTGGGGAGTTCGGGAGTTCCCAAGTTTAGTTGCTCTGGTGGACCACGTGTCTGGAGGGGTAGAAAGGAGAGTGTGGCCCACGAGGGACAGCAGCGCAGACCACCAGTCGCCCCTCGGGATGCCAGGAAGGCAGCGGGTGGCTAGGGAGAGAGCCGGCTGGCCCCGGGCTTCGGAGTCAAGGGACCCAACCCCCGAAGCGCTGAGGGCCTGGGGAGGGGCCGAGGGCCGACAATGGTGTAGGGTGGGGAGGGGAGATAGGCAGGCG
>LNAC01000027.1:9329350-9412250 GCA_002007465.1 Ailurus styani | reverse complement strand
CAGAGAGAGAGGAGAGAGGAGGAAGCAGGCTCCCTGCTGAGCAGAGAGCCCGATGTGGGCCTCGATCCCAGGACCCTGGGATCATGACCTGAGCCGAAGGCAGCGGCTTTAACCCACTGAGCCACCCAGGCGCCCACACCTTTTTTTTTTTAAGATTTTATTTATTTATTTGTCAGAGAGAGAGAGCACAAGCAAGGGGAGTGGCAGGCAGAGGGAGAAGCAGGCTCCTCCCTGAGCAAGGAGCCCAGCTTGATCCTCCAGGACTGTGGGATGATGACCTGAGCAGAAGGCAGACACTTAACCCTCTGAGCCACCCAGGCATCCCAAGAACACATTCTTTTTGTAAATAAAAAAGATTTGGAAAAGTGGAGAAACTACTGGTTAGAGCCATCTATATTCAGAATTTCTGGGGTGCCTGGGTGGCCCACTCCTTAAGTGTCTGCCTTTGGGTTGGGTCATGATCCTAGAGTCCTGGGATTAGCTCAGTGGGAAGCCTGCTTCTCCCTCTCTGACTCCCCCTGCTGGTGTTCCCTCTCTTGCTGTGTCTCTCTCAGTCAAATAAATAAATAAAATCTTTAAAAAAAAAAAGAATTTTTCTTTTTTTTTTAAGTAAACTCCATGCCCACCATGGGGCTCGAACTCACAACCCAAGATCAAGCATCTCATGCTCTACTAAGTCAGCCAGGTGCCCCTATATTCAGAATTTCTGAGGCTGTAGAGATAAAGATTAAAAGCACTGGCTTTAGGGGCACCTGGGTGGCTCAGTTGAGTCTCTGACTCTTGATTTTGGCTCAGCTCACGATCTGAGGTTCCTGAGATCCAGCCCCAGGCCAGCTCCCTGCTCCGCGGGGACACTGCTTCTCTCCCTCTGCCCCTCCCTCCATCGTGCATCTTCTCTCTCTCTCTCTGTCTCATAAATAAATAAATCTTAAAAAAAAAAATTACTGGCTTCAGAACCTAATAATCCTGAGCTTAAACTCAGCTCTATTCCCAGGAACAAATTAACCTCTCCAAAGCTCAGTTTCCTCAACCTGTAAAATGGTGATTATGATGATAATTACCTCATAGATTGTGATAAGGATTAAATAAGGAAATGCAAATAAAGGAGCCAGCACGCAAAAAAAAAAAAAAAAAAAGCTCAGTTAATATTAGTTGGCCTTTAAAATAGTTATTACTAGGGGTTCGTGGCTGGCTCAGTTGTTATATCCTGGGACTCTTGATCTCAGGGTTGGGGGTTCAAGCCCCACAGGTTGGATGTAAAGACTGGTTAAAAATGAAATCTTAAATATCTAGTTATTACTAGATCAAACAGTTATGATTAGGTCAAGCGAGCCAGTCAGAGAGGTGCCAACTTGGGCCACATTATTCTAGAACTGCTGTCACCAAAATGCTTTTTCTGTGTCCTGCTTTGGACCTTCACAGAGGGTCAGACTGGGAACTCAGGACAGTCCCTGTGTCCACCAGAGGGAAGATGCAAGATGATCCTCGGAATTTCTTTGCGTATCTGTATTTTTCTCTCATTCTTTTCAATTTTTATTTTTGTGTTTTATAATGCACATGCTAGGGGCGCCTGGGCGGCTCAGTCAGTTAAGCGTCTGCCTGCAGCTCAGGTCATGATCCCAGGGTCCTGGGATCAAGTCCCGCATCAGGCTCCCTGCTCCATGGGAAGCCTGCTTCTCCTTCTCCCACTCCCCCTGCTTGTGTTCCTTCTCTCACTGTCTCTCTCTCCCTCTCTCTCTCTCTCTCTCTCTCTCTGTCAAATAAATAAATAATTTCTTAAGAAAGAGAAAAAAAAGAACGGGGTGCCTGGCTGGCAAATTCTGAGCCACTCAGGCGCCCCAACATTGTTTTTATTATTTTTTGTTATTATTTTTTAAGGTTTTATTTTTTTGTTTTTTTAAAGAGAGAGCAGAGCCCACGACCCTGAGATCATGACCTGAGCCAAAATCAAGGGTCGAACACTCAACCAACCGATTCACCCAGGTGCCCTGGTATTGTCATTATTTTTTTTGTCATTATTTTTATGATTATTATTAGCTCTCATTCTAGGATTTCCTTACCCTCCTATTTCTTCAGCCCCATTTCTGCAACTCTATAGGTATTTTAGTAAGATACCTTAAATCTTTTTTTGGAAAGAGTATAAGCAAACAACTACATAAATATATTTTTAATATGCCAGTCACAGGGGCACCTGGGTGGCTCGGAGGGTTAAAGCCTCTGCCTTCGGCTCAGGTCATGATCTCAGGGTCCTGGGATTGAGCGAGCCCAGCATGGGGCTCCCTGCTCAGCAGGGAGCCTGCTTCCTCCTCTCTCTGCCTGCCTCTCTGATCTGATCTCTCTCTGTGTCAAATAAATAAATAAATTCTTTAAATAATAATAATAATAATATGCCAGTCACTGTGTTCAGTGCTCGAAGAATACAAAGATAAACAAAAGATTGTTTCTGTCTTCAAGGAAATGCTCAGTCTAGTGGGGGAGACACACCCATAGCTATAACCCAAGCACAGGATATGGTAAGCCACACAGTAAAGCTATCCAAGCACCATGAGGACACAGCCCCTGAGACCTGTGGAGGGTTCCTGGAGAAGGTGGCATGGGAGCCATGGATGGAGCCATGGATGGAAACATGGTGAAGGGAGCCATGGATGATCCAAGACATTCAATTCAAGTGGTGTGAAAAGGGGTAGGAAGAGACAGTGGACAATGCCCAAGGGCACCTTCCTTTTTCAAGAGAAGGGAAAAAGAATAAGAGCAGAACCAAGTCCTCCGAGGTGGGAAGACCCACTTGCCTGCCAGCCCAGAAAACAGCTGTGAACACCAGGTTAAGCAGCACTTGTTTTGAGGGAGGTGGGAATGGAAGGTTTGGAGGGGAAGATGGGAGGGGTCCTCAGCCCAGATCATCTGCAATGCAGAACAAACACCCAAAGCCTCTGACCCTTGGGCTCAGAGATAAAGTCTCCTTTTGTTTCAGGGTGTGGGTTCCTCTTCAGGTTTTCCAGAACCACATTTTGGCACAATCTCTCTCTCTTTTTTTTTTTTTTTAAGACTTTATTTATTATTTGATAGAGAGAGACACAGCAAGAGAGGGAACACCAGCAGGGGGAGTGGGAGAGAGAGAAGCTGGCCTCCCACAGAGCAGGGAGCCTGATACAGGGCTCAGTCCCAGGATGCTGGGATCATGACCAGAGCTGAAGGCAGAGGCCTAAACCACTGAGCCACTCAGGCGCCCCATGGCACAATCTCTTACCCTGTTCGATCATCTCTAAGCAGAGTGACTCCGGATGACTTAGGTCACACCCTCCCTTCCTCTGGTGCTACATGGAGAGTTCGTCAGAAAAGGAGAGGGCTCATCACAGTTATTGTTCAGCCCCAAATGTCCCTAAGAAGTGACAGTGTGGGGGTACCTGGCTGGCTCAGTTGGTAGAGCATATGACTCTGGATCTCAGGGTTTTGAGCTCAAGCCCCACGTTGGGTGGAAAGATTACTTAAGAGAGAGAGATGTCAGTGTTTGCCTCCGGGGCTTGTTTGGGAGGATTGTGTGATAGAACATCCAAGTGCTGGGTACTCAGAGCTCATCTCTGAGCTCCCTCCGTTCCTGAAAATGAATAAGTTACTGCTTATTGAGCGCCTCTACTGGGTCAAGTCCTGTGCAAAGGGCTTTATCTGTGTTCCCAGTTTACTAAGGAGGGCACAGCTCATGTCCTCTGGAATGCCTCAGTAACATGGACTCTTGTATTTCTGCCCTTAGAGACTTGATCTCTGGAAGTCAAGTGATCAACTTCTAGAATACCTCAGGTGTCATCAGAAAGTTTGGTAGCGCTAAGGGCTATGCTGACAGAAGCCTAGGGATAATTCGAGGTCACCCCAGGCCCTTTCTTTTCCCAGAAGAAGGGCAGGTAATATCTGTTTAAATTTCATGTGAAGGGCGCCTGGGTGGCTCAGTGGGTTAAAGTCTCTGCTTTCGGCTCAGGTCATGATCTCAGGGTCCTGGGATCAAGGCCCACATCGGGCTCTCTGCTCAGCAGGGAGCCTGCTTCCTCCTCTCCGTGTCTCTCTGCCTACTTGTGATCTCTCTCTCTGTGTCAAATAAATAAATAAAATCTTTAAAAAAAAATAAAATAAATTTCATGTAGAGCATTTACATAGGAATCACCTGAAGAGGTTAAAAAAGAGGTGCCTCCCTCCCACCTCAAGAAATAGTGATATAATTTGGAGTACAACCTGGGCCTCTGGATTTTTTTTTTAATTCCCAGGTATTCCCAAGATTTTTTTTTAAGACTTTGTTTATTTATTTAAGTAATCTCAACATCCAATGTGGGGCTTGAACTCAGAGTCACATGCTCCACCGACTGAGTCAGCCAGTTACCCCAATTACCTCATACTTTTAACAACTACAGAATATATACATATATATATAATTTTTTTTTCTTGAGAGAAAGAGGGTACACAAGCACGAGTGTGAATGGGGGAGAGGCAGAAGGGGAAGAAGAGGAAGAGGGAAAGGATCCCAAACCAGAGGTGGAGGCGGGGCTCAATCCCACAACGCTGAGATCCTGACCTGAGTCCAAACCAAGAGTCAGACGCTTAACCAACTGAGCCACCCAGGCGCCCCAGCCAGAATATTTCATTGTAGGGATTATACTAAAGTATTTAAGCAATCCCTTGCAATTGGACACTTAGGTTTTTCCCAGTTGTTCTGTATTATAAACAATGTGCAGGAGACCTATTTGCACATACTGTGCAAACATTTCTATAAGGTTCATGAGGTGGAATTACTTAGTCAAAGAACATAATATGTAGGTAAGTATTTACATACTTATGTATTTATTTCTGTGTTTCGGTAAATGAACGAAGGAAGCACCCCATGTTGTCTTTTGCTCAGTACATATGTGGAATTATTGTGACTGAAGTGGCTTCTGAGGATGGGATCCTTGGCCCTGTGAGGTTGAGGGCTGGTGGGGCTACTGTCCACCACCACATCCTGGGCTGTACTTCAGCTCTTCCATGGGAGGCAGGAGGGGGCCTGGGCACAGAGTTTTCCTTCCTCTCCCCACAGGGTGCCTTTTGATGTGTTGGCCCATGACCTAGGAAGTTGGAGGCGCTTTGCGAACTATCAGAAGAGGGGGAACATGCCAGTGAAAATCAACCAGCGCTCATTTTGACTGAAGCTAGGCTCTGTCCACAGAGGCAGGGCCTGAATGAAATGAAGGAGGGTCAGGGGGCAGCAAATCCGAGCCATGCTCGAATCTTGACAGGGCTTCTCAAAGAAGTGAGGAAGAACTTTCCCTTTTCCTGGCCTGCCCTGCCGAACTAGTATTTGAAACAAAATGTGGGTTCTTCAGGAGGCCATCTTAGAGGGCAAGGGGTGCTCAGGTGGGGCCAGTCCTGAGGCCCCAGAAGGGGTCAGGATGATGGCTTGATTTTGGAGCCAGTTGGTAAACATGTAAACAATAGAGTCTGAGGAATTGTGCAAGAGAATGTGAGGAAGGGGTTACTCGAGGGTCTTCAGACTTACACTCAAGGGAGGAGGGAAGGGGGGAGGGAGAAGACCTGGACTCACATCTTGGGCTGCTGCTGACAGCTGATTGCCCCTGGCTGCGTGCAGGCTTGGGGCAACCCTCTCCTCTCTGAGCCTCTTGCCTCACCTGGAAAGTGGTACCCATACTCATTTCACCTGGGGTTGTTTTGGAATTTACCGGAGGGGACAGATACAAAGGCACTCAGCACTGTTCTCAGGACACAGGAGGAGCTTAATAAATAGTAGCTGCATTCAGGAGTGGAATAGGAAGCCCTGCAAAAAGATAGGGACCAACATCCTCCAGGGTGGCTCCCATGTGAGGCCTGGAACCATGACCGCGAGAACGGGGAGGCATGTAACATGGGGCTGCTGGGTGGGACATCCTGTCCTTGGACAAAGGGCCTGCTCCTTCGGCCCAGCATTCTAGCTTGGGGACCTGGGGACCAGAGCATGGCGTCGCTGTCGGTATTCCTTTATTTTTTATTTTTTATTATTTTTAATTATTATTATTATTATTATTATTATTATTATTTGCCCCAGGGGTACAGGTCTGTGAATCATCAGGCTTACACCCTTCACAGCACTCACCAAAGCACAAACCCTCCCCAATGTCCATAACCCAGCTACCCTAACCCTACCCCCCCACCCCCCACCCCCGTAACCCTTAGTTTGTTTCATGAGATTAGGAGTCTCTTATGGTTTGTCTGCTGTCGGTATTCCTGCTGCCTTGGCTCTGTTTCCCGGGCAAGTACCCTGAACCTCCAGGCAAGTACCCTCAACTGTGACGAGGGTCTTGGGGTCTCGTGGACCCGTGGCCCTGGCCGTGGCCAAGAGGGACAGAGGGGAGTGGTGGTGGGAGTGGGGAAGCTGTAAGAAATGTAAATGGTGCAGCCTGGAGCATGGCTCCAGCGGTCTGGCACTCCCCGGAGCTGGCAAGAGCCGAGGAGGGAGCCCCGGACCCCGGGCGCCTTTTGTCCCGGGTCTTGGCTATGTAAAAGGTGGGGGAAGGGGCAAGAATCCGTGGAACTTGTCCATTCATCGGAGCCCCCTGCTGCTGGCAGGTGCGAGGATGGGGGAGGGGGATGAGGACTCCGGCCTGGAAGGTTTAGAAATAAGAATTGCAACTCAGCATGCAGGGGACGGACAAACAGATTCCTCAGGTTCTAGCCTCCAAGGCTGTGAACCTTCAGGCCAGCCAGACTCCATCCCGCTTTGAATGCGGCCGTGAACTGGTTCCCCGCCCCCCAGTTGGCCTCCCGACCGCCCCTCTCTCCTGTTCCCAAATCCCAGCTTTGCTCGCTCTGCCAAAGAACGCTCCTTTGCCAGACCTCCTCCCAAGCCCGTTTGATTTTTCCGAGGTTTTTGTTTGTTTTTCTTTGTCCGCTCCTCTCTGCTTCCAGCGCCTTCTCCAAAACACCACATTCAAGCATGAGATGTTGCTTGGACTGAAGTCTTAGAAAAAGCTGTGTGGGGAGAGGAAGGACTTGGAACCACGCAAACCTGAGTCTGAACCGTGCTCTACCCTTCCCAGCTGAGTGCGGTCAAGGGAAGTTACGAACCTTTCTCAGCCTGAGTGTTCTGTAGGAAAAATGGGAATTTCCTTTGTTCCTCCTTCTCACGGTTTTTATACAAATTAAATGCTGAGTTAATGTTTAGAAAGCTCTTAGCACAATTCTTGGCACAGAATAGATGCTCAATGAATACTCAGTTATTCCCCTTATAATCCTGGGAAAATAAGGCAGAACCTCCCTGCAGTCTTGTTTCAATTTGTATTTCCCTGTCGCTTGAGAGATTAATCTTTTTTTGATATGTATTTTGGCCGTTTGTATTTCTTATGTGAATTGTCTGTTCATATCTGCCATCCATTTTTCTCTTTTCTTCTTTTTTTAAATTATTTTTTAGGATTTTATTTATTTATTTGACAGAGAGAGAGAGAGAGATCACAAGTAGGCAGAGAGGCAGGCAGAGGGAGAGGGGGAAGCAGGCTCCTTGCTGAGCAGAGATCCCCATGTGGGGCTCGATCCCAGGACCCTGAGATCATGACCTGAGCCGAAGGCAGAGGCTTTAACCCACTGAGCCACCCAGGCGCCCCTCTTTTCTTCTTCTTCTTTTTTTTTTTTTTTTAAGATTTTGTTTATTTATTTGTCGGTGGGTGAGGGGAACGCACAAGCAGGGGGAGTGGCAGGCGGAGGGAGAAGCAGGCTCCTCAATGAGCAGGGAGCCTGATGCGGGGCTCCATCCCAGGACTCCGGGATCGTGACCTGAGCCAGATGCTTAACTGAGCACCCAGGCGTCCTGGGCATCCAGTTTTCTTTTAGGGTTTTGTGTGCCTTTTTTTTTTGTCTTTGGTTTAATGATTGGTGGAACATCTTTATACATTCTGAAATTCTTTGTTAATACAGTTTGCAGATTTTTTTCTTTGGGTTTGTCCCTTGCTTTGGCTTTTTTTTTTTTTTTAGATTTTATTTTTAAGTCCTCCGCACCCCACGTGGGGCTTGAACTCACAACAACCCCAGACCAAGAGTGAGTGTTTTACGAACTAAACCGGCAAGGTGCCCTGCCTTTGGCTTTCTGCCGTCTTTCAACATACAAAGTCGGTTTTTCTTTCTACACAGAGTACGCCCAAATCTGTCCATGAGGGCTGGTCCTGTATAGGCTGATTTAGTTGGCAGTTTGGGGGGCCGCAGGGACTCTCCCCTTGACCAGCGCCCTGCCCAGAGCTTTCTCAGACCCTCCATTGTTCTCTACACGAACGTGAAACACTGCTGCGGTGCTGTTTGACCCATCCTGCTGAGTCCCACTTCTGTCCCCAAATGCACACACTCCCACCTACTGGTTTCTGGAAGGATCACATCTTTCTTTTACTGGTTGGCTGATTTGGGACAACTCCAAGATCTGACTGAGAAATTAGCAGCTGAATGAGACTTTGGATGTCCTCCATCAACCCTCTCTTTGGGGCGCAGGGCTGACTGGATCTCTCCATATTCCCCCACCCCAGCCAGTTGCCCAGACCCACATTAACTGACCCATTTACCTGATGCATTTCTGAGAAGTTCTGTGTAAATCTAATTTGATAGATGTATTTTAATGCTCTAGGAGAGAAGGAAAGTAAAATAAATGTTATAAATTCTGGGGCGCCTGGGTGGCTCAGTCGTTAAGCGTCTGCCTTCTGTTCAGGTCAAAATCCCAGGGTCCTGGGATCGAGCCCCGCATTGGGCTCCCTGCTCAGCTGGAAGCCTGCTTCTCCCTCTCCCTCTCCCACTCCCTCTGCTTGTGTTCCCTCTCTCGGTGTGTCTTTCTCTGTCAAATAAATAAATAAAATCTTTTAAAAAATGTTATAAATTCTAACTCATTTATTGGGAACTTACCATGTGCCATCTGATGATGAAGCCCTTTAAAGACCTTATTTAATCCTCATGACAATGAGGGAAGCTCAAAAATGTCTCCACTTTATAGATAAGGAGCCTGAAGATCAAAGAGGTTGGGTTTGTTTGTTTGTTTTGTTTTGTTTTTTTATAAATCTTTTTTTTTTTTTAAGATTTATTTATTTATTTATTTGACACAGAGAGATCACAAGTAGGCAGAGAGGCAGGCAGAGAGAGAAGAGAGAGGAGGAAGCAGGCTCCCTGCCGAGCAGAGAGCCTGATGTGGGCCTCGATCCCAGGACCCTGAAATCATGACCTGAGCCGAAGGCAGAGGCTTTAACCCCTGAGCCACCCAGGCGCCCTGTTTGTTTTGTTTTTATTATTTATTTATTTATTTTAAAGATTTTATTTATTTATTTCACACAGAGAGAGAGATCACAAGCAGGCAGAGAGGCAGGCAGAGAATGAAGAGGCTCCCTGCGGAGCAGAGAGCCGGATGCGGGCCTCCATCCCAGGACCCTGAGATCCTGACCTGAGCTGAAGGCAGAGGCTTTAACCCACTGAGCCACCCAGGCGCGCTGTTTGTTTGGTTTTTAAAGATTTTATTTATTTATTTGACACAGAGAGAGAGAGAGAGATCACAAGTAGGCAGAGAGAGAGGGGGAAGCAGGCTCCCCGCTGAGCAGGGAGCCCGATGCAGGACTCAATCCCAGGACCCTGAGATCATAACCTGAGCCGAAGGCAGAGGCTTAACCCACTGAGCCACCCAGGCGCCCAAAGAGGTTGTTATGTAGGTTGGCCAAGGTCACCCAGTTGGAATGTTGCCAGATTGGGCAAATAAACATGCAGGGGCCCAGTTAAATTTGAATTTCATATAAATGAGTAATTTTTTAGTATAGCAGACCTCAACCATTGCATGCAGTATTTAATCTGGCAACCCTATCCACATGGTGAGTGGGGAATGTGAACAGGAATCCAAGTCTCCTGATTCCTCAGTGCCTTGCAGTGGTAAGACCACAGAGTACTTGCATGGAATTCTTTGAAAAGACAGTTCTTGTACTAAGAAGTCATGTACTTCTTGTACTAAGTTTTGTACTAAGTACAAGTCTTGTACTAAGTTTTGGGCTCCGCCTCAGACACACTGAATAAAAGGTCTGGGGGTGGAACATCCGTAACAAACACCCTCAGCCATGGAACCCCTACTCCCCAGGGAGTCCTTTGCACTCTGAAATTTGAGAGCACTTCAATATGTATCCAGCTTGCAAATTTAGATGCCCATATTCAGCGGTCTTGTGGTTGCCAACATTCCTAGTAACTCTTTATATTCCTTCAATCAGCCATTCATTCAACTCCTTGACAAATATTTACTGTTGGAGGGCCTGTCCTGCCAGCCAGAGATAGAAAGATGAATTAGACGCAGCCCCTGCCCTTGAGGAACAGGGACTGATAAGTAAACAGACACATTATGGTGGGTGGTGGGTGCTGGGTTGGACAGCAGCGTAGTAGAGATCACGATAGAGATTTGGTCCAAAGCAGAGAGGGTGAGCATGGGAGCAGTCAGATACAAATTCTAGGAGATTCACTTTAGCCAGGTCTTGAAGGGTCCATGTTTTTGTCTTCCTCTGAAGAGATATAACACAGGATAGTGGATATAAATTTGAGCCAGTGCTTATGTCTTGCCATAAGAGATAAATTCAGATGAAGGAGAAAATGAACACAAGGGCTCCAGAGTCAGACATCTTGGTTACATACAAGTTCCACCACTTACTGGTCATGAGACCGTGGCCATGTACTAACCCATCCTCTCTGTGTCTCAATCTGTCTTCTGGGAAATGGGGATGACAACATTACCTATCTCATTGGTTTGGTGTACAATTAAGTAATCCATATAAAACGCCTAACACAGCTCCTGAAAAGTAGTAAGGATGCAATGGAGTCTACAATCGACAATTCCTCCTTCTCTACTAGATCTTTCCTTCAGCCTACAAATGCATTGTACTGTCTTCCCATCCTTGACCTCCTATCCTCCTCTGACTATTGGTACGTTATCTCTTCCTTTTTTATGGCACAGCTTAGAAAGAATCACCCATTCCTAATTGCCTAATTCCACTTTCTCATCTCCTCTCTCCTGAACCCTCTCCATGGAGCCTGCTCTTGGCAAGGTTGCTGATAAGCTTCACAATGCAGTTCCAGTGGGCAATTCTGTTTCTGTCTCTAACCCCATAGCAGTATTCAACACAGTTGATCTGGCCACGCCTGATGAAGTGCTTGCTTCCCTTGGCTCCCAGAACACCACACTCACCTGGTTTTCTCCTCCTCCTTCCCTGCTGCTGCTTCCCCATCTCCCTGGCTGCCTCTTCCTCCTCCTGTCCTGGTCCTACTGTTGGATGTAAAAGTCCACAGGGCTCAGTCCTCTCACCTCTTCTCTGTCTATAGTCACTTCTTAGGTGATCTCTTGTAATCTACTGATTTAAAATCCCACCTTTCTTCTGTTGATTCCCACGTTGATAGCACCAGCTCATATCTCTCCTGAACTCAAGACGAAACAGTCAATTGCCTGTGTAACATCACCATTGGGTGTCCAGTAGGCATCTTTGATTCAGCCCATCCATAAACAGACTCATGACTTACCACCTGTCCCTACCCAGAATCTGTTCTTCCTTCAGAGTTTTCCATCCCAGTAAATAGTACCATCCTTCACACGGTTGTTCAGGCCAAAAGCCTTAGAATCACTCTTGATTCCTCTTTCTCTCATTCCCCACACCCACACTCAAATTCTGTCCATTCTAATTTCAAAAGGCATCCCAAGTCCAATACTTCTCAGTTCCTCCGAAGCAAGGTTTCTTAGCTTCGATACTCCGGACATCCTGGACTAGGTAACTCTTTGTTCTGAAGGCTGTCCTAGGCTTTATTATTGGATGCTTGGCAGCATCCCTGGTCTCTCCCCACTAGATGCTAGTAGCATCTTCCTGGTTGTGACAACCAAAAATGCCTCCAGATGTCACCAAATGTCCCTGGCCTGGGTAGTAGGGGGTGAACAGGGCGGGGCAAAATCACCTTGGTCGAGAACCACGTCTCCACAGCTGCCATTCCCTAGGTTTCAACCATTATTGTCTCTTACCAAATAGCCTCCTAAATGTTTCCCTACCTCCATTCCAGCTCCTCCTTCTCCATATAGCCGCAACAAGAGTAATCTTTTTTTAAATTTATTTATTTATTCAAAATAGGCTCCATACCCCACGTTGGGCTTGAACTCATGACCCTGAGACCAAGAGTTTCATGCTTTACCCACTGAGTTAGCCGGGCGCCCCTGAATGAATTATTCTTTAACTTTTCTTTTTAAGATTTTATTTATTTATTTGAGAGACACAGAGTGAGCAAGAGACAGCACAGGAGCAGGGGCAGAGGAAGAGGCAGAGGCAGAGCCGAGAGCAGGGCTGGATCCCAGGACCCTGGGATCATGACCTGAGCCGAAGGCAGATGCTTAACGACTGAGCCACCCAGGCGCCCCAAGGCTCCAAATTTTTAACAGACGTGCAACTCAAGGGGCATAATCTTTCCAAAATGATTTACTTCTGGATTGGGAACAGGCCCAGATGGTTTCAAAGCTAGAAGACGTGACAACAGGGTTCTGCTCAGCTAACAACCTTATTCCCCCTGCTCTGTCCTCTTTTTGCCTGGAAACAAATTGAACATGCTGGTGTCATACGGGGAAGCTGCCTCAGGCCATTGAACCGGCTACACTGCAGGTGTTTTGACCTTGTCAGCCCATAGGATACATTTCATATTAAGTGATTATTCTTTTTTTTTTTTTAAAGATTTTTTATTTATTTATTTGACAGAGAGAGAGAGAGAGATCACAAGTAGGCAGAGAGGCAGGCAGAGAGAGAGGAGGAAGCAGGCTCCCCGCCAAGCAGAGAGCCCGATATGGGCCTCGATCCCAGGACCCTGAGCTCATAACCCGAGCCGAAGGCAGAGGCTTTAACCCACTGAGCCACCCAGGCGCCCTTAAGTGATTATTCTTGCGTATTTTTATACACTGTTTCATCTTTTTCTTTTTAAGATTTTATTTATTTATTTGACAGAGAGAGAGAGCACACACAAGAAGGGGGAGCAGGAGACAGAGGGAGGGAGAAACAGACTCCCCGTGGAGCAGGGAGACCCATGGACCCCGGAATCGTGAACTGAGCCGAAGGCAGATACTTAACTGATTGAGCCACCCAGGCTCCTGTTTCGTCTTTTTCAAGAACATTCTCATTGCTCAGTAATTTCTTGTGATGGCTGTGAATTGCAGCTCCACTTTCCCACCCTAATTTTATATACAGGGAAACTGGGGGTTAGAGGATTAACTTCATTCATTCCAAAAGTGTTTCCTGAACACCTTCTATGCGCCAGGTGCTGGGCTGGGTGACGAGGGATATGAGGATCACTAGGCAGGCATGCAGGGGCGAGAGGCAGGAATATTCTGTCTATAACTGAGGTGTGAAACAAGAGTTAGGAGAAGGTGATGTGATTGTTTCTATATTGGGAGACAACTTTTGAGAAGGTTTTATTGTGTGGGTAACACTTTTTTTTAACCCACTTTAAACATGTTGGCTCTTTTGTTCTTTCTATTCCTTGCATTTCTAATTCCTACAGATGCCAATTATTTTCAATGGGTCCATACTTACGCACACACAAATATGCATTGTAAAAACAAAATATGGACTATGCCTTCTTTTAAACTTAACCATATTTTGGCTATATCCAAGGATATTCATTACTGCAATCTATGTATTAGCAAGAGACTAAAGCCCATTAAAATGTCCATCAGTAGGGAACTAGGTAAATAGTTCCTCTTTAGGTGGTGTATTTTACAGTGGAAAAAAAATGAGATAGGTATGTATGGTATGGAACAATCTCCAAGCTACACTGTAAAGCATAAAAAGCTAGGGTGCCTGGGTGGCTCAGTCAGTTAAGCATGGGACTCTTGATTTCGGCTCATGTCGTGATCTTAGGGTCATGAGATCGATCCCCGTGTCAGGGTCCATGCTGGGGGTGGGGGGGAGTCTGCTTGAGATTCTCTCTCTCCCTCTCCCCCTGCACCTTCTCATGTGCGTGCTCTCTCTCTTTCTCAATAAATAAGCAAAACCTTTTTTAAAAAAGTGTTAAAGGCAAGCTGCAAGACAGAGTGTTTAAAAGGAAAAGATGGGTATATGTGTGTGTGAGAGAGAATAATAATTACACATACAAGTTTATATATGCATAAAACATTTCCGGAAAAATTCCTAAGAAACCATAAACAGTAGCTGTCTCTGGGATGGGAGACCGACTTATTTTTCATTATATACTGTATCATCATCCTGTGTGAATTCTTTTTACTGTGCATTTAAAAAATTTTTTCTTACTTTTTTTTTCTTTTAGTAATCTCTACACCCAATATGGGGCTCAAATTCACAACACAGAGATCAAGAGTCACATGCTTTTCTGACCGATGCTCAGGCACCCCAATTAATTAGTGCCTGCACATAGAAGGTGTTCAGTTTAAATTTTTCAGTTAAAAAAACAGTTAACTGGGACACCTGGCTGGGTGGCTCAGTCAGTAGAGCATGTGACTCCTTTTTTTTTTTTTTCAAAGATTTTATTTTATTTATTTGACACAGAGAGAGAGATTACAAGCAGGCAGAGAGGCAGGCAGAGAGAGAGGAGGAAGCAGGCTCCCTGCTGACCAGAGAGCCCGATGAGGGCCTTGATCCCAGGACACTGAGATCATGACCTGAGCCGAAAGCAGAGGTTTAACCCACTGAGCCACCCAGGCGCCCAAGCATGTGACTCCTGATCTCGGTGTTGTGAGTTCGAGCCCCACACTGGGTGTAGAGATTACTAACAAAATAAAGGAAAAAGAAAACCTTTTAATTAAAACCATTTAATTAAAAATAAACTAAGCAATATAGCATGGGCATTTCCCCCATGTTACTATACATTGTATATAGTATAACTTTTGTTGTCACATACCGTTTCGATATTTCACATGTATTAACTTATATGTCCCACTACAACCCTCAATCGTTCCATTTCACAGATAAGGAAACTGAGGCAACTTTCCCAAGGTCACATAGGTATTAGGTGGTGGAGCAGGAACTTGAACCCATGTGACCTGGCTCTGAAGTCCTTGCTCTTAACCATCTTGCCATGACATCATGACATCGCTCTCCCTCCCGTTAAGGGCTGCAAAGTATTTGAATCACACTTTATCTAACCAGTCCTCCTTTGATGTGCATTCTGGTTGCTTCTGGGATTTGGCTATTACCAGGCTGCAAAAACACCCTTGTGATTAACCCTTTGTGCTCTTGGGTAAATATATTTATAACAGAAATCTGCGAAGTGAAACCCCTACATCATCTAAAATTTGGTAGTCATTGCCAAATTCCATCCCATTGTTTTATTTCACCAATGTGTTCCCTCCTTGTCTGTGTGTGAGAATGAGGAAGTAGCCCCGAAGTCCAGTAGCTAGAAAAGGGGAAGCTCTGTCCTAGATGAAAACGGGATGAGCAGAGACACTGACTTGTGTGTTCTGTGAGGTCGACTAGCTCGTTTTTGTTCAACAGTTATTGTGCCCTTCCTGAGTGCATTTGAACAGAGGCAGAGTCACGGCAAACACACAGACATAGTCCATGCCTTCATGGGACAGACAGTCTGTGGAGAGAGGTGTTAATGAAGTAAACACAGAGTGAAAATATAACAATATGCAATAAAAGCTATCGGGGGAGAAAATGAAGTACTGTGGGAGGGAATAAGGGAGGCTTTCTTTAGAGGAGGTGGTCAGGAGAGAACCTTCTGCAGAAGAGACGTTACAGAGGGGACAGTAGGAAGAGTAGAAATTACTATTATCTTTTTTTTTCGACGTCTTTTTTTTTAAGATTTTATTTATTTATTTGACAGAGAGAGAGCACAGTAGGCAGATCAGCAGACAGAGGGAGAGGGAAAAGCAGGCTCCCCGCTGAGCAGGGAGTCCGATGCGGGACTCGATCCCAGGACCCTGGGATCATGACCTGAGTCGAAGGCAGAGGCTTTAACCCACTGAGCCACCCAGGCGCCCCTTAAGGAGCTATTTTTAAAATTTTTTGGTATTCTGTCAGGTTTTCCACTATCCCCACTGCCGGATAAAAGAGTTGGAAATTATCTGGTAAAAAGTTTAGAAATGTAAACTAAAATATTAATGAATGATATGATACACATAGCATTTTGTTCTATTTCATTACAGTTTTTCCTCTGCAGATATTTATAGCTGTGTTTTCATAGTTGATACCGTTCTTTTTTTTTTTTTTAAGATTTTATTTATTTGTTTGACACACAGAGAGAGATCACAAGTAGGCAGAGAGGCAGAGAGAGAGGAGGAAGCAGGCTCCCCGCTGAGCAGAGAGCCCTATGCAGGCCTCGATCCCAGGACGCTGAGATCATGACCTGAGCCGAAGGCAGAGGCTTTAACCCACTGAGCCACCCAGGCGCCCAGTTGATACCGTTCTTAAATCCAGTTGGTATTGGAACAATACGCTTTATTTATTTATTTATTTATTTATTTATTTATAAAAGATTTATTTATTTATTTATTTGACACAGAGAGAAAGAGAGATCACAAGTAGGCAGAGAGGCAGGCAGAGAGAGAGGAGGAAGCAGGCTCCCTGCTGAGTAGAGAGCCGGATGTGGGCCTCGAACCAGGACCCTGAGATCATGACCTGAGCCGAAGGCAGAGGCTTTAACCCACTGAGCCACCCAGGCACCCTGGAACAATATGTTTTAAAAGTTTAAAGTAACACATAGTGTTGAGGGGCCCTGGGAGAGTAATGCCACCATACTCCAAAGCAGGGCACTTTTGAGAGTAAAAGGTGGCAAGAGCTGGAAACTGGAATTGCCTTAACCAGGTGAAGTTGCTTGCCTTAATAACTTTGGTTGCCTTATTAATTTTTCAGAGACTGCATCCTGACATGTTTATTTGATTTTCAAAGCGACAAAGACATACTCTGGAAATCACACTTGGGAGTAAGTTAAGCTTGTGCCATTGCCGAGAAATGCTCAGTTATCTCCTGCACAAAGTTTGGACTCCCCCTCCCCGTCCTGAGTTGGATGGCACCCCCTGAGCCTCTGGGGCAGTGGTTCTCAAAATGCTGGCCTGGGCAACGCTGGGATTTTGTTCCTCCCCACACCCACCCACCAAGGGATATTTGGTAATGTTTGGAGACATTAGTGGTTGCACAACTGGATTGGGGAGAGTGCCGCTAGAAGCTAGTGGGTGGAAGCCAGGGATTCCACTCAGTATCCTACAGTACATACGATAGCCTCCCTACCCCCCCAACAAAGAATTATCAGCCCCAAAAGTCAACGCTGTCATGGTTGTGAAAATTTGCTGTAGGTACTGTGCTGTTGTTAAGTGCTTCATGAAGACAACTGTAATTGTCAACAGGTTAGCCTTCCCAGCTAGACCAGCAGCTCCATGATGACGGGTGATACGTGTGTCTTGTTGGGTGTTTGGCACACAGTTGACACTTAATAAGAATTGAAGGAAGAAGGTGCCTTGGTGGCTCAGTTAAGCCTCTACCTTTGGCTCAGATCATGATCCCAGGGTCCTGGGATCGACCCCCACATCAGGCTCCTTGCTCATTGGGGAGTCTGCTTCCCCTTCTCCCCGCCCCCTGCTTGTGCTCTCTCTCACTATCTCTCTCTCAAATAAAGAAATAAAATCTTAAAAAAAAAAAAGGATTGAAGGAAGGTGAAGAGATACACCCAGATTCAAACTTAGGACCCAGTGAAATCATGCTGCTTGATTTCTTTCGTGTGTGTGTGTATTCATAGTGTTATTTTTAAAAAGATTTTATTTATTTATTTGTTGGAGAGAGAGAGAGAGAACACAAGCAAGGGGAGAGGCAGGCAGAGGGAGAAGCAGGCTCCCTGGTGAGCCCAGGACCCTGGGACCATGACCCGAGAGGAAGACAGATGCTTAACCGACTGAGTCACTCAGGCATCCCTATGTACAGTGTTATGCTAGTTCCAGGTGTACAATATAGTGATTCAACAAGCCCATACATCACCTACTGCTCACCAGGACGGACAAGTGCATTCCTTAATCCCCATCACCTATTTACCCCAAACCCCCACCCACATCTCCTCTGGTAAGCATCAGTTTGTTCTCTATTGTTAAGAGCCTGTTTCTTGGTTTGCCTCTCTCTTTTTTTTCCTTTGCTCTTTTGTTTTTTCTTAAATTACATATATGAGTGAAATCACATGATATTTCTTGCAAGCTGCTTATTCTTTGAGTTATTTCCCACTTCCCTTTGGGCACAGTAATTGGATGATAAGCATTGCATTCTCCAACATTTAACAAATATTTACTAAGCACTTTCTAAATACTGGCAGTGTTTTAGGTACTGGGAATACAGCTATGAACAAGGCAGAGTCCCACTGCTCAAATTTTATTCTCAGAGGGGAAGACAAACAATAAGCAAGGAAATAAGATGGCTTCAGACAGTGATAATTATCATGAAGAAAATAAAAGTGGGGCACCTGGCTGGCTCGGTTGGTAGAGCATGCAACTCTTTTTTTAAAGATTTTATGTATTTATTTGAGAAAGAGAGCACCAGGGCTCATGAGCAGGGGGGAGTGGCAGAGGCAGAGGGAGAGGGAGAGAGAGAAGCCAACTCCCAGATGAGCGGGGAGCCAGATCCTGGACTCCATCCCAGGCCCCTGGGATAATGACCTGGGCCCAAGGCAGACACTAACGAACTGAGCCACCCAGGTGCCCCAGCATGCAACTCTTGATCTTGGGGTCCTGAGTTCGAGCTTCACTCTGGGTATAGAGATTACTTTTAAACAAGCAAACAGGGGTGCCTGGGTGGCTCAGTGGGTTAAAGCCTCTGCCTTTGGCTCAGGTCATGGTCTCAGGGTCCTGGGATCGAGCCCCACATCGGGCTCTCTGCTCAGCAGGGAAGCTGCTTCCTCCTCTCTGCCTTCCCCTCTGCCTACTTGTGATCTCTTTCTGTGTCAAATAAATAAATAAATAAAATCTTTAAAAAAATGTTTAAACAAGCAAACAAAGTGTAATGCGATCGGGAATGACGCAGGCAGGATGGCATATTCTAGGTAGGGTGACCAGGTGACATTTGAACTAATTTTGAGAGCAAGCCATCCATGGAAAAGCTCCTGGCCAGGACAACTGTACTTGCAAAGACCCTGAAAGGAAACAGTGGCCACTCAATAAAAATTTAAGGGAAAGGCGCCATCACTTACCCCATGGAAACATTTGGAGTTTATTTTTTATTTATTTATTTATTTTTACACACAGAGAGAGAGATCGCAAGTAGGCAGAGAGGCAGGCAGAGAGAGAGGAGGAAGCAGGCTCCCCGCTGAGCAGAGAGCCGGATGCGAGGCTCCATCCCAGGACCCTGAGATGATGACCTGAACCAAAGGCAAAGGCTTAACCCACTGAGCCACCCAGGCGCCCCTGAACTTTATTCTAACTGCATTCCGGAACCCCGAAATATGTTGTTAAACGATCACCGTGGCTTCCGTGGGAGAATGTATGAAACATCTATATTTGGAGTCTAAAATACTTGTCATAAGTAGTCCCATTTCTCCGCTGTTCTTGTCAAAAGCGAAACCTCCTCGACCCAGCAGCGGGCGCTGTAGGCGCAGGGTCAGCGGAATGTAACACTCAGCACTCTTTGGTTCTTTCCGAGGGGTGGGTCGCTTCCGGGAGTGGCCTCGTCGCCCGGCGCCCTCCTCTCTAGCCGCCCGCCTCTGTGGTCGCCGTGGGCCCGCCCCTCTTCGGGTGACCGAGAGCTCCTTGGTCTCTTCCCGCAGCCCAGTCTCGGGCAGCGGAGCTCCCGAAGAGGTCGGGAGTCGGCTTATGGCGGTCCCGGGGCCCGCGGCCGGGGCTGGCGCCAGGTGAGCAGGTTGGCTGGGGAGGAGAGCCGGGCCTCTGGGTGCCCTCCCTGGGGCTGTGTGGCTTGAAGAGCCTCGACCCCGGCGAAGGAGGAGCTCCGGAAGGGGCGCCCACCCTCCCGCGATCCGAGGCTGCCTCCAGCACGCTGGCTGTGGGATCCTCTCCCTCGGTGTCTGTGTGTGTGTGTGTGTGTGGGGGGGTGCGGATCCGCTCCCCCCACCCCCCGCCCCAGAACTTCCAAGTGCACAGAACTGAGTTAATCGTCCAGTTGTTGGCACACTGTGGTCCAGTGCAAGGCCCCTCTTGTGTTTTACTTTATTGTCTTTCTCTCTTCTTTCCTTACTCTCAATCCCATTTCACCCCCTTTCGCAGACACCCACTCTGGTGTATTATAAGCGTACAGCCCAGTTGCGTGCCTGTTACCTTGAAAGATAGATTGTGGTTTTTGAATTCCTATAAATGATAATATGCTGTGATTTTTTAAAAAACTTTTTTACTCAGCATTGTGTTTTTGAGATCATACATTCAATAGTAATCTAGTTTCTATTTCCGAGAGCTGCATGATACTACCCTATGTACTTTGGACCGCGTTTTACTTATATATTGCCCAAGTGATGGACACTTAGATTGCTTCCAGTTTTTAACCGCCACAAACATGCTGGCACTCGTCTCCTTGTGGACATGGGTAATATTTTCCTGGATTATCCACTGCAGGGTAGGATGCTAGGTCATACCTAATTCTGCGGAATTGTTTTCTGGAAAGGTCATATGAGTTTATACTTCCCAACAGCATTGCATAAAGGTTCTGGCTTCCCCACATCCCAGGAATGTTTGGTCTATTGTTTGGTTTTCTGATGTTTTATCAATCTGATGGGTTGTAAGGTGGCATCCCATTGTGTTTTCATGTATTAAGCATTTGGGTTTCCCCTTTTCTGAATTGCCTGTTTGTATCCTTTTCCCACTTTCTGTGGATTTCCTATCTTCCTGCCTTGCAGGAATTCCTCGTGTGCTCTAGATTTTAATTTCTTGTTGGTTTTACGCTATGCACACACCTTCCCCCAGTCTTTTAATCTATGGCACTGTATTGAGCAAAAATAAATGAAGTCCATCAGTTCTCCCCATTATCAAAATTTGTGGGTTTGGGATCTTATTTGAGGAATATCTTCCCACTGTATCTTCATTAAGATATTCTCCTGCATTTCCTTCTATTAACTAAATAGAATTTCACATTTAGATTTTTAATCCACTTGGAGTTTTAAAATTTTATCTTTCTAAGCGATTTGAGGTAATGAACTTAATTTTCCTTCACCATTTTAAATTAATAACTAATGAACTAATAATTAAAAATTGGAGAGCCTGTGCAGCTCAGATTCAGGTGCGCCTGGATGTCTCATTGGGTTAAGCCTCTGCCTTCGGCTCAGGTCATGATCTCAGGGTCCTGGGATTGAGCCCCACATCAAGCGCTCTACTCAGCAGGGAGCCTGCTTCTCCCTCTGCCTCTACCTGCTTCTCTGCCTACTGGTGATCTCTCTCTCTCTCTGTCAAATAAATAAATAAAATCTTTAAAAAAAAAAAAAAAGAGCTCAGATTCTTGGAGCTAGGTGGCCTTTGTCCAAACCCTGAGGCTGCCACTTACCAGGTGGGTGACAGGGCAAGTTACTTAACCTCTTTTGCTTCAGTTCCTCATCTATAAAATAGGATATAGTCTCCATCTCTTAGGGTTGTGACACCCGAATGAATTAATACATGTAAAACACATGTAGAACAGTACTGGGAATGTAGTATGTGCTTAATAAGTGTTCAAAACTATTAGTATTACTATCACCTTTCTTGAGATAAAACCTCTATCATGTGCCCATAGAAACATAGGTCTGTTTTTTTCTTTTTGGTCTCTGTCTTGTTGGTCTTTTTGTTTTGGTATTAAAACCACAGTTTTTCTGAATTAAAACCACAGCCCTGCAATATAATTTGTCTGTTTTTTTGACAGAGAAGGGCATGATTGCATAAGCTCGAGGTGGGGAGCCAGAGGGAAACGGAGAGAATCTTAAGCAGGCTCCACGCTCAGCGTGGAGCCTGACACAGGACTCAGTCTCATGACTCTGAAATCACAACCTGAGCTGAAATCAAGAGTTGGATGCCCAACCGACTGAGCCCCCCAGGCCCCCCAGATTTGTCTTAATAATCGATGGTTTGGGTCTCCAGTTCTTTTCCTATTCTTCACAGTTGCCCTCAGCTACTCATGGGCCTTTATATTTCCATATAAAGTTCCTCAGAGAAGTCCTGCTTTTTGTTATAGACTACTTTTATAGACTACTTTTGTTAGAAATGAGGTCTTTATAATGTTAAGTCATGCCAGCTCTATTTAAGTCTTTTTCGCATCCTATAATAGAGCTTTTTTGTTTTTGTTCTAAAATGTCTTATCCTGGGCGCCTGGGTGGCTCAGTGGGTTAAAGCCTCTGCTTTCGGCTCAGGTCATGATCTCAGGGTCCTGGGATCGAGGCCCGGATCGGGCTCTCTGCTCGGCAGGGAGCCTGCTTCCTCCTCTCCCTGTCTCTCTGCCTACTTGTAGTCTCTCTCTCTGTGTCAAATAAATAAAATCTTTAAAAAAATAAAAATAAAAAAAAATAAAATGTCTTATCCTGGGGCGACTGGCTGGCTCAGTCGGTAGAGCTTGCAACTCTTGATCTTGGGGTTGTGAGTTCGAACCCCATGATGAGTGGAGAGGTTACTTAAACATAAACACTTTTGGGCACGTGGGTGGTTCAGTCAGTTAAGCATCTGCCTTCAGCTGGTCATGATCTCAGGATCCTGGGATCAAGCTGGGAGTCGGGCTTCCTGCTCAGGGAGGAGTCTCCTCCCTCTGCCCCTCCCCTCACTTGCTCTCTCGCTGTTTCTCATAAATAAATAAAACCTTTAAAAAAAAATTGATCCCATGACCCTGAGATCATGACCTGAGCTGAAATTAAGAGTCGGAGGCTTAGCTGACTAAGTCACCCAAGGCCCCTAAAAATAAAATCTTAAAAAAAAAAATTGTGCGGTACCTGGGTGGCTCAGTCAGTTAAGCCTCTGACTTTTGATCTCACCTCAGGTTTGATCTCAGGGTTGTGAGCTCAAGCCCCACATTGGTCTCCATGCTGGGCGTGGGGGCCTACTTAAAAAAATATATATCTCACAGATTCTTTTTAAAAGTTAATTCATGGATGTTTTACAGTTGTTTTAATGCTTTTCTTTTGTAAGTGACATCTTATTTTCTTTGTATTTTCCAGTTGGTTATTGTTGATCTAGAACACTATCGATATTTGTATGTTAACCCTGTATCTAGCTGACCTCCTTTTATTTCCAGCATTTGTCTATTGATTTGCTGTTTGCTGTGTAAGTGATCACATTATCTGCAAATAAAGACAATTTAATCTCTCCCCTTTTAATTCTTTTACCTCATTTATTTTTCTTTATTGATTTAGCCAGGACCTTAAAATCCTTGATGGGCTTTCTTGTCCTGTTTGTGACCATAAAGAGGATGTGGCTAAAGTTTCTTCATTAACTATGTTTTTTTGCTGTAAATTTTTGGTGAATAGCCTTTTATTAGCATTTACCAGCTTAAAGAAATTCCTTTCTCTGAGCCCTGGTCTGCTCCAGGCCTGCCGCCCTCAGCATCGGTAAGCCATTCTTCCTGCATGGCCTGGACCCTCCCCAGAACAATGTAGATCAACTTGGTCACTGCTCTCTAAGGCTTCACTGCCGTCCTAGGGTTCTCCCAACTTCTCCTGCATCTCTTCTTCAGGCCCAGGTTAGATCTGCGGTTTCTCCAACGGTTCCTACAGATACAGAAGGTTTTGTTTCCCTCCTGGTCATCACAGAATGCCTTGATGTTCCTGACCCTGTTGTGTGTCACCCTACTGAGTGAGTGAGTGAGCCCAGGGTATGGGGGGAGGGCAACCCTGGTTTGGGGTCCCTTCTTTCTGGGGAGTTGATAAGACAAAGACTCAAGGGAAGCCTCTCTCCTCATTTTCTCCCCCTTCATCACTGACTTCGGTCGGACCCCTCTCCCCACCCCAGAACAACTGGTGGTCTACCAGGTTGGCCTGATCCCCAGTCAGTACTATGAGGCCCTGGGAAACAAAGACTTGGATGGGTTTAAGACCCGGACATTGCTGGCTGTGGTGCTCATCGTTCTCAACTCCACGGTAAGGTCTTCTCCCTGGGTGTCTTCCTCTCTGGCCTCGTATGAGCCGAATGCCCACTGGGACTTAGCCACCAGGAAGCAGGAATCAAGCTGTGGGGGTGTGTTCCCCCCCCCCCCCCTTTCTGGGAACTGGAGGTCAGAACCCTGTCCAGGGCATTGATTTTGCTGTTCGGCCAATTCCTGGGATGTTTCGAACTCCCAGGACTAGACCATGACAGTCTGGTTTAAGTCAGCATTTAGCAAAAATGATCTTGTCCCTTCCATTTCCCATTACTCCTGCCTCGGGGAACTCCGAGCATTTGAAAACTGGGATCAGCAGCCAGGAGACACTTGCTTCTCTGTGGGGCTGAGGCTGTGGTTCAGCCTGGCACCGTGTCACACCTCCCAGGCTTGGCACCTGCTGCTTTCCTGCAGAATGGCCTCCTTCCTCACCCTTGTTCACTTGGTTAGTGCCTGCTCACTTTTCAAGGTTCTGCTCTTGTCACCTCCTTCCAGTCCTCCTCAACCTTCCTGTTTCCTCCGCCAAACTCTGCCCTCTTCTCTGCTTAGCTAATACTTTGAGTTAACCTCTGCTGTAACACTTCTCACACCCTGTGATTGTTTCCTTGCTAGACTGAGCTCATTGTCATTGCCTCGGATTTAGCGTGTAGGTGCTCCATCAGCGGTGAACAATCAGTCAGGCCTCCACTAGGACTTGAGCCTAATGTTCTGTCTGCCTGTGCCGCCTGTTCTCTTGGGGAAGCCCCTTCTCATCACACCTGGACATTTTGCATGGGTCTTCTGGTAGTAAACACCTATGCATACAGAACTCTCTTCCAAGTTTTGGGGAACAGAAAAGTGAGAACATACATGGCATAGAAGAGATCATCCCCGATCTCCACAAGCTCACCTGCTCTGGGGATAAGACAGGACAACAGAAAGGGGCCAGAGGCCTGTGCTTGGTGAAGGAATGAGCATGGGAGGCAGGGAAGGAGAGAAGGGCCCCCTGACTTGACACTTTAGCACAGCAGAAGTGCTGAGTGGACAGAGACTGATCGGAGTGGGCTGGGACCGGTCAGCCGACACTGTCTGCTGGCCCTGAGCTCCCCGCTGAGACGTGCAGAAGCCATCGTCCCACTCCCTCACTTCCTCTCGCTTCCCACACCACACAGCTGAAGAGCTTGGACCAGTTCACCTGCAACCTGCTGTACGTGCGCTGGAGGAAGGACCTCACGGAGCACCTTCACCGCTTCTATTTCCAAGGCCGCGCCTACTACACCCTCAACGTTCTGCGGGACGATGTTGATAACCCGTAGGTGCCTCTCTCCGTCCTCCCCACCCCCTGCAGGGTTCTGGGGTCTGGCTCGGCCCTGGAGAGTCCTTGCCGAGGGCCCCTTGAGATCACCCCCTGTTCTCTGCGAGTGTGGATAAGCACTGTAGGGGACGGGGACGTGGTGGAGGCACCCCGAGCAGCTGCGGGGCTCAGGATGGGGAACTAAAAGATCGGAGCAGCTCCCTTTTGTCCACTTTATATCCTGTGCTTCCCAGCCAGGCACCCTCCGAAGAAAGTGCCCTTGCTAGCAAACCAGCTCTCGGGTTTTTCAGCAGTAAAAAATTAGTGCTGCCCAGGGCTCAGTGTAAGATTCCCATCTTCATTCTTTCACCTCCCAGTTGGTAGGCCTTCATTCTCAGAGCCTCAGGTTATCTTTCTGGAAAATGGGGATGATAGTTCCTATCTCAAGAATCTTATCTCAGAGGATATTCATGTAATACACCTGTGCAGTGCCTGGCATGTGGCCAGTGTCCCAGTGTGAGTTAGCGCTGGTTATTTAACAGGTAAGGAAACTGAGGCCCAGAGAATGCAAGTGACTTGTCCAAGGTCACGGCTGTCACTGGAAATGGGAGTCAGTGGGACATAGAGGGGTCCCTCCTCACACGCATTCCCTCTCCGCTCACCACCCCCAGGCCCTTTTTCACCTGGGGTGACCTTTTGTCAGCTGAAGCTGAGCTTTGAAGCAGAGATGCTTGGGATTCCTGTTGCCTCTTATCTTTCTCTTCTAGGCTTCTCCATGACTCAACCCCTATGAAGCTTCTGCAGCCAGAGCTAAAATGGGGGCAGACTCAGGTTCGCAGAAGAGATTGGGAGGAGCGGGACAGGGGATAGCTTTCCTGCTCAGCCAGAAGCTCAGCTCTTCTACCCTGGGTCTTTCTCTGTGCTGCTCAGAACTAGCTCAGGACCCCTGGGTACTGGCCCTTTTTTTTTTTTTTTTTTTTTTTTTTTAATTTATTTGAGAGAGTGTGAGAGAGAGCATGAGAGGGGAGAAGGTCAGAGGGAGAAGCAGACTCCCCATGGAGCTGGGAGCCCGATGTGGGACTCGATCCCGGGACTCCGGGACCATGACCTGAGCCGAAGGCAGTCGCTTAACCAACTGAGCCACCCAGGCGCCCCAGGTACTGGCCCTTTCATTTGCTACTTCTCCTGAGGGGTAAACTGAGGCGCCCCAAGAAGCAACTCTTCAGAACCCTGTTTAAAACTCCTAAGGGCCTTAGTGCCTCCAGGAAAACCAGTGCTTGTCCGGGTCCATCTTCCCCTGGGATTGTGGCTAACAGTGCTGAAAGGCAAGGTCAGAGTAAGAGGTAAACTCTCAGCTCCCTCCACCCTCCACCCTCCACCCTGCTCCCTGGTCCAGTCTCTCTGTGTCGTTGGCTCCAGGGACCAGCGCATCAGCCAGGACGTGGAACGGTTCTGCCGGCAGCTCAGCAGCATGGCCAGCAAGCTGATCATCTCCCCCTTCACCCTCATCTACTACACCTACCAGTGCTTCCAAAGGTGAAGCCTCTCCTCCCCCCAGCCCAGGTCCCTCACTCACACAAGCTCCCCCAGGTCAGGGTCCAGAAGAGGCTGGTCTGCCTTCCCCCCGTCGCCCCTGCAGCCCAGGAAGGCTTCCTCTGTCCTGTGCTCAGGCCCCTTCCCACCCTTTGGACATGGGGTGTTTCAGTGTCACAGGGGTTCTGGTACTCTGACAACCTAGACCAGGTGCCAGCTGCCCCCACGCAGGAGCAGAGGTCCCACAGGACTCCTGGCTGAAACTGGACAAGGGCTGCTTGAAAGTGAACAAGAATCGGGGCTGAGGCCTGTGAGGATGTGTGACACCCCCCACCCTCCCTCTCTCTGCCTTCCAGCACGGGCTGGCTCGGGCCTGTGAGCATCTTCGGGTATTTCATCCTGGGAACCCTGGTGAACAAAATGTTGATGGGGCCCATCGTGGCACAGCTGGTGCAGCAGGAGAAGCTGGAGGGGGATTTTAGGTATGTTCCCCTTGCTTGAGGTTTCTGGGCTGAGCATAATGGGAGTCTGGAGTAAGATAGCCTTTTTTTTTTTTTTTAAGATTTTATTCATTTATTTGACAGGAAGAGACACAGTGAGAGAGGGAACACAAGCAGGGGGAGTGACAGAGAGAGAAGCAGGCTTCCTGCTGCTGAGCAGGGAGCCTGATGCGGGGCTCAATCCCAGGACCCTGGAATCATGACCTGAGCCCAAAGCAGATGCTTAACAATTGAGCCTCCCAGGTGCCCAAGATAGCCTCTTTTGAATCCCAGCCTGTGCTAGTCACTAGCCATGTGCTCTTGGGTGAGGTCTTGAACCTCCCTAAACTTCAGTTTTCCTGTCTTTAAAATGGGGATGGTACTGTTGTCCGCAGAGAGGATTGTGAGGAGCATTGAGATTCTGCGTGAGAAGCACTGAGAACTGTGTCTGGTTGGCCATCATCATCCCTTGGCCTTCTCGTGTGCTTCTGTTCCAACCTCCCTGTCTTGGCTCACCTGGTAGATCCAGCCCCTGCACTGGGCTTCTTGGCCTCCTGCTTCAGGTTGGGTCCTGGGAGGAGGTGGTGTGGGCAGGAATGCACCTGTCCTCTGGGGCGGTAATGGGTTGCCCTGTCTGCAGGACTCCTGCCACCCCACCCAGGCCCTGGGATTCCAGTCCTGTGACAGCTCAGGGAAGGGCTGGGCCTTTTCAAGGTGGTGCCAGGTTCCTCTTCATCCAGAGGTCTTCTTGGTCCAGGCCTCCGAAAGGAGAGGGGCCAGCACTGCCCATTGTCAGCACATGTTTCTCTTTGGCCTGCCCAGGTTCAAGCATATGCAGATCCGGGTGAATGCTGAGGCTGCTGCCTTTTTCAGGTGAGTCAGGTGGGGGATCGTTTCCTTCTGCCTCATCAGAGCTGATAGCGGAGATGGCAGAAAAGGAAAGACGAATCGTACAGCCCTCCAGCTATCACAGACCCGCGGGTATGAGCATCCTTACACTTGGCTGTGACCCTCACCCCATGTCTCTCCCTGTCCTTGTCTGCCTCATCCTTAGATCCAGGGATTTGCTTCTGAAGCTGCTTGTTCCTTCTAGTGGCCCAGCAGGGGGCATAAATTTGTTCCAAGAATGAAACGAGTAAATGCTTCTCATCTTGGTGATGACTCTAAGGCATTGCCTCTGCCTCTGTTTTTCCATCTGTAAAATGGCTTTCTGCCAGTGCCTGATTGCCGATCAGCATCTCAAAGACTGATCCTCTGTCTCTGTAGGAGGGGAGGGAAAGGAGCCCTCAGGAGATGAGGAGACTGCTTCCCACAATCACCATCCATGTAGAACAAAGTGTCTGATTTCCTGACAGCAGCATTGTGAAATCTCATTCCTCCCTCAGCGTCAGGGTGGGTCCCTGGGCCCTGCCTTCTGTGAGACCTCTGCAGTCACTCTTTGGCCCCAGAGAGAGAACTCAGGCTTCAGAGGTGTGTCGAAGGACTGGAAGCTGCTCTTGGATCACCTGGAGCTGATAGCCCTGGGACCTTTGCACTTGTCTGTCTTTGCTGCACTTTGCAGCTGCCACCACTTGGGGGCGCCAAGAATGCTAGGCCTCCCTGAGGTGGGGTTTGGTTGTGTGGTGGTAGGGCTGGGCCTGTGCCAAGGGCATTTGGATTCTGCAGCGTCTGGGCTCTGGGGAAGGTTCTGGGCTCTGGGGAAAGTAGGTTGGTTCTTGGAGCTCTAGATGGGCTATCCCTCTGACACTTTCCATGTCCCACGTACAGAATGCAGTGTGCCTGCCTGCCCCCCTAAACTGGGAGCTCAAGGACAGGGACTATTTTATCCACTTGTGTATCTCACTGGCTAACTGCACAGAACCTGCCACCTGGCAACTGCTCCATGTATAGTTGCTTAAGAACAATGCTTATTTACTAAGGGCCCCTCTTCTGCCTGGCACTCTCTATTTAGAAATCCTCTAACTTATGTCGTAGGTATGATTGGCCCCACTTTACAGAAGAAGACACTGAGACTCTGAGGCTTAAGGAACTAATCAGTGTCACCCAGCTAGCAGTTGGCCAGAGCCAGGATTTGAGCTAGGTCTGCCCAGTCTAGAGTTCAATACTGTGCTGAGGACATGAAGCCGTGAATGGAGGCTAGTGGCAGAGAGGGTCTGAGGTGAAGACCATTTGGATGCGCCTGGTCCCCAGAGGAGAGTGTGGTGAGGGCTGGAGGGTACCCCCCCGCCCCCAGCCTGGCTGAGGCTTCCCGGGCCCCATCGACATCCCAGCCTTTCTCATCAGAGCTGGGCATGTGGAGCACATGAGAACAGACCGCAGGCTGCAGAGACTCCTTCAGACCCAGAGGGAGCTGATGTCCAAGGAGCTCTGGCTGTACAGTAGGTGGAGGGAGCCCGGGGAGGTAGGAACCCCAGGAGCGGGACAGTCTCCTTCCCTTGCCCCACCTCCCCGCCTTCTCTCTGCACTCATCACTTTGCTGGCATGAAGGAATTAACCACGGGGAGCCACGGGCTTTGCCAGGAGTGTCCTGGGGAGAACGAGGCTCCAGGGACTAGCTTGGTCCTATTTGGCGTCGTCTTCCCTCAGAGCGCATCAGTGGTTCCCGGGTCTCTTACCCTTGGTGTTTCTGTCTCCCGCAGTTGGCGTCAACACATTCGACTATCTGGGCAGCATCCTGAGTTACGTGGTGATCGCCATCCCTATTTTCAGTGGTGTCTATGGAGACCTGAGCCCCACTGAGCTCAGCACTCTGGTCAGCAAGGTGAGGCTCCCTCCCGGGGACCCCAAATCCGTCCCCTCTGCCCTTCGGCCCTGCGCCCGGCGCTCACGGCTCGCTGTCCTGTGCAGAATGCCTTCGTGTGCATTTACCTCATCAGCTGCTTCAGCGGGCTCATCGACCTCTCCAGCACGCTCTCGGATGTGGCTGGTTACACACACAGGTGAGGCTGCATCCTAAGCAGAGCGGCCGCCGCCGGGAGAAGGAGCTGAATGAGAAAAGGAACAGGGAAGCCATAGGGCAGGGGGTGGGACGGAAGGAGGAACTCGTTCACCTGGGCCCCCAGACCCACCTCAGGTTTTCACTTCTTGCCCAGGATCGGGGAGCTTCAGGAGACCCTGCTGGACATGTCCCTGAGGTCGCGGACTGGCGAGATCCCGGATGAGAGCGAGTGGGACACGGACAGGTGGGCGCCGGGCATGGTGCACGTGCCCAGCTCGGCCTGGCCTCGGAGCCCTGTGCTTCCCTGGCCGGGCGGCCGAGCCGTGCAGAGCCCAGGCCAGGGTTGTCCGCCTGGTGCCAGGCACGCTGCAGGTGCTCACAGGCAGTGAGTAACGGTGTACTCCAGACCGGTGGCTCACACAAGACATTTATTTTCTCACAGTTCTGGACGCTGGAAGTCCAAGATCAAGGTGCTGGTCGGGTTGGTTTCTCCTGAGGCCTCTCTCCTTGGCTTGCAGATGGCCGTCTTCCCACTGTGTCCTCTCCTGGCCCTTTGTCTGTGCACGAGCATGCCTGGTGTGTCTCCCTCTTCTTAAAAGGCCATCAGCCATCTTGGTTTAGAGCCCTTCCCTGATGGCCTCACTTTAACGTAATCACTTCTTTAAATTCCTTCTCTTCAATGGCAGTTGTATTCTGAGGTACCAGGGGTTGAGACTTCAGCCTGTGATTTTGAGAACACAGTTTAGCCCATAACAGCCCCCTTGTCCAGAGGTGAGGCCCCCAAGGAGAAGACCGTGCCCCCTCCCTGCAGGACTGACCCCACTTCTCTTCTCTCATCTTCTGACCGCAGGGCCCCGGAGTGGCCAGTCGCAGAGCCAACGGACACAGCTTTTCTCCTCGAGCGGGTCTCCATCTGTGCCCCATCCTCTAGCAAGCCCTTAATCAAGGATCTGAGCCTGAAGATCTCTGAGGGGCAGAGCATGCTCATCACGGGCAACACGGGCATGGGCAAGACCTCCTTGCTCCGGGTCCTCGGTGGCCTCTGGGCAAGCGCACGGGGTGAGAGCCGGCCTCGGCCCGGTGTGTGTTTGTGTGTGTGTGTGTGTGTGTGTGTGTGTGTGTGTGTGTAAACACCCGGGCCTTTTTTTTTTTAAGGATTTTATTTATTTGACAGAGACACAGCAAGAGAGGGAACACCAGCAGGGGGAGTGGGAGAGGGAGGAGCAGGCTTCCCTCTGAGCAGGGAGCCCAACATGGGGCTCGATCCCAGGACCCTGGGACCACGACCTGAGCCGAAGGCAGACACTTAACAACTGAGCCATCCAGGCACCCCGAAGTCCAGGCCAACAAATTTTTTTTTAAAGATTATTTATTTATTTGACACAGAGAGAGATCACAAGTAGGCTGAGAGGCAGACAGAGAGAGAGGGGGAAGCAGGCTCCCCACTGAGCAGGAGCCCGATTCGGGGCTCAATCCCAGGACCCTGAGATCATGACCTGAGCCGATGGCAGAGGTTTTTAACCCACTGAGCCACCCAGGCACCCCCAGGCCAACAAAATTGGGGAAGGGAAATGAGAGGCAATTACTTTCTCTGGGAGATCTCAAAATGGAGATTTCTGTGGGTTCTGCAGGCTCAGTGCAGATGCTGACGGACTTTGGACCCCATGGGGTGCTGTTCCTGCCACAAAAGCCATTCTTCACTGACGGGACCCTTCGGGAGCAGGTCAGCCTGGGGCCCCCTCCTACCTCTACCTTATTGGAGACCTCTGGCAGTATGACAAGTCTCAGTTCTAGAAAGTTATGGGGCAGAAGGTGGGGTAGTGAACAGCTCCTGCCCAGGAACTCCCTGGTTCTAAGAACATTTTCTTCACCTCTGTGGATTGGGCCATGTAATTAGAGCAGCTCTTGGGGCAGGTTAACCTGTGGGGGCCAAAACCAAATATCACATATATTTCTTGGCCACCCAGGTTGGATTCTGGAGGCTGCGTCCTTAGGAAGCTCACAGAATCTTTCCCCTCAGATGCACAGCTGAAGGTTGCAGTGACCCTGTCCACTGTCTGCTGGCCCAGGCTTTCCCACTGGCCCCTTGGCCCAAGTGTTCCTTACTGTCCTCACGTGGAGGGGAACCTGGCCTCCGGCAGTGCCCAGAGCTGTTTCTGAGGGAGGATAGGCTGTGTACACTACCACCTCTCATGGGCCCTCATCTTAGGCCGGTGTGGTTTTGTTTTATCAGGTGATATATCCCCTGAAGGAAATCTACCCGGACTCAGGTGAGCTGGCCCTCCTTGGGGCATGTCCTCCCATCTAAACTGTCCCTGCTCTGCCTGACTGGGGCACTGCCTTTTGGCAGAGGCTTCAGCGAGGCTGCTGGTTTCAGGTTGTTTTCTTCTCCTCCCTCAAGTGTTTACTCTCTTGGGGTCTGTACCCTGACCTCGTCTTGTTCTGTCTTCCCCTCCTTGAGGAGAGACACCCACTGGCGGAGGGGAAGGGACTGCTTCCTTCTCCCGGGCCTTCCCTTACGTATTAGGTGCTATACCCCTGTCACTGCAGAGCCTTAGCCCAGGTTCTGATGTCCCCAAGCCCACCCCCTTCCGTGATGTACCCCATCTCTGCTGGCTGCCCAGAGGGAGCTGGCTTCTTGAAGACGCCTTCTCCGTTTGGCAGGTTCTACTGATGATGAGCGGATCCTGAGGTTCTTGGAGTTGGCAGGCCTGGTGAGTGCAGGCAGGGACCCCGAGGCCCAGGCCCCCCTGGTAGCAGTGACCACAAGGGCTGGCCCAGCGTAGTGCCCGGGGCCCAGGACTGGCAGTGTGAGCCTGGACAGCGGGAGTGGGAGTAGAAAGTGGTGGTGATGGGGGCAGTTGGCCAAGGACAGCCAACAGGGTGGGTGCATTCTCTATATCGAGTTTTAAAGTGTTGATGAAACGAAGCCTGCTTTCTCCTGTCATCCTGCTCCAGCAAATGCAGACAGTGTAGTTGACGGGATTGTGCTCTCTGCCGGGGGGCGGCTTGCTCCCACAGCCCCTGCCACGGTGCGTGCACCGCGGGGCCCTCGCTGTCTCCGAGGGGTGCGGTGGCATGACGGGAAGCGGGGGTGGGCCCCCCACAGACAGCATTCCCTCTGGGTGTGTTCCAGTCCAGTCTGGTGACGCGGACAGAGGGTCTGGACCAGCGGGTCGATTGGAACTGGTAAGAAGGGAGTCGGGGAGCTCCAGAGCCAGCTCCCCAAACACAGTGGGTTCCGGGTACTTGCTGGCCCGTCAGGGGCACGTTCATGCCCTCGGGAGCAGCATTTTGGCCTCACCTCACACGGGCGGCGGGGCTGGACTGTGGCTGAAAGGGGAGGGTGATGTCTGTCCGCCCCAAGAACCTCTTCCTGCTCCGACCCATTCCGTGCAAAAGCCAGACCCTGTCGTCCTTCCTCTAGCGGTCCCCTCCTTCCCGTTCCTCAGGTACGATGTTCTGTCCCCAGGAGAGATGCAGAGGCTCTCCTTTGCCCGGCTCTTCTACCTACAGCCGAAGTATGCAGGTGAGGTGTGCCCCGGAAGTGCGCACGCCCGGTACTGTGTGCTCACGGGTGCATGTGTGCACGCACGTGTGCCTGTGCCACCGCGGGGGCGTTCAGACGGGTAGGAGAGCCCCCCCCGTGCGTGGCCGGCCACCTCTGTCCCTGCAGGGCAGGATGGCAGGGCTCTGCCTGTGCGGCGGCAAGGCTGGCATCCCCGGAGCAGCTGTGGATGTGGTACATGACCATTTCTCGAGCATTCTGCCGTGGCAGCAGCTGGAGCCAGGCCCGAAAGCTTGCGGTTTTGTGCGGCTCAGCCTCTGCCGTCAATAAGTGGCCAACACCCCTGGCTGTGGCTGGCAGAGGGATGGCTGGTGTGAACTTCTTCGGGGGCTGACGTCCTTGGGCGTCCTTGGGGGAGCTAAGAAGCGCTGGTCTGCGAGGTGCTAGGCAGTGCCGGCTCACACTCTAGGAAGCTGGGGGATTTCGTCCTGCTGCTGGGAGAGGGCTTCCCCAACGGAGCCTAGCCCTCTGCTCTCTCGGCCCACGCTCTCCCTGTGCCAGGGCTCCTGGAAGCCAGAGCAGCTTCCAGCCAGCCTCGCCCTGGGTCCCAGCCAGAGGTGAGCGGGGTTGGGAGGAGACGCAGAGGTGGGCCAGGGCCAGGAGCTGATCTCTTCCTGCTGGATTCTGCCCTCAGTGCTTGATGAAGCCACCAGTGCCCTGACCGAGGAGGTGGAGAGCGAGCTCTACCGTGTTGGCCAGCAGCTGGGCATGACGTTCATCAGTGTGGGGCATCGACGTAGCCTCGAGAAGGTAGCCAAGCTCCAAAGATGGCCTAAGGTGGAGGAAGAGCCCAAAGGCTGGGCCTGGCCAGGGCCAGGAGCCCTTCAAAATGGGGAGTGGGGGTGCGGAGAGGGCAGGGGAGGGGTGGCTTCCTGTTGTGGCCAGCACAGCCTGATCTGCGTCATGCTGGTCTCTTGCAGTTTCACTCTTTGGTTCTGAAACTCTGTGGAGAAGGAAAATGGGAACTGACCAGAATCAAAGTGGAGTGAGGCCAGGGCTGTGGCTGGCCACTGGAAGAAGTGCCCAGCTCGGGGCTGATCAGCATTCTCTCGGAGAGACTGGGGGGCCTGTGGGGCAAAGGAGACCCCTGGCTCACCTCCGGGGCCCTGTGTGGGGAGCGCTGGCAGCAGGGGGCCCGGCAGGGGTGCGGCTGTCTGTGGGGCACCCAGTCCTGCCAGAGCGCCTCCTGCTGCCTCAGCCAGAGCTCCCAGCACTCAGAGTGCCAGAATCTGATTGCTTACAAACGATCTCAGACTCTGTTTTCTAAAACAGGGATCTGTGAGAAATGTAAGGTCATTGTGGAGAGAATATTAGGCTTAAAGTCAGGAGATCCAGAAATCTTTTAAATCCGTTAAATTATGTAGAAATAAATTTTTTAACGTTAATACACTATTTAAATTTTAAACTTTTTTAAAAAAGATAAAAACATTTCTTACAAATTGCAGCTTTCTCCCTTACTCTTTCTTTTCCACTGTAAGGTGACCTTTTCAATTGAATCCGCTGACTTGTATTTGGGAGCCTGTAGGGAAAGGAAATGCATTCATTCTCCACTGTAACCTTCTCCACTGTACTGGAACCTTCTGCGCCTGGTTTTTCACTTCACTCCACACCTGCACTTTCCCTTTGCTGGTTGTACCTGAGTCACTAACCTCTAGGCCCTTCTGTTTTTCTTGTCCTAACCCAAGTAAAAATAAATCTCTTTCCCTTCAGTCAACTAAAATAAGGTCAGAGATTTTTCAAAAATGATCTTTGTGAGGAAACAGCAACAACCAGAGGAAGCAGACAAAACCCAGAAAAGCATGAAAACTTGAGATGGAAAGTGATTGAGTCCAAAGCCCTTATTCTAGAACAGTGTTGCCCAAAGTTGAGTTGTCAGGACAGCACGTTCAAGATTTTTGCCAGATCTCTGTACTTCTTACACTGTGAGTTACCTTTTTTTTTTTCTCCCAAGATTTTGTTTATTTATTTGACAGAGTGAGAGAACATAAGCAGAGGGAGAAACAGACTCCACACTGAGCAGGGAGCCTGACATGGGGCTCGATCCCAGGACCCTGAGATCATGACCTGAGCCAAAGGCAGAGGCTTAACCAACTAAGCCACCCAGGCACCCCTACCTAGTATTTTTTAAATTAACACATACCTGTATAGAAGTCTGGTTACATGTCCTCAGTATGGAACAAGGACAAAATGTTTATTTTAAATGTTTTCAAATCAGGCAAATAATTTCCCAAACTTAAATCTCATTCTACCACTCAGGGAGCTATGTAGACCCAGTTGATGGTATATAGAACCTTTTTTTTTTTTTTAAGATTTTATTTATTTATTTATTTGACACAGAGAGAGAGAGAGATCACAAGTAGGCACAGAGGCAGAGAGAGAGGAGGAAGCAGGCTCCCCGCCGAGCAGGGAGCCCGATGCGGGCCCCGATCCCAGGACCCTGAGATCATGACCTGACCCGAAGGCAGAGGCTTTAACCCACTGAGCCACCCAGGCTCCCTAGAACCATTTTTTTTTTAAAGATTTTATTTATTTATTTGACAGAGAGGTAGAGCATAAGTAGGCAGAGCAGCAGGCAGAGGGAGAGGGAGAAGCAGGCTCTCCGTAGAGCAGGGAGCCCAATGCGGGACTCAATCCCAGGACCCTGGGATCATGACCTGAGCCGAAGGCAGCGGCTTAACCGACTGAGCCACCCAGGCGCCTGGTATATAGAACCATTAATCTGTCCCTTTGTCACCCTTCTGAGGAGTCCTAGGGCTGTGGGATGCAGCAGAAAAGTGATCTTCTGTCTTCCCCATCACATGTCTGCTTACCATACCGATACTACCTACCGTGATCTACAGCCTAAATGCAATTCCTACCAAAATTCCAATGGCCAATTTCTGCAGAAATGGGAAAGTTGATCCTAAAATTCATATGGAATTGCAAGTGATCTCAAATAGGCAAAACAGCCTTGAAAAAGAACGAAGTTGGAGGACTCACACTTTGAGGTTTCAAATATTACTTCAAAGCTATCGTAATCAAGACATGGTAGCATTCGCATAAAGACAGACATGGCCGTTCAATGGAATAGAATTAAGAGTCCAGAAGTAAACCCATATGTCTACAGTCAAATGATTTTTGTCAAGAGAGCCAAGACCATTCAATGGCGGAAAACCAGCCTCTCTGACAAATGGGGCTAGAAAACGACATCCACATGCAAACAAAGGAGCAAAAGTTAAAATGAATGAAAATCAAATTTAAGAGGTAAGGCTAAATAGCTCTTAAGACACAAGGCAATCTTCATGACCTTGGATCTGGCAATGATGCCCGAAGCACAAGCAACAAAAAAACATTAGACTTCAAAATTAAAGCTTTTGTGTATCAAAGAACACTATCCAACCCACATTTGTGTTTGTTCTAACCTGTCTAGGGCTGGGAAGACTGACACAAGGTGCTCGTCTCTGTTTTGCCTGACTCAGAACTCACTGGGCAGGAAAGTAGTGGGTATTGCTCAAAAACTTGGTAAGGTGCACAAAACCTGCAGCCCCCTGAAGCAAAAGATTATGCTTAAGACATACAATAGACCACCTAAAGCCTGCAAAGAAATGCTGGGGAGAGTTTCTTTAGGACATTAGAGTGTTCAAAAGTGACCTTGTGTACTAGGGAATTTAGAAAGCCACATGCATGGCCTGGATAGGATGCACGCTCAGAAAAGACCTGAGAAGACCCTGAGCTTTTCTTTCTGGCTGGCCTCTCAGCTCAGGCCAAGCAGGAAGTACAGGCCAAGGTAGAGTTAAAAGAGCTAAGCTGGCTCAGTGTTAAAGAGTATCCCAGCCCAGAGTCAGTCTGGGATTCAGTCTGGAAAGATGGGGAGAGATGGAGGTTTTGTTTGTTTGGGGTCCTGGTATTCAAGGAAATCTCTGTCAAAATACTGGCTGAACAGAGACTTCAAGCGACCACACATGACAAGGATGATAGTCCATGCAAAACTAGTTTGAGAAAGTCACCAAAAAGATGTCTGCAGCCTTCAGTAATCAAAAATAGCAAACTCTGGGGAAGCGGAGGAGCTGGTTTCCAGTTACCATATTATATTCGAATGTCCAGTTTTCAACAAAAATCATACAAGGAACAGGATTATGGTCCATTCAAAGGGCGGGGCTGGGGCGTGCCCGTGACAGAAACCACCCATGAGGAAGTCCAGATACTCTTACTAGACAAAACTTTAAGCCAACGGTCTTAAGTATACTCAGTCAAAGGAAACCCCGAGAGCCCATTCTGGCTCTGGCTCTGGGGCTGGAGCCCACGGCTAGGTCTGGACTTAGCACTGCCTAGGGCTGGATCCGGTGTTGGAGCTGCTTCTAGCTCGAGCTGGCACTGCCGCTAGCTTTGTAACTGGCCCTGGAGCTACTGCCGGAGCAGGTCCAGGAACGGGCTGTACCCCCAAAGCTTGCTCTAGCCCAACAGCCAACTCAAGCTCTGGCCCTCATGGTAGAGCTGGGGCTGGAACCGGGGCTCGCTCTGTCTAGGCAGTGGCACTCGTACTGGTCTGGCTCCGGAGCCTGCTCCAGCTCTGGAGCTGGTGCTGGAGTGAGTGCTGGATCCAGGCAGGGGCTGGCTCTAGCTCTGGAGCCGGTACTGGCGCTGGTTCTAGCTCTCGAGTCGGCTCTCACTGTAGGTCCACAGCTTGACACAGAGCCAAAGGGCATCTCTAGCTCTGGACCTGGGGTTACAGCTGGCGCTAGAGATGGTTCTGGAAAAGCCGGACACAAAATTCCAGGTCCAAGCCGGGCAGGTTACCATGTACAAAGGCCGCCGGCTGCTTCTGTCAGGGAAAGTCTGGAGGCTGGCAGGAATCCTCCAAGTACCGGCCCAGCACCCAGGAGCGCAGGATGGAGGAGGGGGCACTGAAGGTAGGAGGGCAGGCCGCAGAGTCGGAACCTGGCCTTTTCCCCCAGACTGCCCCTATGGCACCTCTGCAGGGCGCTCAGCTCCTACCCGGCCTTGCGCATCCAGAGACCTGCCCCGTCCAAACCCACCCAGGCTGTCCTGCCAGAAGCAGGCCCGGTCATCAAGCAGGGGGCTCTGTCATAGGGTGCTCTCGGTAAATGTCCGACCAGACACCCCGCTTTTTCAGGGAAGCCTGGCATATTCCTCGGTCTCTGTCTCCCAGCATAAACTGCGCGGGGGCAGGGAGGGGGTTGTGCCCGCTCCGTCCGGCACACAGAAGGTGCTCCATAAATGTCTAGTGGACAAGGGAACAAACGGAGTCTGTCCTGCCTCGCCTTGTCTGGGCCCTTGTGGCCCCTCGTCCTGTAGCTTGTGCGCGGAGGTGCTGCCTTACTCTGCACACCACGAGTTGTCTGGTCCTCCCCCTGCCCCTGCAGGTCTGAAGGGCGGGGCCACCGCCTGCCCCAGGCGCATGCGCAGCCGAGCAGGCCGGGGAGAGACGGGAGGACTTGGAAGCAGGTTGCTCTCCACGCCCCCTGTCCTGGGACCCCGTGCCGACGGCGGCAGGGGTGGGCGGGGAGGGGCGGCAAGCAGAGCTGGGAGGGGGCTGCGGTGAGTCTGTGTCTGATACTTCCTCACAATTAGATTGAGGTTTTACGACCTCATCGCGAGGAAATACCAGACACACTCAAATCGAGGATATGCCCTAAAGAAACCGGTCTGAAATCTTCAAAAACTGTTAAAGTCACGGAAAGCAAGGAAAGCCAGGACTGTTCCCAACTGAAGGGAACCACAGAGACTTGGCAACTAAAGCCAATGTGTAGTGCCGGGCTGGATCCACCACTTATAAAGGGCGTCGTGGGAAAATTCAGCGTTCTGGGGATTGAACGAAGTACCGAATCAGTGTCAATTTCTTGATTTTATGGGTTGTATAGTGGTTATGTAGAAGGGTATCTTCATTTTAAGGAAATACATACACTGAAGAATTAAGGAGTAATGGGATATCACGTCCTCAAATTGCTTTCAAATTATTTAGAAAAAATGCAAAAATATGTATATAAAGAGACTAATAAGGCAATGTAGTAAACTGTCCCTTTTATTTATTTTTAAAAATTTTATTCATTTCAAGTAATCTCTACACCCAGTGTGGGGCTCGGACTCAACCTTAAGATCAAGAACCCCTCACTCCTCTGACTGCACCAGCCAGGTGCCCCGTAAACTGTCCATTTTAAAATTTTTAAAATCACATGAGGATTTTAAAACTCAGTCAAAAGCAAGTAACTACTAAAAGAGTAAGTCCTTCCCCACTGCTCCCCAACTACCTGACTATGGTACCAGATAGACAGCATGTGCGCACCTGGGAGAACATGCACGTTTCCACTGTAGCTGCAACTAGCCGGAAATAAAGACGCAGAGAAAATACATTTCATATTTTCATGGTTTCTCTGCCTAACAAAACATGTACCACACATCACTTGCTCCTCCAAGGTTTCCTTGGTTTTCTGAATAAAGAGGACAGAGATGGAGGGAAAGGTGCCAGTGGTAGGGCGAGGTTGACAAGAACCAAGTGAAACAAACCCAAGTAGTTATCTCCATGTTGGGACTGGGGGAGGAATCCCAGTGGAGAACTGGTGGGACAGTGACCGGCAGTGGGGGACGGAGGCACAGAAGCCACAGGCTTGAGAGGTAATCCCATTATTCACATTGCACATCCCTCGACAGTTTACAAAGGAAAATGGTGGACTAGACTGGTGGGAAAGAATCTGATTAAGAACACCTAGACATGAATAAACACAACAAAAACAAGCCTGATGCAGGACTGAACTAGGAAACCAGAAAGGGAAATCCCAGCTGTGAGACCCAGAGCCGCCATGGGGGTGTAGGGTAAGCAGGCGACAGGAGAGAGCAACTTGCATTCTAAATGCCCATGCAAGGACAGGAGACCAGACCCAAGGTGAGGACTGGAAAGAACACTTAAAACAATCCAAGTCTTCTCACAGAAAAAGAGATAAAAGCTGGTGGCGCCTGGGTGGCTCAGTGGGTTAAAGCCTCTTCGTTCGGCTCAGGTCATGATCTCAGGGTCCTGGGATCGAGCCCCAAATCAGGGAGCCTGCTTCCTCCTCTCCCTCTGCCTGCCTCTCTGCCTACTAGTGCTCTCTCTCTCTCTCTGTCAAATAAATAAATCTTTAAAACAAAACAAAACTTATTAAAAGAAGAAATAAAGTTTAATGTACACCATCTCGAAAGCAGTAACTAAAGGGTAAATGGGACTCCGCTCAGCCACACTATTTTACCCAGACCTTTCTGTTTGCCTTGAAATTTCCCTGACCCTCCAGCTCGGGAGGAGGCCGGCTGCCTCAGGAATAAACCCTTGCCTTGCAGCAGACTCTGATGCTTGTGGGTGATTGTCTCTGATGCTCCGGGGTGGGGGGGGGCGGGGGGGTGCAGAGGAACTTGGTTGAGTTCCAATCTCACCGCCTTATTAGCTCTTCGCACCACCCCCGTGAGGTCCTGTTCCGACTGTAGACTTGAGGATGAGTGCACCAGCGACCAGGAAGTGAAGAGGAGAGCAGAGGCTGTGCTTCAACCCAGGGGTCCCGGATCCAAATCGGCTTTCTTCCATATTTAGGTGGAACTCTGCTCCTAGGGTTGTCTCGCTGGGCGGTGGCCCTGGGTGACCGACTGGTCCCCGCCTGAAGGAGGGCTGTGGGCTCTTTCTTGCTCCTCCTGCATGGAACCCTCGGGTGGACGGCTCACAGTACATCACAGAAGACAGAAGTGTGTGAGGAGGAGAACGCGGTGCTCTTACTGGAGGGCATGCTGGTCCTCCAACGGTCTCCTCTATCTCTCCTGGTTCAGCTTAGCACTTGTCTTCATACTTGTTCATTTATGCTTGTTAATGCTTGCTCATTAATGTTCATAATGTTCATAATTCTTGTTCATAATGCTCTTAATGCTTGTTCATTAATGCGCCCATCAGTCAAATTCCTGGGTGGTCAACTCAACTGCAAAGGTCTGTTTGCTGAGCCCAGATTTGGGTTTTAATCCTTTGTTTCTACTTCTGGGCAGTCTACTGGTCTACTCCGGCAGGGTCTACTCTGGTAGACTCTCTGGTCTACTCTGGTCTACTCTCATGGGGGCTGTGTGGAGGAAATAGGGCAATTTTTCTCTTTTTCTTTCTCCCATCTGGGTTCACCATGGTCACCCTGGTCACCCTGGTTGACCCACATTTGTTCTCTGGCCTCCTGAGCCCCAAGCAAGGCTGGGAGGTGACTATCAAGGCTGTAGGCACACCGGAAGTCTTAGGCCATCCTGCAGCTCAGCAGGAGGCCAGCTTGTCACTCCCCAACTCCTTCCTGTGTCAGATGCCCTGAAGTCCAAACTGGGAGCAGATCCTTGCAGGTAAAGCTGGGGGACCCTTTTCAGAGGCGAGGTGTTCTGTGGGGAGGAGGCTGAGGCTCACTGAGAAGAGTTAGCATGGGAAGGGATTGATTTGAGTGAGAAGTTAATGGAACAGATGACTGCTAGGCCCGCTCAGCTGTGACGACCCAGAGACTTCGTTGCTACCTGAGTTGAGGAAAGAACAGAAGACCCAGTTTGAGCTCCCCAGAGGGTGGGTCTTGGGTGCCTGGGTGATCTTGGGGAGATCGGGGATGGGGACACTCAGTAAGCAGAGCCCTGGGGTAAAACAGGGAAGGGGCAGCCCTGGCACTTGTTCTAACCCAAAGAAACCATCTGTTGTTTTCCCTCTAGAAAACAAACCAGCTTATCTTTTTTTTAAAATAAATCTATTTTTTGACAATAATTTTATTTTATTTTTTAAAAGATTTTTTTATTATTTATTTATTTGACACAGAGAGAGAGATTACAAGTAGGCAGAGAGANAAAATAAATCTATTTTTTGACAATAATTTTATTTTATTTTTTAAAAGATTTTTTTATTATTTATTTATTTGACACAGAGAGAGAGATTACAAGTAGGCAGAGAGAGGAGGAAGCAGGCTCCCCGCTGAGTAGTGAGCCCGATGCGGGGCTCAATCCCAGGACCCTGAGATCATGACCTGAGCTGAAGGCAGAGGCTTTAACCCACTGAGCCACCCAGGAGCCCCAATAATTTTAGATTTATAGAAAAATTGTGAAGCTAGCACAGGGAATTCCCAACAGCCCCTCACCGGGTTTCCTATGATTAACATCTCCCACGAGTATGGTACCTCTGTTACCATTAATGACCCAGGTGCCACAGCCCCAGGCCCCCAGGGGAGTCAGGAGAAGAGGGCGCTGTCCCTCTGGTGGAGCAGGAAGAACATTCCAAGGCCCTGGTGAACTGGGCGTGCAGGAGACAGAGGAGGCTGGATGGACCCATCCCCAGAGGTCCCTCCCATCTCTGGGCCTCACTTGTCACGTCCCGCCACCAGGAAGACTCTTCATCTATCCCTGCCTGGCCATGCTCAGCAGCTCCAAGCAGCAGGCAGTCCACATACATCAATCCCCCTGCCCTTACGTCACTCTCTTGCTCTTCCTGGCACGTGCAGCCCTCTGTGGGCAGCCTGTGGGGCCTGGGAAGCCTGGAAAAAGCTCTCCCTTCCAGGTGCCAGGGTCTGGGATCCCTGGGGAGAAGTCCTTCCCGGGGTGCAGGCAGCACTGCAGATTCCCCTTTATTCCATTCCCGGCTGTTCGAGCCCTTCCTTTCCCGGCCCGTGTGTTCCCTTGGCAGTGTCCCCACCTCTCCCTTCACTGATTATCTGTGGGCTTGCTTGCCTGTCTCCCTGCAGAAAGCAGCATGCCTCTTCCCAAGGTCAGCCCCCAGGGTGGTTGTCACCTCCCAAATCCCTCAGTGTCCCAGTCATCCCCCAGATGTAACCAAGGGGGGCAGCTGCCAAGGTTGGCCGCTGGACTTGAGAAGTCCTTGTTGGTGTGGCCACCCTTCCCTCATGTGGCTCCTTGGCCAATATCCTTGCTGCTTCCTCACTGGAGGAATGACACTGGAGGGGCAGACATTCGCATTCCCAGGAGAGAGGCATGGAGGTCAACACTTTGACTCAAGTCCCACGGACATGCTTTCACGGCTCCCTCCCTCATGCCTCCAAGGCCTTAGGACACAGGCAATTTTGTGTTTTACTTGTGTGCTTACTTGAATTCTATCTATCTTTCCCTCCAAGTAAGATGCTTTGGCCACCATTGTATCCCCAGCGCCTTGCCTCACTGCCTGGTATACAGTAGATGCTCAATAAATGTTTTTAATTTATTGAGTGGACGAGTTTGAGGAAGAGCATTCATTCCTTCATTCAACAGTAGGTTGTCAGGCCCTTTGATGGTTCCTGGGGATAAAAGATGAATAAGATATGATCCCCACCCTTGGAGAAATCAGTCTCGTGAGGAAGATGGACGTGTAAATTAAAAACATACAGTACAATAGCCACGACGCCGTAATGGTGGAATGTCGCAGGTGCTGGGGGAGAAAGGAGGTTACAAACTCTCCCCGGAGGATCAGGAAGGCTCCAGGGAGGAGGGGACGTGAGGGATAAGTGTCCGCGTGTCTCCTGGAGTGGCACCCATGGGCAGGGCAGGGAGGAAGGGCGTTGCTAAGCCAACAGGGAGACCCGTGGGGACCTGACATGCTCAGAGAAGGCCGAGGGGAGCGTGTGTGGGCAGGACTTGAAGCCTTGTGCTTGGATCTGTCCCTTCGCCGCATAGCAGTTGGAGATTTCTCACATGTGCCCTCGAGGCTCGGAGTCCAGAAGGATTAGACCAGCTCCTAGTGCAGGGTGCAGGGACTGCTGACCACCTGTCACTCTCCTTTGATGATGGCCGGCCAGAAAAATCTCTCCTGAGAAGGCGTTCCCCAGCTGAGGCAATTTGAAACAATCTTATGACATTTCTTGAGCCCAAAGCTCAAATATAACCTGTCTGGTCTGCTCCCTCCCTCTCTTCTTGTAATTCCGTCCAACGCATCATGCAGCCGATGGGTCGCAGCTGTCTGCCGGCAATTTCTTGCAGCCCTTCCCTGTGCCTTCTCTTGTTTACTTCCCTTCTCTTCAACAGGCTTTTAGCATAGGTCCGTTTGACTTTCAGCTCCAGATACCACTGCCTTTCCCATATTTGTTGTTGTGTTTGAGCTGTAGGCAAGATTCTAGAGCGCACAGGTGTACACAAAAGGAAGGAGTCAGGACTCTCGGGGGCTAAGGTGGGATGAGGTGTGAAGGAAGTAGGGTTGTTAATAAGAAAGTTGAGTACCAGAGGGAAAGGTTAACGGATCCATTGTGTGGGGAGTGGGGGAGTTGTGGGTAATAACTTAGGGGCTCCTTGGCTGGATAATTCAGTTGTGTCTACAATGGAGGGGGGTCTCATATCACCGTGACAAATGTCATTGGAAGTTGGCGTCAGCTCAGTGGAGAAAGGCAGGCCCTTATGCCTTTATAGCTGGAGTCATTTCGAAAGAGGAATCTGGTCATTTTGACTGAAAAATGTCTTTAAGGATTTACTTTTTATGCTACCATACACATGTCATCCTCACCCACAGAGGATTCCTGGACTCTTCCCCGATGTTTTTACATCAATTTTATTCTTACTTGTATCTTTACAGAAAATGGCACAGAAATCACAGGTTTAGAATACCTAGAAGTTATTACAGTTCCATATTTCAAACACCTCCATATCAAGTTTCTTTCTTCCCACTCTATGTACAGTATTTACACACCGGGGGCTACAGTCTCTAACACTTCAAACCAACAGGGGACAAAGACAAGGAGAAGAGGAGGCTCCATGAACAGAATGAGGAGGAAATCAACTTTTGATACGGAATTAAAATCCAAACTCACTGTCTCAGGCCTTTCTCTTGCGAGGTATTTCCTGCAAAGCTGGGTGGGACAGTAGAGGGAAATGTCAAGGGCGTGAGGGAGACGTAGGTCTGGCCTGGGGGTGGCGGGGGCAGCTGCGGAGAGACCATCTGGGTGGAATTTCCTCCCATCAGCAGACAGGAACAAGCCCCTAGTCCCCTATTCCTACGCGGTCACTGTGTCCATCCTATTCTCATGGACAGACGCTACAGCGCACACCTGGCAGGTACGTGTACCTGTCACTTAGAGTCTAACACTGGCTCCTGCCTTGCTCTCCTTTGAGCCCTTTCTTGAACCCTTCTTCTGACTGCTCCTTGATGCCTGTAATAGCCCCAGGGCTGCTCCAGGCTTCACCTCCCAGGGATGACCCAGATCAAGTCGAGCCAAGATCTGTGGTTTCCTATGTGTTCACTTTATAGCTGGATCGGGTTGCTCCAAGGCAGGACACATGCACCCCAATGAATGACAAGAAGCTCTAGAAGGGTGTCTTGCACAGCAAGTCAGGCTCCCAGGTAGCATAAGGGGGCAGTAAGGATGCTTCAGAATGCAGGCCCAAGGGCTCTGGGTAAGAGTCTGGCCTCCCCAACAGTGCCCTGACCACAGCACCTGTGACATGTGCCCACAGGCTGCAGGGCACAGGCCCTGGACTCTACAGGTACTGTCCGTGGCCTCGTGTTGGGGGGAGCAGTGGGGCAGGCTGGGAGTGGAGAGGGTGGCAGGTTCTCCAGGGTGACTGCAGAGGGCATGAGATGGAGGGGGCTGAGGGGCTCAGGATCCCACCTTCCAAGTTTAACCTGGTATCTGGGCCCCATCGGTGGGGTGGGGCAGAGACTGGGCCTGGGCCTGTGGGGCGGTGTATCCACATTGCGGAGGCCCAGGCCCAGGCCCTCGGGAGGGATCAGGCCGGGGAACACAGTGCTGCTGAAGCCTGGGGCACTCAGGACGTTGGTGCTAGAGTTCGGGTCCCCAGGCACTGTTGTGGCAGGCCGTGAGTTGGCAGCGGTGGGCTTTGGGCCTGGGCAGAGCAGAATCCACAGCAGGCATAGAGCTGGGGAGGGGCGGCTCTTTCAAGCAAGAGAACAGAGACTCAGGGGCGGATCTGGACAGTGAGAGTCATCAAGGGGTTGAGTGAAAGTGGCTTGAGGGGATGGTTTGGGGCAGCAAGAAGGCTTCTGAGGCAAGGCTGTTGGGATGAGGAGGAAGATGCTGGAGAGGTCAAGACTAGATAGGGGTGTCTCAGCATGGCCCAAAGCCTCGGCCAGAACTGAGTTGTGCCTGAAGTCAGCCCAGGGGTCACGGGGGGGCCTGTGGGGCAGGGGAGGGTGGCAGAGGCCAGGCCTGAGCCCTGCCTCAGAGAATACCTCCCAACACCACAGGCCCCGAGGAGAGCAGAGTCCTGGGGGTCGGGATCTGCGAGCCCTTGATCTAAGCCATCTCCTCAAGCTGTGGAGGACTCCGCTTCCCCGTGGGCCTGTCTTCGTCCATGGCCTCCTCCTCCTCGGGCTCCTCGGCATTCCGGGCCAGGCTGTCGGGCCCAGACACAGTCCCCAGCACTTTGGTGCTGTGCTCCTGAGCTCTGGCTCGGAGCGCTGCAATGCTGTTCTCTCTCAGTTCCTCCTGGGACATGGCCGCTGGAGGTTCGGGGCCCCGCTCCTCCTGCTCCACCTTGTCGAGTCTGGGCGGGGCCTGGCGCTCCACCTCGGGCTTCCTCCCCGACTCCGCGGCTGCCTCCAGCGACTTTTTGTGCATCCCTAAAAAGAATTGTTGGTATTCGGGTTTAGAAAAGCGCCTGGGAAAGCCATCTTGAACTGAAAACGGCAAAGATAGAGAGAGGCCAGAATTAAGGACGAGCAGAAAGCCTTACTTCACACACCGCAGTCACGCGAGTCCCAGGGGCCGGGCCGGGGCAGGGGGAGGGTGGCCAGGGGCTGGGGCTGCAGAGGGCTTCTTCAAGTCAGGTCCCTGGGCACCCGCTCTGCCCCTTCCCAAGCGTAGCACGTGCTCCCCCATCCCTCCCTCCTGGGATTCCAGATCTTAGAAACCCAAGATAAGCTGGTGCTGCCACCAGACATAGGCCCCGAGGGCAGGTGGGAGGGAGACGCGTGCAGAGATTTCAGGGCGGAGAAGTCCTTTGGGCAAAGCCAGAATGGTGCCCAGAGGGTCCTAGGGGTCCCCCACCCCCAAGAGGAGCTCTTTCATTCACCACAAGCCCACCTCTGGCCAAGCTACGAGGAGGGCACAGACCCTGAGCAACAGCCACACCCTTCTCCTCGCAGGACAAGAGAACCCAGAGTCGGGGACCTGGGGGGGGGATGAGAGTCCGGGCCACCCTCAAGCGGGGTGCAGGGGACAGACAGCAAGCCCCGGGCCTAGCCTGCCCCCTGAGCCTCCTAAGGAACACGGGGAGGCCTGCTCTGGAGTGCCTCTGTGCTGCTAGGCTGTTGCGCGCGGGTCTCCCTGCTCCAGGGCTCCGTCTCCTCCTCCAGGGAGCCCGCTCTCCTCACCACAGGGGCAGGGCCCCAAGGAGGGTGCGGGCTCTTACCCAGCAGCCACGGGGCACAGGAGTCCATGATGCCGTCCTTGGCGGACTTGAGGATGGACTCTGGCAGGGGGATAGAGTGCCGCACCATGGCCCCGTAGAGCCCGTACTCCGCCATGACGCTGCTCCGGCCCCAGCACTTCTCCCGTTTCCTCCACTTGGCCCTGCGGTTCTGGAACCAGACCTGCAAGTGAGGATGAACAGGGCAGGGGTGTGTTCTGAGAGGCACTGAAGCCAGGCCCTTCCGCCCGTGGCCCCCCGTGAAGGTCCCCACCCCACTGATTGCTCGGGCTGCATCCCTTGTGACTGCTAGTTTCTTCAGCAGGTGCGTCACTTAAGCTCCGCCACCCCATGGTACCCCCCCCCCAATTCCTCCAGGCTCAGAGGGCCCAGAAGGAGGCCACCCAGTCCTGTAAGAACGTGATGGGTGAAAATGGGTCTTTTTTTTTTCTTTTTCTTTTTTAAATCAAAGCAGTTCTAGGGTGACGGGACAGAGGCCTCTGGGTCAAGGTCTCGAGATGGGCATTTCCCAGCATGGTCCTCGGTTTGCAGCAGAGACGCCCCACCCTGGGAGCTCTCTTGCAAGTGGTCGCACCTCCAGGGTACAGACAGAATCCCGTTTCTGACTTGCACAGGGACACATTGCCTCCAGGGGCTGGACTGGCCATGCATCTTGCTCGGGGCTCCCTCTCCACCAGAACTCCGGAGGCTGAACAGTCCCTGAACCCAGGCGGTGTGGACTCAGGCATCAAAGGGCATGGCATCCACGTAGCAGGAAGACTGGGGGACACTCCAGGACGCCTGAGTCAGCCTCCTTTCTCAGCCCCGTCCTGGCTAGACCCTGCTTAACCCACAGTTCTGGACCTAACCCTAACAGGCAAGGAAGACAAAATTCTCCTGGTGTGCAAAGAAAGGGGCATTGGGACTTAGGAGGGGGCAGTGGGGGACACCCTGGAGAATGTTTCTCTGGCCCCAAAGCTGACTGGTGCAGGCCACGGGGGTACCTTGGAGGTGTCAGCAGCACCCCAGCCCTGTGCTGGGGCTCGGAGCGGTCCCTGCCGTGCTTGGGGGAAGGGAGATTTCTCAGTCTCCCAAAGCAGCTTTGCCGAGACTTCCGGCAGCTGACGCGAGCCAGCGCCAGGGGCAGCTGCACTGTCCCTCAAGCAGGTGAAAGGCCTTAGGGAAACCAGCGGGTTCTGGAAGGATCCCAGGCCCGACCAGCGGCCCCCTCCCGTCCCCTCGCAGCCCTTCCAGGCCTTGAGCCCCGGAATGGCGAGACGCCCAAGGCGCCCCGGGAAGTAGGGAGATGAGGGGGAGAACAGAGGCGGGTTCGGGGAAAATCTATTAGTTTCCTCTGCGATTTCCATTCCCTCGCCTCGGCCGGGTCTCCCGCCCCCTTCCCTCGGGGCCCCTCCCCCGCCCCCGGAGGCGGAGGTTTCAGCTTTTGATGAAAAATTGCTCCAGCTCTATTCAGGAGGCGGCAAAAGAAGAGTCACCCCCAGGGGCAGCCCTGGGCTGATTGAAAAATAAGTTAATTTCTGTTTGAATCGATGGGCCTCAGGCACTGAAATATCACGGGAAATTAAAGCGGCTGCTCTCTCGGGAGCCGCGGCATTGACCCGCGCTAATTAATGCTGGGGAGGCAGCGCGAGCCGCGCCGCGCGCCGCTCGCCCTCCCCGGGGGACCCCAAACACTTCTCATTTAACTAATTAGACGGGGAAAATTGGGTGTTAATTTGTTTAGGATTTTTTCCCCTCTTTCCCCCGGCAGCTCCCTCCCCGGCCCCCACCCCGCGCGGGGGCGCGGGAAATGAATGCGGGGCTCGCCGGCAGATGGCTGCCCGGGTCACTCTGCAATCTTCTCCGACTTGATTGCTTGATTAGGTCGTTAGCACATTAAAAAAAAAAAATTGCTTGCCGTCTGGCGCTGGCGTGATGAGTGGGACGCGCGGCAGCGCCTGGGTAATTTATCTTTTTATACGGCAAAGAATTTGATTTCAATCTGCAGATATATGGGGCGCCTTTGACACCTGTTTAACATCGCGCCGCTGACAGTTTAACCCTTTGCTGCCTCGGCCGCCGGGACGCCGGGGCGGGGTTCGGATCCGCGCGCCCCCGCCGTTCCCGCCGCCGCCGCTATGTGGCGCAGTGAGAGCCCCGGCGGCTCCAGGCAACCCCGAGTGTACGGCTGAGCGCGGCCGGACGCCTCCAGCAGGGGGCGCCCCAGCAGCCCCGCCTAGCCTCCGAAGACCCTCTCCATCCGGCTGCGGAAAGACCGCGCGGTCCACGCACACCTTTAAATGGACCGAAACGTGTGTAACCCTGTTTTGAAATTTCTCCCTTTGTAAATAACCAGGAACCCACAAAAACGGGAGAGACGCGGCCCAAGGCTCCCCGGGCCTCGCCACCCCCAGTAGAAAACGATCGCTCGGTCCACCCTGGGTAGCGCCGCCTGCAGCGAGCTGCACCTTGGCCACCACTGGGTCTGGCATCTGCCGTTCCTGCTCAGGCCCCCCTGGAGAGCTGCAAAGCCATTGTGCAGGGCCTTTCTGAACCTGTTCCGGACCCAGACCGCCCCTGCCAAGGAAAGGGTTTATGCGATTTGAAAGCCGCTAGATGGCTGCGCTTCGTGGGCTACAGAGCAGAGATGATGAGCAACGCGGGCCTGGGCTAACTCGCCCCTCGTCCCGGCCTGGCTCTGTGTTTAGATCCCTCCCCAGCACCACCTGTCTGTCCCTCGGGCTCTCCGCCCGTCTGTCTGCCAAACCCAGGGCCTGCGGTTTGTCTGAGACCTCTGTCCAGTCCCATCTTCCTTCCCAGTAGCACTTAGTGGCCTTCTATAAATACCCACTCGTCACAAGCTGCCTTCTCCCATAGAGGAAAAATCTGAAAGGACTGATCCACAAAAAACTATGTGACTTCTGGTTTCATCCACCTCTCAGAGAATACAGAACCATGAAGCCCTTGGGGTTGGAATTCCCGGCACCAAGTGTGACCACACTTGGGAAGGCTTTCTTTATGAATCTAAGTAAGACATCTGCTTCCTGGTCAGGAGATGGACCTTCCTGCTTGAAAACAGTGCGTTATAGGGGCGCCTGGGTGGCTCAGTAGGTTAGGCTTCTGCCTTCTGCTCAGGTCATGATCTCAGGGTCCTAGGATCGAGTCCTGCATGGGCCTCTCTGCTCAGTGGGGAACCTGCTTCCCCCTCTCTCTCTGCCTGCCTCTCTAGCTACTTGTGATCTCTCTCTCTCTGTGTCAAATAAAAAAAAATCTTTTAAAAAAAAAGAAAACAGTGCGTTATGAAACAGCAATTATAAATCGGCCTCTTAACTGGAACCCATGGGACCAGACTCCACAATGTTTGGGATTTTAGAAAGGAGAGGTGATGCATATACCACATTACGTAACACTGTGCTGCGGCCCACCATAGCCAAACTCACTCATCTTGATTTCTGCAGCAAAACATGTGCTTTTAGTATAGTCATACTAAAAGGAATAAATAAAGAGCACACAGTCAGGTCTGGGTTTTGCCATTTGTGAGTTCTGATGACACACTTAGGAAAGAACTGTGTTTTCGGCACGGTTTGGAGTAATAGATTCTGGACACTGGATTGAGGAGCAGACAGAGGCAGAGATGCCCTACCCACCCCGGTGTGGAAGCCTGGGAGGATGCACTGTCCCGGCTTGTCTGGATTCCATGAGCATTGGTGCTTGGGGCGGGGAGTCACAGCTCTTCTATGGAAACCGCATCTTTACTGGAACACTGAAGAAGGGCGTGCAGACTTGGGACTCAGATGCTCTCTGGGGCCTATAAACAGAACCATTTTCCTGGGTCTCCTAATTTGGGCAAATGAATAACTGGTCTGCAGATCAGACTTTCCCCGCAGACATTCCCTGGGGAGCTGGTGCCAGCTGGTCGTTCAAACCAGGAGTCGTGCGGACCCTCGGTTATGGGCTCCTGGAATGCCTGGCTCTCTGCAAAGACCAGATGCTGTTCCAATTTATGGAGGAGACCTGGACAGCCAAAACAATTTCTTTTTAGGACAGTTGGCAGGGAAGCTGTGGCTCGATGCCTTGGAGGGAAGTGGACAAGGAATTAGCATTAACCCTAACCACTCTTCATGTCCGCCTTTCACTTCCCTTCCTGGAAGCAACTAGCACGTGAACAGAACTTGATGGTTACAAGAAGCACTGAAGTCAGAGAATCCTGAACTGGATTCCCAGCTGTGACAAAAATTGCTGTGTGATCTTGGGCAAGTTATTTGCCTTCTCTCAGTCTCAGTCTCTCCAAACATAAAATAATGCCTATTTTTCAAGGTTGTTCTGAGGATCAGTGCAATAAGTGAAAGTTCCTAGAATCCACGCTTATCACATAGAAAGTGTTCAAAAAGTGCTACTTACTATTATTTCAGTGGAGGCAAAGAAAACCGGTGGGAGTCTGCCCAGAGGGCAGATTAATCAACAACATTACCTGTCCCTCTGGCCTCCTTGGCAGGCCCTTTAGCAAGGCTGGACTGACAAATAATAATAACTCCAGGAGAGGGGCAGAGGGACAGAACTAACATTCGAGCTGTACGATTTTAATACAGCTAGCCTCTGTTTCCCCTTTAGGCATCCAGAGACCCAAACGGAGACCCCTGCTACTATCCGCACATTTCTAATGTATCCCAGGCCCTTGAGGCTCAAATGCAAGAAAACACCCATGCGCGCAAGGCTCCCTGCAAGTTGGCTGTGATCAGGAGCTAGAAGGCCACGGCTGTAGATCCTTGCCCTGCCTCTAACCACCTTGGTGATCTTGGGTGCATTTCTTAACCTCTCGAGCCTTCGGTTCCTGGTCTGTCCTATCATACTACCTCCTTGAAGGTTTGTTATAAAAATTAACTACAATAGTGCTGGCTATTAAGTGCTGGCTAATAAGAACTAAAAAACACTGGCCTGCTGCTGGATGGAGTCTGTATAAACGTGCAACACGATGAGGCTTTGCTTTCCAGCAAATTCTCAACCACATTCTTTTGCCTAAAGCCAGGTCCTCCCNTGGATAAACGTGCAACACAATGAGGCTTTGCTTTCCAGCAAATTCTCAACCACATTCTTTTGCCTAAAGCCAGGTCCTCCCATCCCCCACCTTTGAGAGTCCTTCTAAGCATTTAGACCCTTTTCCCTACTTGGCCTCCCGGTTCTGGCAAGCCCTAAATATTCCTTCAGTCCCTCGCTCCTTCCCTTTCCTGGCTGCCCACTTTCTAGAGGAGACTGCCTGTCTCATGCGACAGGGCTGGAACTCCTGAGCAGAACCTTCAAGGCCACAGTGAGGACCAGAGGCCTGCCTTACACCTCAGGGTGAGAAGGGGCCCAAAAGGGACAGCAAGCATCACCAGGTTTGGTACTCCAGGTGAGATCTTCCATCTTGGGAATGGGTTTGGGTTCCCGCATTTCCCCACAGAGGTGTCACCCTAGAAGCACTCAGAAAACCCAGTAGGATGCCTCTTGCAGTCAACAGCTGGTCTGACAGGAGCCTTCACAGCTGGCAGTGAGGGTCCCAAGAGATTGTGCCTCCAAGGACAGACTGGACCTGGGGAGGGGTACCTGCCAAAGAGGTGCTCTCCTGCTACAGAGTGCACTTGGAGCAGAGCGGGCAATCTTACTAGCAAGTTCTCTCACGGTGGGGATAGAGGCCCTACGGTTGTGCCCACGGCCTCGCTTGTCATCACACAGCTCTTGCCCTCTAAGCTCCCATCCTGGCATCTCCACAGGACTCCATACCCAGGGCTCCTTCCCTCAAAGGTCTCCCAGGAGACCCTTTGTGGTCTTCCCCTCAAGGATTTGCCCCGCTCAAGGAGACATCTTGCACGATGAATGCTCTTTGTCCATTCTGGTCACTTGCCTCCCTCCAGAGGCCCTGCCTTTCGATCTTGCCTCCTACCATCAGGCCTGGCTCTGTCAGCCATGTGGCGGGTCCCATCACATTAACCCAGCTTCCTTCCTCTCCTCCGGCTGGAAGCTGATTAATTTCAACTCATCTCGGGGGTGATTTAATGACTTAATAGTCCACATGCGTTCAGGATTCCTGACACCGTATTTCAGCGTCTCCCTTCCCGTCCCAGCTTCAGGCTCGGAGAAGTGGGCCCTTGCTTCAGCCTCTGATGTCCAGTAGGGGGCAGCTTTGCCCACATTTCCCAGCAGCCCAGGCAGCATCCTTCCCTGCACACCTGACAGGTCATCTTGTCTGTCATCCCACCCTGTCCCCCCACATTCCACTTCCTTCCACTCATAGGAACACACATAAAATGCAGAAGCTCCTTTCCAGAGCCTCTGACGCAGCGTTTTTACGCCGGTCACCCACAATCACTGGACATCTTTAAAAAATACAGATGCCAAGGACTCCCCACCAAAGCAGTTAGATCAGAAGGGCTGCGCACGAGAGCCCCGCATGGGTTTTTCGAAAGCTCCCCTGCGATGCTACTAAATGGCCCAGGCTGAAACGGACCGCATATCTTCCAACTTCTGGAATAGAATCCCTTCAAACTTCGTTCCCTATCCTTGGACCGGCATTCTTTTAAAAGAGGCCAACTTGAACAACACTAGTCAGAGGAGCCAGACCATGAACTCAGATACAAGAATTTGCCTGCTCAAAAAATAATTTCTTTTATGAGTGAGTTTTGGAGGTTTCTTTCTTTAGAACAATGCCTGGAACTCAAGAAGTATTTTTATAAAGAAGGTTTGATACAGCTTCCCCCCTGACCTCCAACCATCTCTGCTCCCCCAGCTTCAAGTCGGAACACAGGTTTCAGACTCAAGAGGCAGGTGGTGAACGTGTGGGCTTTCGAGGCAGACCGGGGTTAGAGCCCCGTGTCCCCTGCCTCCTAGCTGAGTCACCTTGGGCCAGGTGCTGTCCTTCGGCTTCCTCGGTCGTCTCCAGAACTAAATGAGATCAGCTCTGAAGTCGAGTGAGCACGGGGCACCTGCCGGGCGTCATTCAGGACACATGACACGTGGCTCATGGCATCTGCACCCGAGGCGGGGCTCGCCATCACCCCCATTTTACAGATGGGGAATCAGGGGCTCTGCAGGGTGAAGTCCCTTGTCCAGGAATGGTGGAGCCAGGATGTGTCTGGCTTTGAAGCAGCGTCCCTAACCCCTGTACCTACTTGCCTCTCCCATGGGCATTGTGTTTTCAGAACACCTGGCACGTGGAAATTTCTCTGTAAATGATAGCTGTGATCGTCGCTGATGCATACGGATCCTTTGCCCGGGCCACCTGGGGTGAGGCTATGTGACAGCTCACATACACCTTCTGGAAGGCAGCATTTAGCCAAAGAGCCCTGTGGTGCTCAAAGACAGAGATTCTGGGCTCTATTCTCCCAGGTCTAGAGTCCTCACAGCCCCAGGGCAATCAACTGACTCCACACCCTAGCTCCTCCTTGCTGCCTCCTGTGGCTTCAGACACCACCAGACAGATGCCCCCCCACCACCTCCCAGGGCAACTCAGAGAAGCCTGGCATCTGCCTACTGGGGCATCTGCGGCTATGCAGTAACAGCTGAGCGAGAGTCTTCCCCAGAATCCTTCACGCACTCCTACCCACCGCCACCACGGCCGAACAGATTTTGGGACAGCCCAACGCAAGCGGCAGCTGTTCCTTCCTACTGGTCAGCAGTGTCAGTGGGAGGCCTACCAGCAGGAGACTTTTTCAGCCCTCCATCCCACCTGGCCACTTGCAATAGCCGACGTTGTGCAAACGCAGGCCAGGTAGGGATTACCACCACACATGGACTGGATTGTGGGCGTTGGCTGACACACAGACATACCCACGATTCAGAATCAACACCCCAGACTTACCCCACTGGAGCCCAGTTGGGGAGGGGGATGATGGATCCAGGCCACCACGGATCATGCACCAAACAGATAATCTGCTTATGAATAATTGAGCTTATTTTTAGTGTCAATGTCTAAAGCCACGGGCTGAAATTCCTAATAGATTTCCAGGGGAGAGGAAGACTCTTCTGGAAAAGTTACTCATGTCTCATTTCCAATTCTCTGGTCGTCCACTGAGAGAACACAATGTAACCCACGACTCCTCTGGTTCCTGCTCCCCTAACACACGTCCCACCTCCAAGGGCTCTTCTTGACTGGGAGGAGTTTCAGGAACTCGGGACCCCTGCTTTCCCTGGCTTTTCCCAGCCTTTGCTGTGAACTGCTCGGGGCCACTCCACTGATGGAGGCAGCTTTCACTTAAGGATGTGATCCAGTTAAGGCAAACCCAAATCTTCAGGAAATGTTCCTCCTACCCCACTTGTTTCTTCTGCCTCAGGGAGGCCCTGCCTAGAAAATCATCAGACTTCATGTTCTCCCAGAGAAACCATTAAGCAGACCCACCCTTGCCTAGCGAGGGGGGTTCTGGCCTTGGAAAGGTCTTGCTGCTGATGAAAGGGAGCCCTGCGCCCAGCACAGCTGAGAACATCCCAGTCCAGACCAGTGGTCAGTTATGCCGCAGAAGTCTCTAGGAGAGGGGCGCCTGGCTGACTCAGTCAGAGGAACATGCGACTCTCCATCTGGGGGTTGAAAGTTTAAGCCCCGTGTTGGGTGTAGAGATTACATAAAAATAAAATCTTAAAAGAAACAAAAACAAAACCAAAAACAACTCTGTAGGAGAGGAGAAGGACTTAACGAGCCACACTTGTAGGCAAGAGTCCCCAGGCCAGACCTGAGCAGGAGCTTCAGGTGGATGGGGGTGGTGGGCAGTAGACAGACAGGGAGGGGGCAACCTTTTCTTCATGGGTCAGGGGAGTGGAAGGAAGGGAAACAGAATGGGGTCAGGGCTAGAAGCCACTCTCCCCTTCTACCCACCGCTGGCCTTGGAGCAGACATTTAGCTGTACCTAAGAGACCCCTCTTGAGGACCCATGGCCCTCCCCCAGAACACCTTGTCCCACCACAGGCCCCTTCACGGTCTGCCTGACCTACTCCTCGGAAAGCCTACAGTCTGGAACGGCAGGCCAGCCACACCATCTGAGTCTCTTGTCCCCTCCCCCACCCGAACAGCAGTGCCCACCTCACGTGGTAGATGTTCAGCAAATACCTCTCAGCTTAACGGAACTGTTCTTCATAAGGACCCATAGCAGGGGGGTAAGAGATGGGGTCACGGGTATCCAGGAGCCTGGGGCAGGCAATGCCTCAGAGAGTGTGGAGAGAGAGGGACTTGAGGCTCTGTTACCTGTATCCTGTCTTCTGGAAGCTCTGTTTTCATGGCCAGCATCTCCCGGGCATAGACATCTGGGTAGTGGGCCTCATTGAATGCCTTCTCCAGCTCCTCTAGCTGGTAGGAAGTAAAGATGGTCCTAAGGGGAGCAAAACCAGACACTCAGGACCCAGAAACTAAAAGAGACTGTTCCAGAGAGGACAGAATGACCCTCCTCTAGGCTTCCTAGACAGACCCCCAAACCCAGGGCTGGCTCAGCACAATCAGACACAAACTCCTTCACACACACACACACACACACACACACACACACACACCACACTCACACCCTTGCTCACATATGTTCACACACACTCATGGCTTAACGCTCTAGATTCTTCTTCATTCAGGGCTGAGGATCCACACTGCCCTTGTTGGAAGGACGTTATTTCAGCCCTCAGTGACATTTCATACTAGGGAATCTTTCTGGAAGGGATTTGGGGAAAAGGGTCTTGAGAAAGAAATTCTAGAAAGCTGTAGAAAGCCCTTCTTCTTCCTCCCAAGCAGAGTAAGGGACTCACCAGATAAATAAATGCCTCAGGCCCATTGGGACCTGCTTCCCAGTTTCCTCTCACAGACAGTAGTTGATCTTTTAAATGACACCCACATTCAAAGAACCACCAGAAGGTCAAATGCAGTGTTTGAACAGCTGGGAACTGAATCTCCCACCTCCTCATGCATGCCAACAGTTTCCCCTCTTCACCTGCCCTTCCCCTGCCGCCACACAGAACTACCAGTTCCTCAGAGCTGCCCACAGATCCCCCGTCCACTTCCTATGCTCAAAAGACAAGGAGCACCTTCCAACCGCCTCACACCTAGGCTCAGCCATTCATCGGGGGGTGTCCCATTCAGGGGGCTTCCGTTCAGGTCACTGTGAGAGAGCCTGCCGACACAGCCCCCACTCCCCACAGAGCAGTCTACCTTGACCTATTTGGGTCCTAACCTGTTTTAAGAATCTGGTAAAAGGGCGCCTGGGCACCTGGGTGGCTCAGTGGATTAAAGCCTCTGCCTTCGATTCAGGTCATGATCTCAGGGTCCTGGGATCGAGTCCCGCATTGGGCTCCCTGCTCAGCGGGGAGCCTGCTTCCTCCTCTCTCTCTGCTGCCTCTCTGCCTACTTGTGATCTCTCTCTCTCTGTCAAATAAATAAATAAATAAAATCTTTTAAAAAAGAGGAATCTGGTAAAAGCTACATCCTTTTGCCCTAGGACAATGTGCAAGTGAATATGGTCCAACACAAAATTTTACCTCCAATATCAGGGGCTTCATAGACCCCCTTTTCCCCATAAACCATGCATAGCCACTGACAGGCACCAATTCTTCTCTTTTCAGACCTTTATTTTATCAGCTTCTAGGTGACCTTTATCCTACACCTTTATCAAGTCAATGGGCAACGTAGTCCTGATTCCACAAACCCAGCTTGTAAAAATGGTCCATTCTTTGCCTGAGCCTCTGGGATCTTACCCTGGGGACCAGCACAGGGGATTAGAATCCTTCACTGATGCTCTCACTCCCACCCTCATCCAACACCAGGAAAAAGTGCCAGTATAAGCCCCATTGGGTCCTTGTGCTGGTGTCGGCTTTAACATCTTGGGGGAAGACGCAGGGGATGTGTGAGGAAGAAAGATTCTGCCCTTTATAGAAAATGACTAGTTTGATTCTAAATTGTTTCTCTTATTCTCTTGGGAGGGGGAGAATGGAATGTTTATGTACACAGAAAGTGAATTCTTCAGAATTTTGAAGATCTGCTGGTTTCTATTCTGCTCTTGCCACTTACTGAAGGGCCCCTGAACAGATTGTCAAAATATACAATCGAAGTATGTAAGTCTTCTCAAAACTAGGGAAAGCAAGGCACACAGGTGTTGTGTCTTGGCCAAAGCCAAAGAAGGGAGAGGATGAGGGGCACCTGGGTGGCTCAGTGGGTTAAGCCTCTGCCTTCAGCTCAGGTCATGATCTCAGGGTCCTGGGATCAAGCCCCAAATTGGACTCTCTGCTCGGCAGGGAGCCTGCTTCCCCCTCTCCCTCTGCTTACCCCTCTGCCTACTTGTGATTTTTCTCTCTCTGTCAAATAAATAAATAAAACCTTAAAAAAAAAAAAGAAGAAGGGAGAGGATGAGAGGTCATTTAGAACCATTCAAGCGCCTGCCTCCGCTTGGGAGAGCTCTCATTGAAAAAAACGAAACCAAACCTCGAATCCCCCAAGTTTTCCCTCATTCCTGCCTCAGAGCTAATCTGTGTGTTGATGCTGTGTGCTCTCCAGGGAGGCTCCTGCATCCCCCAAATGAGATCCAAACCCTGCTCCTGGCTCCATGCAGAACCCCAGACTCTTCAGGCGCCCACTGCATCCCGTCTGCAGAGAAGCTGGGCTTTCCCGGTGCAGAGATGAGCAGAAACCTGGAGTCTCCCAAGGCTGCTGCTCCATCCCTACTCTCCTTCTCCGACCCGACTAAGCCCAGTGTGTTTCTAGGAGAAAAAGGGGTGCCCATCTCTCATTACCAGACTCCAGGGGCCCTTGCCTGAAATCCCCAAATGAGAGAAGCTCAGGAAAAAAAACATTTTCAAAAAACTAATTAAAGGCTGCACCGGCCATCAGTAGCCATTCTGATCTCTCCAATAATCTGCTCTCTCTTCATACACCAGAAATCGCCTGAAAACTAGGGCAGGTGGTGAGTTGCACTGTCTCACCGGGAACCCCCAAACATCACTTCAGTGGGGAGAGGGTCCGGGGAGGACTGAGTCAAGAGCCTTAAGCAGAGATTCGGGGCTATGGGTCAGCCAGTCCAGCCGCCCACACAAGGAGACGTCCTGGAGCAGAAACACTGTTCTTGCATCCAGGGAATACTTTCTCCTGGACTCTCCTTGCTGTGTGAACCCCTCTTCCCATTTCCGCACCAGCACAGAAGCAGTTCAGTCCAGCTCTGACCTGTCTCCCTCCGTGGTCCCCGCCCCTGCCCCTCCTGGGGGAAGCTGACAGGATTACCCACCCTGGGGCCAGCATGAGATGGGTGCATAAAAGGTGCTCTAATGAATATGGGATGAATGAATGTAAAATTGAATGTAAAATTGTGGGATGAATGAATGTAAAAAAATGACCCAGGATCAATGTTTCCGTTGAAAATAAGACAAAGCTAAACACAACAAAAATGCTGCCTGAAGGGAATGAATAAAAGGTCACTGAGAAACCAAGTCAAAGTTCACCCTCATTCCAGCCCGAACCTATTGGGGCCTTAGAGGACAGGAAGAGCCATTTCAAAAGGTGGGAGCCAATAGTGGAGTTTCCAAGGGCTAGCTAAGGAAGAGGGGAATGCAGAAAAGTGCCCAGAGAAGGGGTGCAAAGAGGCTGGGAACAAACTGGGGAGAAGAGGATGGGGTGGGCAGCTGCCGGGAGAGCTCCCCAGTGCAGAAATGTCCCTCCAGCCAGCAGGAAACTTGCGGACACCCCACCTGTACTGGGGCGCAGGGAGAAATTTGGGGAAACAGATCGGAGGGTGAGCGCAGAGGAGGAGTCTGGAAGCAGCAACGGCAGAAAGTCAGGCTGATTTTTGGTGCTCACTTCTTTATTTCCTTAAAACCCCCTCACGAATTTCTACAAGGAACTAGCAGCTGTGGTGTGGAAGTCGGAGGGAATGTGCGCCTGGGGTGGGGGTGGGGGTGGGGGCCTACTATTCAGGATATACCTTCCAGCACCTACTGAATTTTAAAGTTATAACAGTAATGCCTATTTGAAGATTCGTTTTTAAAAATTCACTCTGTAGCCGGTACCCCAGTGCAGCCGACTGGACTCCAGCTGGGGCTGGTGGCGTCATCCAGTCCACACACTTTCCCTCCCCATTTTACAGAGAAGGAAACTGAGGCTCGCGGAAGGGAAGAGACCCTTTCGGGATCACAAAAGAGCAGAAGCTAACGAAAAATTCCCATCCGTGCAGGTATATCACGCTCGAGATGTTTGGCACGGTGGGAGAAGATGGGTAGTAGGGGTGTGGCAGAGCGGACCAGGATGGCGGGAGCGGAATGGGGGTCCGGGGAGAGCGGGCAGAGCGGCCGGCTTGGGCGGGAGGTGGGATCCACTCTGCCCGGCGGGTCTCCGAAGGCGCGGATGCCTGGATCGAATCTGGGGGCCGCCTGCCCCTCTCCGGCTTCAGTTCGGCCCTGGTTTGGCCTTTCCTTTCTCCCGCAGCAGGAAAAAGCCCGGCCGGTGCGGCCTCTCGGGCGGCCACACACCTATCCTCACCCGGTGCGGCTGGACGCCAGGGTCCCGGGCGGATGTCCCCCAAACAACGTTCCGTCTCCCCGGCCCTGGCGCAGCCTCGGACTTCCAACTTAGGGGTCGGCGAGAAGAGGGTTGGAGCGACTCACCCCCCAAACAGAATGTGGCAAGGGAGTGGGTGAGCCGAAGAGGTGACAGCAAGCGCCGCAGGGGCCTTACCTGTGTCGCCGCTTCTTCCGTTTCTTGGTCTGGTTTAGAGCCGATTTGGACATTTTTCGGTCGCTGGAGGAAACATCTTCCGAATCTGAAAAGCGGGCGGAGGCACATGCGGCAGAATGGGGGGGCGCGCTCGGCAGCGCCCGGGGACGGCAGGTGCCGCCCGAAGCCCGCGAGGGCCCCACCCCGGGCCGACTCCGGGAGCGGCGGGGACCTGCTCTGCCTGCCGGGGGAGCCCTCCGAGAGGTCGACTCCGTCCCTTATCCCCCGCCGGCTCTACCCACGCCGGCGCCCGAATCCGGAGATTTTGATCAGATTTCGTTGTAAGAGAGGCGAAGGCCCCAGCGCGCTTGGGGCAGGGACGGCGGTGGAGCGAGGCAACCTCAGGGGGTCGCAGGGCCGGCGGGCGGGGATCCCGGCGCTGCGCCCTGCCCCGCGCCTGCAGCCCCCGCGCCCCGGGCCCCGAAAGTTGGCCCCGGGGAGCGGAGCCGGGATGCAGAGGGCCGGGCGCCGGGAAGCGCTGGGGCGTCCCCGGGCACAGCCCCTTTTTCAGTGCCTGCGGAATGCGCCCGCGCTCGGGACTGGAGAGACTGCGACGCGCCACTTTTCGTTGCCCCTCCAAATAAAAATAAGCAAATGAATACAAAGATAACGAAAAATCGGGGGAACTGCCGAGCACGAGCCGGAGGCCGAGCGGGTGGGGACGCGCGGCCGGGAAAGCAGTCCGGGGAGGGCGCGGTGGGGTCGTCCCGGGGCCCCCGAGCCGGCCGGGCGCGGGCATCCGATAGATGGTGGCGTTTAGGTGGAGTCGGATGGTGGCCGCCCCTGCCGCCGCAGAGGCCAGGCTGTCCAAGCTCGTGGGGTGAAAAATAAACCCCAGCTGATCAACGTGGGCGTTGTGGAACGGAGAAAAAGAGGAAGGAACAGCAACTTTGGATACCGGGGCTGGGGCCGAAGCGGGCACCCGCTTCCTGGGCCGCCAGCACACGGAACAGAATCGGTTCCCGGAGCGCTGGTCCTCCGGGAGGCCGGGGCCGCAGGGGAGCAGCCGAGCTGGGGGCCCCCGGCCCGCCCCACGGGCTCCGACACCCCAAGCCGGGTTTCCGGTGGGGCCCCCACCGGGCGCCACCGCAGAGCCGGGCCCGACGCGGGGACCGGAGAACGGCGCGGAGGCCGGAAACGCCGGGGCCGAAACCAGGCGGGAGCCGGGAGCATCCTCCCGGCGCCTGCCTTGGGCGCGCCGGCCCCAGGCTGGAGCTGCGACCCCTCGGCCTCGGCGCGAACTTTTGGGCGGGGAGGAGGCCTGGCGGTGCAGGCGAAAGCCGACGGCGTGGGGCTTCCGGCTCTCGCCCCAGTCGGGCAGCCCGGCAGCCTCGCCCTCACCTACCCGAGCTGGCCGTCTGGCTGGTGTCCAACGGCCCCGACGCTCTCCCCAGCGGCTGCAAGTGGACGCTCTGCGGGTCGGACAGCACTTCCAGGAAGGTGGGCTGCGCGTAGAAGCCAGGCAGACCCCCGGGCCCCAGCAGCCCCATGCCGCCCACTCCTGCGGGACTGAGCACCGAGCGCGCCGCCAGCAAGTGCCCGGGGGCCAGGCCGTCGAGGGCAGCCCGCGGGTGGGAGCTGGGGGGCTCCTTGTTCAAACCCAGGATCTCCTGGATGCCGAACCCCGTGCACCTGGCCGGGGCGCCCCCCGAGGTACTCTTGGCCACTGTCTCGGATTTGGGCTTGCTCAGCGCTTCCCCCGCTTTCCCCGTCATCTCCCGGCTCTTTGGAGGGGCTGAGGCCGCAGGTCTTTTGCTCCCCCCACCCCCCCGCCGGGCTCCCCGCTTCGCGAAGTTGGTCCCAGGTGCCCCCTCCGGTGTCTAATGCTCTGGAGCCCCAAGGAGATTCCCCTTTTATCCAACCAGGCGGCAGCCCAAGTGGGGTCAGAGCTGAGCAGCCAATCACCGGGGCCAGGAGCATTAGGAATTCCAAAAAGCTGGCAGCTCCGGCCTTAGGCAGCACCGAGGGGCCAGGGCGCTGGGGGCCGGGCACCGGGTGGACTCGGCAGGACGACCGTGCGCAGGGACCCCAGGGGCTGATATGAGACAACAAGGTTCAGCGCTGTTCCAGGAGGCCGGGGGGCTTGGGATTCTGGGCAGAGCCTGGCTGGGACATGTCCCTGGGGTGGGGTGGGCTGGGAGGATGGGCCGAGGGCCAGTGTTAGAGACACGGAGTTCTCCTCCCTCCGGTAAGTCCAGTGCAGACTGACAGGGTCAAAGAAGCCCAAGTATGGGATCCTTGTGTAAAAGGCAGACAAGATAGGGGGCAAGTGCCCTGGACAGGGTGTGTGGCCGCAAGGGAGAAAAAAGGGGTCAGTGTGTGAAGAGGGAGATGTGTACGTGGGAAGAGCTCCACACTAGCCTTGCGGCACAGGGTGAAGTGCCTAGTTAGAAGGACTACTCAGTAAATACTGGCCCAATGAATAAATGAAAGATAAAGGGGTCAGGAGTAGGGGTCCCTGGCGGGCTAGAACAGAGGTGGTTTCTTTCGGAGAAAAACCATGGGCATCTGAAGATCTTCCTAGAGCAAGCATGAGTGCGCCCAACTTCCGTGGAAGGACTTCAAGTATTCTGCCATCCATTCCTTCAACTAATGCATCTTGAGCACCTTACCAGCTCTGAGCTAAGAGCTAGGCGTCCCACTGTAAATCAGGTAGATGAGGCAAGGGGTCTGCGATACCTCCGAGTTCACTGAGCAGACAGAACGAGGAGGATAGGATTGTTGATGTGGGGGAGCAGGCTGGAGAGAGGGCGTTAGAGGCAATTAAAAGATGAGCTTCTGTCCCCAGTTGAGAAGGATCCCTTGACAAACTCCTGTGTTGGAAGTTGCAGAATTGCACCCAACGGGGCCAGTTGAAAAGTGATGAGAGGCAGGACCCTACGTGGAGAAAAGCCTAAATTCCCTAAGTGGGCAATGGAGTCACTGGTTTCCTGCTTGAGGGCTCTGTGGGGAGCAGGATCCCCTAGGGCCCAAATGTCAAGTGAAGGTGATGCTACACACACACACACACACACACACACACACACACACACACACACACCTGCCATGGACCTCTGAGTCCCAGCATTCCGCCAGCTCAGCTAATTCTTCTGTGACATTCTTGGGGCTATGGACTGTCTGTCTTATTTACCTCGGCATTCCCCTCTCTACTGTGCCTAATACACACTAGGTTTTAAATCAATCTTTCTTGCTTGCTTTCTTAAGAGGAGTAGCTTTTATTTCCTTGTTTCACAAATAAAGTTGGTTGATTTGATTGCTTTAAATATTTCTTGAATTAAAGTCACCCTATGAGGCAAGATAAAGGCAGGGTCGGTTGCTTTAGGCCAAGACTGGAAAACCGGCCTGGGGGAGAGATTCCATTGAGGATTTCTTGACTAGTCAGCTGCAAACCCCCAAATAAATGGACACCTCCTCAACCCAGCCTACCGCCAAGGTGTCTGGTACCCTTTGTGTTTGCCATGAGGCCAAACTGAGAAGTGAGAGGAGACCCCAAGGGGGCTGGAAACTGAGGCCTTGCTGGGAGGGCTGGTATGAGGTAGGTCTCCACTCACTCTGGCCAGGTCCGCACAAGAGCTGGAACTGGACTGGGGGGCTTCTCAGTGCAGAAGGTGTCTGGGACAGGTGTACTGTTCACCCCAAGGGCTGCCTCCTTGTCCCATAATAATGCCATGCCTGCTGTGCACTTCTGTCGCTCAGCCCCTTTATGTGGCATAACCGCTGTGCTCACAAGAACCCTGTTGGTATCTTGGTTCCACATCTGAAAGTTGATGTAGCTAGCCTTGTTTTTTTCTTTTTCTTTCTTTCTTTCTTTCTTTCTTTCTTTCTTTCTTTCTTTCTTTCTTTCTTTCTTTCTTTCTTTCTTTTTTTTTTTTAAGATTTTGTTTATTCATTTGACACAGAGAGAGGGATTACAAATCGGCAGGGAGAGAGGAGAGAGAAGGAAGCAGGCTCCCTGCTGAGCAGAGAGCCTGACGTGGGCCTCGATCCCAGGACCCTGGGATCATGACCTGAGCCGAAGGCAGCGTCTTTAACCCACTGAGCCACCCAGGCGCCCTCTTTCTTTTTTTTTTAAGTATAGTTGACATACATGGCATGGCCACTCTTACTTGCAAGGTGCAGACTCAAGGATATGCAATCTTGAGGTGTCCTTCACCTTGTAGTCTATGGGACTGGGTTCCAAGTGGCACTACTCACACAGACAACAATGTGAGAGGCGCCCCCTAGAATTGTGCAAAGCAATGGGTTTGCCTTTCAGGTAAGAATTTCTTTTCTTTTTTCTTTCTTTTTTTTTTAAGATTTTATTTATTTATTTGAAAAGAAAGAATGAGAGAGAGAAGACAAACCATAAGAGACTCCTAATCTCACAAAACAAACTGAGGGTTACTGGGGGGTGGGAGGGTAGGGATAGGGTGGATGGATTATGGACATTGGGGAGGGTTTGTGCTTTGGTGAATGCTGTGAAAGATGTAAGCCTGATGATTCACAGACCTGTACCTCTTGGGCAAAGAATAATAAAAAAAAAAAAAGAATGAGAGAGAGAGCACGAGAGGGGGGAGGGTCAGAGGGAGAAGCAGACTCCCAGCTGAGCAGGGAGCCGGATATGGGACTTGATCCTGGGACTCCAGGATCATGACCTGAGCTGAAGGCAGTGGCTCAACCATCTGAGCCACCCAGGTGCCCTCTTTTCATTTTTTTTTTAAGATTTTATTTATTTATTTATTTGAGAGACAGAGAGCAGAGTGAGAGAGAAAGCATGAGCTGGGGGCAGAGGGGGAGGGGCAAAGGGAGAGGGAGAAGCAGGCTCCCCACTGAGCAGGGAGCCCCATTCAGGGCTGCATCCCAGGACCCCTGGATCATGACCTGAGCCAAAGGCAGATGCTCAACAGGCTGAACCACCCAGGCAACCCTCAGTTAAGAATTTCTATCCCCATTTTATGAATATGGAAACTTAAGTGCCCAGAGAGGTTAGGTAACCTGTCCCAAGTGACCTAGCTAGTAAGCCACAGAGGCCAGACTCAACCTCAAGTGAGCCTGGTGTCAAAGGCTGTTGTGTTTTGACTTCATCCCTCTCTTGGCCTCCTCTCCATGCCAGCCTACCCTGGAAGGATGAATGGGGATGTTACGTTAATGGCATCCGTCCTGTCACTTACTTATCACGGGCCATCCGTGATGAGCCAGATGCCGGCCAATGGGCAAGGACGCAAGTGAAGGGAAACAAGCGTGTGAGTGATGGAGCCTTGACTCTTGCCAGGAGATGAAGATGAAAAATCTCTTGACCAAACCCTGTATCTGAAGTTGCCGGCTCCCTACCCCAGGGAGATAGTTATGACCTTGACCGAGGAGGTTGGGGATGGGGGTAACCCCAGGCCCTCTGAGAGACACCTTTCCAGAGATTGCAGGTAGAGGGAGGGGCCAGCATCAACCCTCAGACTTGAACTTCTGACAGACCCCTGGTGAGGGTGGGTGCTGTCTAAGAATTTGGGTTGGAGGTGGGGGGTTAGTAAAATGGACCCTTTTGGAAACATTTAGCTAGGTCACACTGGTTCCAAATCCTGGGTCTGCTACTAACAGCTCTGCGGCTCTGAGCCAACCATTAAATTCTCTCTTAGCTTTGATGGCTTTACCTATAAAACAGCCTGGTACTGGTTTTGGGGGCACCCTGGCCCCCTGAGTTAGCGCTGTAGTCAAGGACATGGACTCTAGAGCCAGACTGCCCAGGTTCAGACTCCTGCTCTATCACCTACTCAGTGACCCTGAGAAAGTTACCCAACTTCTCCCTGCCTTCTGTGCCTCAGTTTCCTCATCCCTAAAATGGGGGTAATGGTAGTACCTACCCCTTTGGGTTGTCAGGAAGATGAGAAATGTGCACAAAGCTCTACTGTGAGTGTACAAAATAAGGTGGTTTTTTTTTTCGAAAACTTTCAAATATTGACATCGTTTATTTTATTATATTTTAGGAACAAAATAAGGTTCTTGTGAGTGCTGGTTATTATTATGCTCATGTAGAAGGATATGGTACTTGGGACTGGCAATATATAGGACGGATCTAGTCCCAGCTATTGTGGGCTTTGGGCCAGTGACTGAAGGAGATATTTTTATTTTTATTTTTTTATTTTTTTAAAGATTTTATTTATTTATTTGACACAGAGAGAGAGATTACAAGTAGGAAGAGAAGCAGGCAGAGAGAGGAGGAAGCAGGCTCCCCGCTGAGCAGGGAGCCCGATGTGGGCCTCGATCCCAGGACCCTGAGATCATGACCTGAGCCGAAGGCAGAGGCTTTAACCCGCTGAGCCACCCAGGCGCCCTGAAGGAGATATTTTTAAAGCACTGAGCGTGAACCTGACCCTGGCCCCTCCATATGTCATAGCTCGTACTATTATTATTAATGGGGGCCAGACCCCTCACCACACTGAATCCATTCAACTTCTCTGGCCAGACAGATGTTCTGTGCTTCTCATGACGAATAAGACACTGAGGCTCACAGAGGGAGACTCGGGGCGAGAGAGGAGGCCACCTCCCTCCTTTGCCTGGTGCTGGTCCTTTTTAGCACCAGCTGCAGCCAAGTCATTCTCCCCACTAGCCTCCTCCCTGAGTCACTACCCTGCCACCAGTAATAATTTTTGGAGGCGGTGGGAAATGCAAAGGAGAGAAAGCATGTGTGTTTGAATCAATAATCCCATTATGAATCTGTCACCCATGAATGTGTTTCACTTTTTAAAATGCTCTTGTGTATTTGGGGTTTCCCCCTTGAGAGTAAGCCTTCTCTTTTGTTGTACTGGCCAGTTCTCCTGAGGGTCTCCTCAGAGAGCCCCAGAGGCCCTCCTCTATCACCCTTTTGTTGTCAGACGTTGGGCCAGGCATTCTACTTTCTTCCTTTAGTCAAGGGGCTGCTGCCAGGAGAAAAACAAGAGAGATTCTGGTTCACATTTAACTTACATACAAATGAACATGTACTAAGTTCTGGACTTTCTGACATTGTTTCAAGGCATTGTCCCAACGATCCCGAAAGATGGGTATCATCATGCTTTCCACCTGAGGAACAACCTCGGGGAGGCTAGGCAACCTGCCCAGGAGCATGTGGCCCCCAAGGGCCAAGAGGAGCCTAGACTTTTCATTTTATAGACTTTCTCATTGTCTTTCTCTCTTTCTTACTTTAAGTAAGCTCTAGGCCCAACGTGGGGCTCAAACTCCTGACCCTGAGATCAAGAGTTGCATGCTCCACCAACTGAGCCAGCCGGGCGTCCCTCTTGTTTTCTTGAAGATAGAATCAGAGCCTCCAGCAGAGGAAAGGACCTTGGATATAGGGAGGCAGAGGATGCCTGAGCTTGAGCTTGAGCTCAAGGATGAACTTGAGCTTGAGCTACCAACCTGCCCCACAGAGAATGGGGGATGGGGAGAGGAAAGGAAGGGGCACCAGGAAGGACTGAGAAGGGCCACTGAGGGGAAGTCTGATGAATCCCCAGAGCCCAGGGCTGCTAAGAGCACCACACACCTCACACACCTGGGCCCGTTTCCTAGTTCTCCAAGGAACAATTCTCTTTGGACTCTTCTCAGAGGGCCTCAGGGAGTGGGAAGGAAGGAACACACTTTTGGCAGTGCTTTCAAGCCAGCCTTGTAGAAAGCCCTGGCTCTGTCTGTCCCCTCCCAGCACCCCCCACCCCTGGAGCCCCCCGAGGATCTTATCCCAGCAGAACACCACCCACCCGGCTTCAGCTGCCCACAACCCCTGTGCCCTCCCTCCCCTCCTCAGCACGAACCCTTCCTTCCTTAGCCCCCAAGGGAAAAGAAAAACACCCCACTCATGTCGCCCTGTGTCTTCCCCAGCGTTCACCTATGGGCAGTGTGGAACAATGGAGAAAAGCAAGCTGTAGAGGACTTGCTCCATGATCAGCCTGCCGCACGTCGCTTGGCTGTGTCTCGGTTTCCCTTCGGTCTCAGGTGGTAGGAATGACCACATCCCTGATGCCCTGAGTGGGGGTTCTGTCATCCCACAGGACTGTTGCACGAGAACTTAACCAGTTATCTCCAGAGAGCAGTTACTGTGTACCTACTCTGTGCCAGATGCTGTAGGCGGGGTCTGAGAAAGCAAAGCCCCTCCTCTCATGAACTCATATTTGGGTGGTGGGAGATAGTTAATAAACAGGCAAGTAAATACACCAGCGAGATCATTTAAGAAGGCGAAAGTACTAAAGAGAAAATAAAGCTGGGTGAGGGGTTACAGACAAATTATGGAAGGAGGCTCTTTTGGAGGAACGGGAAGGACTTTCTGGGGAGTGAGGGTCTGGGCAGAGACCTGAGCGGTGAGAAGCCAGCCATGTGGGAGGCGCTGGGGCAGGTGGCAAGGTTAGGGGGACAGCTGGTGTTCCTGTCCTGGGGAGGAACCAGGTAGGTGTTTCTGAGGAACAGCAAGGAGGCCAGGGAGGCTGGAGGGGACCGCTGAAGGTCAGGAGCGCCTTTGGGAGGAGCCCAGTGGGTCAGTAGGGGTCAGGCCCTGGAGGGCCTGGAGGGCCAGAAGAACTGAGGATATTAACCTCAGCAGGAAGGGAAGGAGTCGTGAAACAAGGAGGCTGTCAGGAGGCGGCTCTGTGGTCCAGGCCAGAGACAGCACTGGTTGGTTTAGGGGTCAAAGGTGGCCATCAAGATGGAGAGTAGAGAATAGATTTGGGATTAATACGAAAGAAACTGGAAAGCAGCAGAGGCTGTCTGACAGCCGTTTCTACGTTCTCCTCATAGGGTCCCAATAGTGCACACCGCAGGCCCTGGGCCCCCCTGCAAGGATTTGTAGGAAACCTGGCTCAAGGGCCCCTATGGCCTTTTTCTCCTTCCTCGTGTCCGGAAGTTCAGATTCCATCTGTTTATCAAATTCAGGGGCAAGTTTCTGATCCAAGCAGGTCCCAGTGATCGGCGGAGCAGCCTGCCGTACCATTAATGTAAAGCTGTTGTAAGTGGGTGGAAAGGCAGATGGGCCTGGAAGAGGAGCATGAGACGGAGGCCATGGACATATGAGCAGGTAGGGAGCTTGACCAGAGACCTAGGCGGCAGGTGGAGGGAGGGACCCATGGCAATGCTGCATCCAGTTAAGGGAGGGCAAGGAGTGAGGGAGCAGAGACACCACCAGCGCCTGATCCCAGGAAAAAATGTCCAGATTCCTCAATTATTGGCCCTCTCAGGTGGGCAGCTTAACCATCACTAGTTGCATGACTTTGGAAAGGTTCCTTCTCTTCTCTGAGCTTCAGTTTTGTTGTGTGTACAATGAATTGTCGGGGCTCCTGGGTGGCTCAGTTAGTTGGGTGCCTGACTCTTGGTTTCAGCTCAGTTCCTGATCTCGGGGTCCTGAGATTGGGCCCTGCATTGGGCTCCACGCTCAGTGCAGAGTCTGTTTGTCCCTCTCCCTCCCCATCTGCCCCTCCTCCCATGCTCTCTCTCAAGTGAATAAATAAAATCTTAAAAAAAGATAAAATGAATTGTTGTGAAGATTCCATGAAACATCTAAAGTCCTATAACAGACATTCATTATTTTATGAGCTGTCCAACATCTGAACCTGATTCCTATTTGGGAGAGGTCCCCAACTTATGAGTCCTGGTGGAAGACAGAGCCGTGGATCCTGCAATGACACTGGAAATACCAGACATTTGCTTTCCCAGTATTCCTTGCAGCTGGAATAGTGTCACGTGACCAAGCTCCACCAGTCAGAAGCAGCCATCCCTGACTTTGTATTGGGAGCCACAGACACAGAGGAGCAAGAGAACCCAGGAGAGTCTCTTGTGGTGGCACCAGTGGCTGCTGTAAGGTCAAGCTGCAGGGTACCAGGCTGGCAGCAGAATTCGTTGCCCAGGGTTAGTGGAGACATCAATGGGAGTTCCAGCACCTACGGCCCAGTGGAGGTGACAGTAACTGCAGTGGCTTCCTCACTAGACCAGTACTGTGATGAGCTTCTAGGCACTGACTCTAGCCTCCAAATCTGGAGAATCTCTGCACTACCCAGTATCTTTCTAGTAAAGTCCTTCTTTTCTTTTCTTTCCCTTTTTTTTTTTCAAACAAAAAATCTTACATATTTGGGCTGTCTGTCTGGTTCAATCAGTAAAGCATGTGACTCTTGATCTCAGGGCTATAAGTTTGAACCCCACACTGAGTGTGGAGATTACTTAAAAATAAAATCTTTTAAAAAGATATATTGTAAGGGGCGCCTGGGTGGCTCAGTCCATTGAGTCAGCTGACTCTTGGTTTGGCTCAGGTCATGATCTCATGGTTCTGGGACTGAGCCCTGGGTTGGGTTCCTTGCTCAGCAGGGAGCCTTCTTCTCCCTTCCCCTCTGCTGTTCCACCTGCTTGTGCTCTTTCTCTCTCTCTGTCAAAATAAATAAATAAAATATTTAAAAAATATATTGTACATATTTATTACTGAACCAACCTACCAGTGCAGAAGCATAGAAACAGAAAAAAATCATGTTCTCAATAAAACACGTCCAGCTGTTCAGGTAGTAGTGATGTTTACAGAGTGATATGGAGGAACAGGTGACCTCCATACAGCATATATACGTGTACCATCTCACATGTGATTCTTTGTATACCCAGCTTTGTTCTCTCTAATGTCTCCTTTTGGAGTTGTACCTGATTTTATTACCAGTTTTCATCTGAATCCACTGGGAAATGGGACAATTATGCTTTTGTTTCTTAGCCAGGAACCACTTGAACCTGAGAGTCTTGTGAGAAGCCATGGCGAGAAGCAGTCACTTGCTCATACCACATGGCAGAGAAAAGGAGAGACAGGAGGTAAATTGCCCTTTGAGTCAAATCAGACAGTTGTTTACAACCCAGATTCTGAGCTATTATAAGACGTGAGTATAGTACCTAACTTTACTCCCAAGTGCCATCCAACCTGGCTACCAGTTTCCCTTAACAATCTTATTTGGGCCAAATTTGAGCTTTGATTGGTATGGAGTTAGAAAGAGAAGGGCTTTGGAGAGATATCTCTTCATAAATTCTGGGTCTATGGTATGGACGAGATTCGTGGTTGCCCACTCAGTTCTTATTCTCTCCTTTTTCCTTAGTGTCAGAGCCCTAATTTTATTCCCAGTGGTGATGTCTGTAGATAAAAGACTACATTTCCCAGCCTCCCTTGCACCTAGGAGGGTCATAAAGTTCTAGCCAATGAGATACGTGAACAGAAATCTTAAGCCATTTCGAACACCCTTTTGCTCTTTCCACCTTTCCTTTAGCTTATAACACAGAAGTGATGGGTAGTGCCTCAACAGTTGTTTTAGACTATGAGGTGACCTTGAGGATGGAAGCCAAGATTAGGAGAGTGGAGTGAATAATAGGAGTCTAGGTGCCTGGAGACTCAGAGCCGCCATATCAGCCCTCAGCCCTGAACCACTCCAGTGAGCTTTTTTTTGGTTATTTTTACTTTTGTTTTTGCTTTTTTTTTTACAGAGGGAGAAATAAAGCTCCATTTTCCACCAGTGTTTAAACCACTGGTTTCTGGTCTGTCACTAGAGGCCATAAGCGATCCCTCACTTGACACAATTCGGAAGCATTTGAAATCAAATGTTTTCCCCTGGGGGAATGTTGAAGGGCTTGCCATCACAGCAGAGATCTGCTTTCCCCCACGTTTTGACAGCTGGGGATCTCTTGGATTTGTCTCTTGTCTCCAACCTTATAGACCTTGGGGCTCACTGATCCTCTTCTTTCCCCTGGCTTCTAGATGACCGTCTCCAGTATTTTGAGTGGTGGCCCTTAGAATAGCTTTCGCAGTGGTCTAACCCTGATTTTGTCACAGGGAGGCCCTTTACTTTTTTGTTTTGGTGCTTTTCCATGCCGCCCAGCATTCTCTGCCCAGGGAGAGCTATGGACACAGTTCTATTCCTGCCTTTGGCACTTACTCATGTGCTGCGGAGTGAGTCTTTTAGCTTCTCTGTGCCTCACTTCCTTTACCTGTAAAATGGGAATGGTCATGCCTATCCCGGCTTTCTTAGAGAGCTCTCAAAGAAAAATATGCAAGAAAGTGTTTAGGAGATGGTAAAGGATCATATAGAAATCTGGTCATCTTTTCCCTGGTTACAAATGATGGCTCAGAATATATCAACCATCTCGTTTGCAAGCTTTCATTTTTTCTACTTTATATTTGTCTGCAATTGCAACTCATCTGCCCACCTTTCTCGCTCTTCAGTCTTTTAAGACCCACCCTGGATTTATATCTGTTGACTTGGTATTTTACTATATATAATTCATATATAGATAGCATTTATTTATTGAGATTTACAACTACCTCTGGCAATCCCCATTAACATTTATCGAGTGCTTACTATGTGCCAGGCATTTTGCGGAGCTCTGTACATGAATTTTCTTACTCAGTCCTCACAAAGAAAACCCTGTGAGACCGGTGTTCTGTTACCTTCTTTCTACAGATGAGGAAACTGAGTCACAGTATGGTTATGGTCAAGCAGCTAGTGAATTGTGTAGTCAGTGTTTGAACCCAAATTAGGCTTTGTGGTAACAAGACCATGTCAGTTTGAGTACTCTAAGGAAGCAGACGCCAAGGCAGAGTTAGTACAAGTGATTTGTTGGGGTGGTGGGTAATACCTGTGAAAGGTAAAGGGGGAGGACTGGACAGGAAGAGCCTCAGACCACAGTGCAGATCTCACAAAGTCTCAGCCAGTCTAAGAGAGAGCTCTGGAAGAGATTGCCCAGTTTGAGTTGGGCAGACATAGCCAGGCCCCAGGCTCCCCACCCTGCCCGGCAGACTTGCTCAAACACTGCCGTGGGTGATTAGAGCTAAGGACACTGTAACATGTACTTGAGTGCTACTAAGAGAGATTTTAAATGTATTCACCACCAAAAAGAAATGGGAGCTAAGTGATGGGATGGAGGTGGTAGCCAATGCCATGGTAGTAATCATTTTGCAGTTTATAAATGTATCAGATCAACATGTTGTATACTTTAAATTTAGACACTGGTATGTGTCACTTGTATGTCAATAAAGCTGCGGGGGGAGGGGAGAGAGTACTGTGTGGATCTCTAAGAGGCTGCAGCGGGAGGCTGTCCACTAACCTCCCTGTTGCTCCTGAACAGCAGGTCTTTCTGGAAAGGACATCCATGCAGTGCAACCCCACAGCTTCTGCAAATACGGTGTAACAGACAACATCTGCATCTCAGGGAGTCTATCTCTTGCTCAGGATCCTGGGATCCAGGCACAGTGAGGCTGGGTTTGAACTGCCCGTTGGTCTCAGACATCTTCAGACATCTCATTCTGGGACCCGTGTCTACCAACACATGCTCTTTCCCTGGCTGAGGTCAGGTGAGTAGAGACGCCAGACCACACAAGCCCATTTCAAGTCTTTGCCTGGGTCATAGCTGTTTACACCCCATTGGCTGAAGCTAGTCACGTCACCAAGACCAAAGGCCATGGAGTGAGGCAATAACCCCGCCACCCCACCCCACCCCCGCCAAGGGAAGCTATGCCAAGAGTGGGGAGGGAGGGAAGAATTGTGAACAAATGCAGACACTATCTGGCTAGCCATCTGGCACCAAAGACTACACCTTGGCCATTTGGTCGTAAGTGGCTAGTAGAGCACCTGTTAGGAAGTATTATGGTGGAGTTGGCTAAAAGCACAGTTCTGGAGTCAGATGGCTGGGGTCAGACCCTGGCTCCAACACTACAGGCTATGCCCTCTCGGGTTTATTGACCTCCAGGAGCTTCCGTTTCCTCTTTTGTAAATAGGGAAATTAAAGAACCCGAATACTTGCTGTGGTGCCTGGTCCATGGTGAGCCCTCACAAGTGTTACATTTACTTCTAGTCCTTACAACAGCCCTGTATAACGGTGCCTTACTGTTTGCCGACCCAGAACTGAATGTCAGTCTAGGAACCCACTTCCCTCTCATGTCCTAAGACAGCTCGCTGCAACGGAACCCCCCCCCCAACTCCTTCACCTGTGACCATCTCCTCTCAATGCATTCGCATCAAAACTCAGGTTTAGGACGCCTCTCTGGAAAAATCCCAGCCCATCCAGCACCTCCTTATGTCTCTCTTTCGTCATCCTGGGGAGAAGGTTGTTCTTTCCCACACGCCAGGGACATCCTCAGCCCACCCCAATTTCCTCTTGCTTGGAATCACCACTTTGGCACAGCCAAGGGTCAAGGTGGGGGGAGATGTTGAAGGAGGTGGAAGGAGAGACCCCTTTCCTGCACTGCCTCCCGGGAGGAGGGACTGTGGTGGGCACAGTGGGGAGGAGGCTGACGGAGCACGGAAAGCCAGCCAGGGAAGGGTTAGCCTGCAATCCAATTCCACTTAATATCCCATAATAAAACGCTGTCAACATGAGTTTCCTGTTCAAGTGGATTTGTTAAGAAGGCTGGGGGAGGTCAGAGGTGTATTCTGGCTCTCTTGAGGCTGGAGGAGAGACCGGTGGGGTCGGGGGGGTGCCTCAGGCATGAGGGCCTGCTTCTCACACGTCCCCACTGCCGTCCAGACAGGCTCTCAGGAAGGAGTTTGTCACACTTGTCTGTCTCCGTCAACCCATGACGATTCACAGAGGGGCCCTTCGCCCCCTTGGAAGGAGGCTCTGTCTCCTCTGATAAGCATCCAGCCACTGAGGCAGAGAGTATGATTTTAATGTAGGGGACTCAGACCTGGATCAGAAGGTGGGGTGGTGTGCCCGGGTGGAGGAGGGTATGTATTGGAACCCCTGAAATCCTGCCATGAAGTAGGAGCCACAAGGCCAACACGAGGGCAATCTTAGGGGACAGAGGGCCGCTTAGTGAGAAGCCTAACGGTCTGGGGTGGCCTCAACCTTCTTGAATGACAACTTGCAGGGGACCTCACCTTGTTACTCAGAATGGCTGTTGTCGACTGCCCATCTCTGCATCCCTGGCTGACCCGCTGCTTTCCTTCTTTGGGGGTGGGGTGCGGGGGGCACAGGCCTGATTTCCCCAGGGTCCTGAAGTGGCCGAGCTGCCTAGGGAGCCTTGAAGGGGAGCTTGACCAGAGCTGACTATGGAGTGGTCAACATGAATCAGGCACAGAGCTGGGGACTGTCCTGATGTCACCAGTTGAATCTAGGGAGCATGGAAGGAGGTAAGGCCAGGGAGAGAGAGAGACTGTGGGAGGGTGGGGGGCTAGTATTCGCCCCACTTTCTTAGGGATGAAACAATGGCCCAGAGAGTTCAAGAAATGAAACCAAGACCTCATGTAGTGAGAGACAGCCCGGGGACAGGCGCCCACGGAGGAGGTGTGACTCCCCAGTGACTCAGTCACGACCTTCAGGAGCCCAGCTTGGGCCTGGAGGGGGAAGCTGGGGAGGCTGCAGAAAGGTGTGAGGCACAAGCTGAGGGGACGAGGTCCAGCCGTGGGTCCTCTTCCTGGGCCTGCAGGCGGGTGACACAGGAGGCCTGTGAGAAGGGGGGCAGGGGTGTGGGCGGGGGGCTGAGAAGGGTAGGGCTGGGCTTCCAGTGCTTTCATGAGCCCTTTTAATTCGTGTAAATGAGGGTTTTTAATTTGTTATTCTGGGTTTTATTTCTATTACCATCTCATTTGCCTCTAAACCCTATTTCGCCCCAGCCTGGACCGAATTCCATTTGATGCATTAGGACTAATTCTCCTCCCAAAGGGTTAGATGTTTTCTCCCCACACAAAAGTCGCTTATTTTGGATAAAGAGACGATTAGATTTATCTTTAATATTTTAATGGCAGCTGGGATTAGTGGGCAAACAGCCCCAACTGGGGTTGTTCACTGCGGATTAGGTTCTGATAAACTCTCAGATGGGGAGCCCCCCCCCACTCTACTTTCTGTTTTCCACAAAGTGTTTTTTATTATTTTTGGTTGAAAAAAATTCCCTTGTCTTTTGGAGCATCATAAATTCCATTTGCTGTTTTCTATTAAATCAAGTTGATTAAATTCGTTGTGACTCTTTGCACATAGATCTTTTTAATTTTAACGTCTCCAGCATAAAATCTTTAATGGTGCAATTTGAAATGGCTGCAATATACAGTACAGGCCTTGATAAAACAGATGGAAATGAGGTTCCGCCAGGGAGGGGTTCCTGCCAGGAGGGGTAGAGGTGGGAGCAGGCACAGACCTCCAGGAGAATGCAGGGAGTGACTGTCTGCGAGGCCCAGAGAAGACCCCGTTCCAAACCGTGTTCTGAGCAGTAACCTTGGCTGATATTTATGGAGTGCTTACTATGCTGGGTAGTAACCGTGGCTGCTGTTTGGTGGCCTGCTCACCGCATGCCTGGCACTGTCCATGCATTATCAATAATCCTTACGAGGAGGCTCAGAGAGACCTCATGTTCAAGGTCACATTATCTTTGGCTGGTGGAACCTCTTCTCACCTCTTGTAGCCTCCATTTCCTTATCAATGAGATGGGGTGATCAGTGCAGCTCTGCCTCACAGGTGCCTGGAAAGATTAGATGAGGTCTACAAGTGGCCTTGGGAATGATATGGGCAGGGCTCTCCTAGGGACCATGGGGGCGTGAGGCCAGCCCATCTTCGGCCCTGAGGCCCTGCCTTCACTGGGAAGAGCTGATTTTTGAGACCCTGAGAGGCTTCCTTAACTCCAGGGCTGGTGAGAGGCCCGAGGGACCTGGGCTCCCCCTCCCACCACCTCTCCAGACCTCAGGCCTCCTGCCTGGTGCTTTCCTCCCTGTCCCTCCGGCTCTAATCCTGACCTCATCAAGTCCTGGGAAGGGTTGATCCACAGAAGCAAATCCCTCATTCGGAGGGACAAAATCAGCTTAATTTGCAGCAACTTGAAGCAGGTCTTTGCCAGGATTTGAATATCAAATTATCCCACAGCCCAGGCTGGCCTGGAAGGCCTCCTGCCGCAATATGGGCAGGCAAGGTCTGGGCTGCTCTGGTGAGATTGTTCTGCAAGTGAGTGAGGGCTGGCCTGAGTGTGCCAGGCCTGGGGGCACTGGGGGCGTCAGGGGGTCCCGAGGAAGGCAAGAGCACCGCAGCTCCCAGGCCTGGGAGATGGCGGGAAAGTGGAAACCTATTCATGAGACCTCCCTGGGGGTGAGGGGGAGGGTCTTGTCAAATATACAGATTCCCAGGCCCCTCCCCAAACATTAGGAATCAAGGTTTTTATGACGAGGGAAGCTCGAAAATTTCTGGAGCTACTCAGTTAGCCAACCAGCAAATACTTCTTTAGTGTGCACCCACCTAGTACCTCCTCATATTTTATATTTTGAGGCAATCAGCCTCTTCTGGCATCCACTCCATCCATCCCCAGCCTGTGGCACCGCCGACCGTGATCCCTTGGCCCACTGCTCGGCGATGGCCCTAAACGCCCAAGTCAGCTGCTGCTCGAGGGTTCCTCAGCCTTCCCTCCCAGGTCGCTGGGCCTGTCTCCTTCCTTCCTGGCAGACATTGTCTGATGTCGGCCCCACAGGTGCCCAGACTCAAGCGGTGGGGGCAGACCCCTGTAAGGGCATGTCACTCCTTAGGAAGCTGTGAGCTTCTTCCGGAAGGGTGGGGAGTTCGGGTGTGACCCCCAGCCTCCGTCAATATTAGGTGAGACATACTGGTCCTTCTTACACAGTGTGCGCCCCGTTGGGACCTTTGGTGTGAAATCAGCGGCCGGGACTGCTGAGACAGCCCCGCATGGGTCCGTCTGTCCATCCAACACTGTCGACAGAGAGCTGAAAAGTCCTGTCCTTGTCCTCAGGGAGGCCACAGCTGGGGAGAAAAGAACATGCTGTGACAAGTTCTATTAACACCCACAGAGGTTTCTTAAGCACTCACTATGTGCTAAGCACAGTCTGAGGTGCTTTTCCTCTATCCACCCATTTTATCCTCATAAAACCCCCAAGAGGTAGGAAATTAAACACATCCTCTCTACAGGGACCTGAGGCACAGAAAGATTAATAACATGCTCAAGGTCACACAGTTGTGAGCGGTGGGCCTGGGATTCGTACACAGGCAGTCCGACTCTGAGCCTGTCCTCTAAACCACTTTGCTGTGTCCACCCATCTTTATCTGGAACTATTTGTCTATGTATATTACTTCATAAGTGACTTGCCTTGTTTTTAAAGGCATAATCATAGAGTGTTTGGGGAGCATAGAAAGGAGCATTCTGTCTACTTGAGGGCAATCACAGAAGGCTTTTTGGAGGAGGCATCTTTATTTATTCAGTGGTGTTGTTGAGCAACTATTGTGTCTCCGGCACTGATGAGGCAGAGATGAAAAAGCCATGGTTCCTGTCCTCTGGAGCTCACAGGCTGGGAGATGAATGTGCTAAGTGCACTGAGAAAGCATGGGGCATTATGGGAGACCTGGAGAGACCCCAAAGCTGGGGAGATCAGGGAAGGCTTCCTGGATGAGGTGCATGTGAGCAGGGAGTGAAACGATGAATGGGAATCTCAGAAACATGTCCCCTCCACCAGGTCGGTCATTCAGCTGAGCTTAAGGGGGCCCAGAGGCTCTGCTGGGCACACACCCCTCTTTCTCTTGGCCAGACTCTCTTCCATGGAGCCTTTCTGGTGCAACCAACCCCAGTCTCTTCTTTGACTGTCTATCCCAGGCAGGCCGACCCCTTCCGGGGGAGGTCTACATCCCCGACTCTTGGGTGTTCCTGGGAGGCAGGGCCTGAACACCAGACTCCTGACTGCCCAGGTACTATGCCTAGCAGGGGTCAGGCCTTGGGGAAGCCCAGAGGTTTGATCTGAGGGCACCTGGAATTTAGAGCAAGAAGGGAGCCCAGAAACCACCCAAGCCCACTTCGAAGGAAGGAGTGAGGGAGGCCCACGGAAGTAACAGCAACTGCCCAGGGCCTACAGCTGAGATGGTACTCAAGCTCAGGCCCCCAGCGCCCTGAGCTCCTCCCTGGGGTGGTCTGGCCCCACCTGGGCCCGCCTCCAACCCTTGTCCCCCCATGCCTGCCTAGCCTGATGGTGGCCAGGGTAGTCTTCCCTGAATAACGATGGTATTGGCTCAGATTAAGGGCAACTAGCTGGCTCTTGGCTTTTCCTTTTTATATAACAACTAATCTCCTTCTAATCAGCCATTATTAAATTATATTCCATTTTTAATTCATTCACAGATCATCGTTGGGACAGCTGGATGGATAATTGGGGAGAGATAATTTATGTAAATGAGGCACAGCAGAAGGTAGGGGAGAAAGAGGCTGAGGGCCAAAGGGGGCCCCTCCCGGGCCCAGCCTGGGGAGGGGGCAGTGAGCTGGCCCAGGCTAGAAATGGGTGACAGGGGAGCTGAGGGGATTGGGGCCTGTCGTGGGACCTCGGGGCTCCTGGCTGATTAGATTGTCTGTCAGCATCACTTTGAATGCTTCTGGCTAGTGGGGAGCCCACTACTTTTTGGGGGGGCAGTTCTCAGATCCATGAGTCCTCCTCACTTGAAGTGGATCCTGAGAAACAATAAAATGTTCTGGAGAATTCCAGACTCAGGGCTTTGTTTGATTTCAGCTTCACAACTGTGTAGCTCTCTCTCTCTCTCTCTCTTTTTAGAGATTTTATTTATTTATTTGAGACAGAGAGGGAGAGAATCTGAAGCAGACTCTGTGAGGTGCGCAGAGCTGACATGGGGCTCTGTCTCACAACCGCGAGATCATGATCTGAGCAGAAACTAAGAGTGAGCAACTCAACCAACCGCACCACTCAGGTGCCCCCGTGCAGCTGTCTCTACCCGAGTTTCCCATCTGCTTCTTGAAGAGATGTTGAGGCCTTGGAAACTCTGAGCTCCTGGGCCCGGTTCCCGGTGGAGCATGGGAAGGAGCAGAGGAAGAGCCCATACCTGGCCGAACTAGTGGCTCCCACCACCAGTGTGAGGACTCGTGGGTCCAGTGCACCCCCCACTCACAGGGGCCTCAGGCCATGAGGCTTCCTTCTGGAACCACAGACTAAATCTACTTCCTTTACGGCTGGACGAACCATATTGGCTGCCCGGCCGATAAAAATTACCTCAGGCACGGACACCTCAGTGTGTTCCCTCTGTGCCAGGGGCTGCCCTCAACACTTGCTACGCAGTGTCTCACTGTATGAGCAGAAGACTGCACGATGTGGGCGCTACTGTCTCCACTTTACAGATGAAAATACCAGGGACCTCAGCTCTCCCTGACGATGCCTGCAACCGAAACGACAACAGAAGCCTGCTCAGAAAGGGGCGGGAGGCTCAGAACACCTGGAGCCCAGCTGGAGGCCATTTTGGGAAGGTGCCTTGGGGACTGGCACACAGGGGCAGGGCCAACAGGGGAGGCAGGTTGAGAAGGTTGGACCTCCAGCCCTCCTGGCTGTCCCTTTGGGGCCCCAGGAATCAGGTGTGGGTGGACACAGGTGTCTGATGAGACCCGAGGGGGTGAGGACTGCATGTATCTGGGGCTGGTTGGGGTGGGGCAGTGGATAGGGCCTTGGACCATTCCCAGAGGGAGGCAAGGGATTAAGGAGGGTTAGGGAGGGTGGTCCCAGAGGGTCCGGCACAGTAATGGGATTAGCCTTTAGGCAGTGAGTGAAAGTTATTAGCGTGTGGGGCCTCTGGCCTCCCACCCGAGGCTGCAGCTGTCAGGCACCCCCAGGAGAGAGTCGCTAGCAGTGTCCCCACCCCCACCTTGAGGCAGGCTGGCACCCTCTGCCCCCCACAGGCTTTCCTGCGGCGATCATCTGCCAAGGGGCCGGCCTCCTAGCGCTAGCCGCCGGCCTACCCCCGCCGGTCTGGGCCACCCACACACAACATAACCCAGCATTGCCCTGTGCCTCGGTTTCCCCGTCTGGCTAGGAGGCTACAGAGAGGAAGGCTGAGACCCTGAGGGAGAACCCGTGATGCACGGAGGGGTCCGGCCCGGACGCCCTGGGTTTCCGCTTCTGCCCTGCCTTAGCTGTGCCACCAGGACACGTATGCTAGCCTCTCTGTGTCCTCGTGCACACAAGGCGGGCAGTAGCGCGGCAAGGTCTGCACAGGGGAGGGCTGGGTCAGGGGGCGCCGCGCGGGCCCCTCGGCCCAGTTCAAGGGGCCCGGTGTGGCCGGAGCCTCGCGGAGCCGGAGGCGGTGGAGGGCGGGCGGGCGGCTCCCGGCTCCCTCTAGCGGTGAAGGCGCGGAAGCCCCTCCGGGCCGGGCGGGCGGCGAGGCCGGGCCGCGTTCGTCCAGGGCATCCGCGGGGCGGGGGGGGGGGGGGGGGGGGG
>LNAC01000027.1:9251202-9329213 GCA_002007465.1 Ailurus styani | reverse complement strand
GGGGGGGGGGGGGGGGGGGCCGGGGCACCAAGGGTCCTAACCCCCCTCCTACCCAGACGCCCATCGTGAGAGCGGCCTGCCTCTAGCTTGCGCGCGGGTCTGAGAACCCCCGGCTCACCGCGCCCGAAGCCCAGGCACGCGGGAGCTTTTGCCCAGGCTGGCTGCGCGGGCCCTCGGGGTGCCCGGGAACCCGAGGGGACCGGCTGCGACCGGACACGAGTAGGTCCCCTGTGCAGCCTCAGTTGCCTCGCGGTAATGCGGGGCCAGGTCAGGGGTTCCACCCTTTCGGCGGGAACCACCTTTTTAGATGTAAAACAATTCAGATGCCCTCGGGGCAGTGCTTTTCCTGCTGGGGTTTGAGCAGGGAACCTACGTGGTGACCCAACGCTATGAGGCATTCAGCGAGGCTTTTACCTTGTTGAAAGGAAGCCGTACTTTCTTAATCTCAACAACTGTCTAGGTTTAAAGATTATTTTTAAATAAGCCCTTATTTTTTAGGAGCTGCTTTAACTGTGCAGAAAAACTGGGGATTTGTAGAGTTCTCAATATACCCCACACCCCAAACCCCCTGTGATCAGCATCGGACATTAGTATATATGCTAATGAACTAAGACGGATACAGTCCTAACTGGAGTTTGTGTTTTATTCAGCTTTCCCTCAATTTGGTTTTAAAAACTGTTCATGTGGGGCGCCTGGCTGGCTCTGTTGATGGAGCTCGCGCCTCTTGGTCTTGGGGTTGTGAGTTTGAATGCCCCGTTGGGTGTGGAGGTTACTTAAGAATAAAATCTTCAGGGCGCCTGGGTGGCTCAGTGGGTTAAAGCCTCTGCCTTCAGCTCGGGTCATGATCTCAGGGTCCTGGGATCGAGGCCCCGCATCGGGCTCTCTGCTCAGCAGGGATCCTGCTTCCTCCTGCCTCTCTGCCTACTTGTGATCTCTCTCTCTCTCTGTGTCAAATAAATAAAGTCTTAAAAAAAAGAAAAAGTCTGTTTAAAAAATAAATAAATAAATAAAATCTTTAGGGGCGCCTGGGTGGCTCAGTCGGTTAAGCATTTGCCTTCGGCTTAGGTCATGATCCCAGGTTCCTGGGAAAGAGTTCCGAATCGGGCTCCCTGCTCGGTGGGNAGAAAAAGTCTGTTTAAAAAACAAATAAATAAATAAAATCTTTAGGGGCGCCTGGGTGGCTCAGTCGGTTAAGCATTTGCCTTTGGCTTAGGTCATGATCCCAGGTTCCTGGGAAAGAGTTCTGAATCGGGCTCCCTGCTCGGTGGGGAGTCTGCTTCTCCCTCTCCCTCTGTCTGCCTCTCTCCCTGCTTGTGTTCTCTCTCTCTCCCTCTCTCTCGCTCACTCACTCTCAGCCTCTCTCAAACAAATAAATAAAATCTGTAAAAAAATAAAAATTTTAAAAATAATAAAACCTGTGTTTGCGTTACCTACCTTGATAAACAAACATTAAACATAACGTATATCCAGATATAGTATATCCATTGACGCTCTCACCGGGCTCTGTACTGTTTGTATAATAAAATCCAGCCCCCAACTCTGCGAGGGCGTCCCTCCAGTTGGGTGCTCCTGTGGCTCCATCAGGACCACTGGCCTGGCGGGTCTGTACAAAGTCCCCCAGTGCCCCCCCACCCCCACCCCTGGGGGGCTGGGACCCCTCTGAATATACTATACCTGCGTGCCAGGGGTGGGGCATGCTGTGTGGGGTCCAGGTCCAGAGACCTAACTTACTGAAGTACGAAAGGACCACAGGGAGGTGGGGGCCTCATGGGATCTGGGATAGGATGGTCCCAGAAAGACAGGACTGCGGCTTCTCTCAGGTGCTGCCGCCTCCTGCGCCCACAGCCCGGCTGCCTCAGCCCCTCGTTCAAGCAGCCCTGCCTCGGCTCCCAGGCGTGCGCCTCCTCCCTTCCAGCCCTCGTGGAACTCTGTCTCAACCCCCAAATTTCCAGAGGGATAAATAGGTCTGGGCTTAAGGCAAGCTCCTGCACGCTCGCACGTGTCAGTATGTGACAGGGAGAAACAAATTACATCCCCCAGATGTTTCACAGGCCTCGCTGTGTACTCAGCACTGGTTTCGGGGGCTGTGTTGTGGGGTACCAGAGAGGAAGCGGGTCTCTCTCCCGAGAGGCAAGCTACAGAATGATGGGGTTTCAGGGGTTTTAGGAAGGTCCCACTGCTCCAGATCCCTCCCTCTCCTTCTGGAGATCCACTCAAGCAGCTTCATTTAGTGAAATTCTGGGTCCCATCCCTGGGGAATTCAGCTCCCCAAAGACAGGTCAGAGTGTAGGCAAGTCTTCCCATGGTTCCCCCAATCCCCGCTAGAATGGCCCTTTGGAAGACCTCTGAGGTCCTGCTCTTGCTTCCTGGGCAGTGAGCATTTACTGAGGTTCCTTCAGCATACTCAAGGAAGAATCTCTATTGCCCAAACCCTTTACATCCTTTGTATGCCTCTGGGCCTTCACATTTGCTGGTCCCTCTGTCTAGAATACATTTCCTCTTTCAAGGCTCAACTCAAGCTTCCCTTTCCATGGGAGGCCGCACCTGCCCAGGCCCAGGTGGAGGTAGCATCCACCTAGCTACCCCCTCCCCCCATCCCCACCTCTGGGCACAGACCTGATCGATTGCTGGAGGTGGACAGGATTAGAAGGATCGATACCCACATCTGGCTTTGCCACTCCTGCCAGCATCCGGTAGGTACTTAACAAATCTTAGCTCCCTTCTGTTCCTCTCATCATGCTCACCTCTCCAGAGTGTGCCTTAGAGATTCGTCAGTGTTTACCCAACCATCTTCCCTTTACACTGCAAGCTTTAATTAGTAGGCCCAATAAATGTTTGCTAAATGACTTAGTGATTTAACCAGGGAAGGGGAAGAGGTTTCCAAGCTCAGAAGCAAGGCTGAGGACCTCTGCCGCCCCAAGAAGCAGGGAGAGGGAGTCCTGTGCCAGGGTCAAGGTAGGAGGTACAGAAGAGAAATTTGGTGCGTTGATTTCAAGGGATGAGTGGAGTGGAACCAGGGGACAGAATCACATGGGTGTGGTGGCATTTGGCCATCAGTGGGGACACACATCTAGCCAGCTGGCCCCCAGCCTCAACCTGTCCTGTGCTGCTAAGCAGAGGGGGCACCCTATTCAGCCTCTAGGACCACAGCTGGGGTCCTAGAACTTGATGCCTAGGCACACCCTTTTCTCTACGTTCTGCAGCCCAAGACCCAAGTAGGGAGGGGCCCACATTTGCTCTCTTCTTCCTGGTCACTAGTTAGAGACCTGTGGTTCCCTCTCCTGGGGAGCTCTGTAGGGCACCCAGGGCCCTCTCTGTGCACACTTGAAGGTGCTGGGACATGAGAGGTGGAGAACCGGTTATAGCCAGGACACCTCAGCTTCCAGCACCCAACATGTCCTCGGCAACCCACTGACCCTTTTCAGTGGTGTACTGCAGAACCTGGGGACACATCTCACCGTTTGAATGGTTCTCTGATGAGGCACCCACCTACCTCCTTCAGTCACTCCTAAAATCCGTTGAACACTTAACGTGGGGCCGGTACTTCACAGGCATAACCTCATTTAATCCTCTTAAAGATCCAATAAGTTCTCTTAAAAAATTATTCTCATCTTTTTTCAGAGAAGGAAACTGAATCAAAGAAGTGAAGTCACTTCCTGGGGTCACTGAGCTCACAAGTGGCAGAGCCAGATTGGAAACAAGTCTGCCTGCCCGCACAGGCCTGAACTTCCAGCCAGGACCTGCCCCCAGCCCCCTGCTCTGTCTGCTCCCAGCTCAGCTTCTGCCACCCCTCCCCACCCCGCCTCTAACCAGAGCCCGGAGCTGGTACCTCTGACCTGAAGCCCTCCCCTTCGCATGGCCTTCCTTGGCCTGGCCACACAGTTTCCACCAATGGCTGTCCACCTGTCTCCAGGCACTGCACCTCCCGCTCGTGAGGCACAGGCCACCCAGCTGCCCAGGAGGTCCGGGGGGTCCCCAGGGTGTAGGGACCACGGTGGGCAGAGGGTCCCTGTGCCTCTGCGCCGGGCAGGTCGCTGAGAGCGGTGGGGAGGCGGGCACGGTGCACAGCGCTGATCCTAACCAAGTTTGCCAGCCCAGCTTTTCTCATGGCTCCCACACAATGGTCTGCTTTGTGCCCACCTGCCGATAATGCTTAATTAGGCGAGGAGTTGATTAATTTGAGGTAATTGACAGCTAATTAGAGGCCCGCAGGCTCATTAACTTGACATCTTGTCTTCGTGAATTGGCTGAGTAGGGTCAGGTGACAGAAGCCGTTGCTTTCTCCCTTCCCAGCCCTGTGGGCAAAGGTGAGCACCTGGGGGAGGGCTGGGCAGAGCCAGTGTTCAGGTAGGGCAGTCCCAAGGCCAAGAACAGAGGAAACCAAAGCAGCAAAGGAGGAGGCATGTGCCCTGATCGTAGGAAGGAGGGAGTGAACAGGAACGGAGGGCTCATGTCATGGGGGCAAAGGAAGGCACTGAAGAGAGGCGGGTGGCTGTTAATGGGGGGAACAGCTGGGAGAAGGAGCAAGGGCAGAGGGGTGTGCAGGGAAGCCTATTGGTAATAAGCATCAGCTTTGAAGTGAGGCAGACCTGGGGTTGACTCCCAGCTCCACTACTAACCAGCCAGGTGGCCATGAATTAGTGAATCTCTAAGCCTCAGGCTTCTTTTCTGTAAAATGGGAACAATAGTTTCTATACCTCCTGAGACTGTGGTGAAGAGTACGTGAGACATTGAAGTCAGGGATTTAGACCAGTACCCGGGAGCCTGGTGAATGCTCAAGGAAGTTAACCACTCTTGGCAGCGGGAGGGAGTGACAAGAAGAAAAGGTAGGTTGGGTTGGGATGGGTTGTAGGAGGCAATGGAAGCCCCCTCACAAGAGGAGCCAGGTTACTTAGCAGGAAGCCTGCATGCCTGCAAACACCACTGCTGAGGGCGTGGGGAAAAGAACTCACTGCTGCCACCACTTTAGGGGGACAATTCAGCATGTGACCTTTGACCTAGCAATTCCCTCCTTAGTCGTCCATTCTACAGATATAGTTGTATGAGCACAAGGAATTGCATACAAGGATATTTGTTCATTACAGTGAAGTTCGTAACTGCAGAAGACCAGAAACGACCTTAATGTCCATCCTAGTTAAATAAATTATGGTATATCCATACACTGGGAGAGTAGGCAGCTGTGCGATTGGACGTGCCAACATCAACAACACCCAAGATAAATTAAGTGGAAGAAAAAGCAAGATGTATGACAGGGTGTAACTCCCACAAGCTAGTGATTGTGGCCTGAGGGTCAGGGGATGAGGAGAGGTGTGCTTTGTTTTTGTTGTTTTTTTTTACAATGTGCTTATTTTAAATATGGTTTGTATTTATTATCTTTTCAAAAAGCCCTGTAAAATTAAAAAGCAATAGAGCCTTTTTTTCTATGTGAAACCTAACTTGAAATCTGAATTCATAAGGCGGGGTGGCTGGCTCTGTGGGATTTGGTGGGGGGGTCTGATACTCCTCACTTCCTTCCTTCTCTCCTCCAAAGGTTGTTCAAGAGGGTTTGAAGATCATCTAGAATTCAGTCTGTCCAACAGACTTTCTATGGTGATGGAAATGTATGGAGTTCTGCCCTGTCCAGTATGGTAGTCACCAGCTATACAAGGGTCGGAGCACTTGACATGTGGCTAGTGTAATGAGCAAAATCTTAAATTTTACTTACTTTTAATTAAAATGTAATAGCTACATGTAGCTAATGGCTACCTATTTGGATAGCACAGAAATCTCCCCAAGGGACTGAACAACCCCACTGTCCCAGCCTCTATCCACACAGCTCTTTGCTAGGAGTGAGTGGGGATGGAAACTTCAAAGGTCCTGGGAAACTTGGTTATGGAGAGAAATGGAAGTCTTTTCTGGAAGATTCAGAACTGCATTGGACAGAAGCAACTCAGAGATGCCAGGAGCTCACCTAGGGTGCCAATTCTTTTAGGAATGATCACCTAAATGACTCATGAGTCAAAAAGCACGTCTGTAGCTTTGAGATCAGTCGTCTGCTCCAGCTGGGAGGAATTTAATAATGCCGTAGGTGACTGGAGGCCATGGATTCGGGCATCCATTTGGCAGCTGTGCACCGAGCACCTATGAAGTGTCAGCTCTGGAGGAACAGGGAAGCACAGACCAGGTCCGGGCCTTTGAGCAGCCTTAGTCTTGGGACTGAGTTCCCAGGGAAGGGGCAGATAGAGAATGCTAATCCTTCACCTGAGAGCCCAAGCATCAGGGCTTCTAGGACCCTTGGCATTCGGCTCACAGCCCTTCCCCATGCCAAGGTCACAGAGGGAAAGCACAGAATGAGGACCTCCCCAGCCCTTAGCCTCAGTTGCTGGTGGAGCATGGAAAGTAGCTGCCAAATGGACATGTTGACCCTTCTCTATCCTTCCCTCTGACTTCATAGCTTAGAATCCAGGATGAGTCTGAGATGTTCTAGATTCTTCTGTGTTATTGCCCCAGTCAACTACATGGGGTTGTGGTAGCTTTCCCTAAGTTTCCCTTTAGGGACTCAGAGGACCCTAAATTCTCTTGTTTTAATGGAGGCATAGACAGCCCAGTAGATGACCCAGTAGAGCATACAACTACTAAATGCACAGCTTGGTGGATGTTGTTGTTATTGTTTGTTTTTTAAATATTTTTTTAAGATTTATTTATTTGTTTTAGAGAGAGAGCATGGGGCAGAGGGGCAGAGGGGGCAGAGGGAAATGGAGAGGGGATCTTAAGCAGACTCCCTGCTGAGTACTTAGACAGATGTGGGGCTCTATCTCATAACCCTGAGATCACTACCTGAGTGGAAGCCAAGAGTCAGATATTCAACCTACTGTACCACCCAGGTGCCCCAGATTTTATTTTTAGGTAATCTCTATACCCAATGTGAGGCTTGAACTCAGGACCCTGAGATCAAGAGTCACATGCTCTACCAACTGAGCCAGCCAGGTGTCCCTCGAGGGATGTTTCTACACACACTCACATGCATATAGTCCTGTGTAACCGCGACTCCCCTCAATACAGAGACTATTTCCTACACTCCAGAAGGCTCCCCTTCCCAGTCAGCACCCCAAGGTAACCACTATTCCCATAACCACTATTCCTCTACCACTCTAGATTAGTTTTGCCCATTCTAGAATCACACAGGTATGCCCTTGCATGCCTACCTTAATACTCTCCTCATTCTTGTTTTCGAGATTCATCCATGTTACTGTGTGAGGCGCCATAGTGTGTTTTTACTGTTGAGTGACATTCCACTGTATAAGTATATGACAATTTATTCATTCTCTTGATGGACATTTGGGTTTTTGTCAATTTTTGACTCACATGAATAAAGTTGCTATCAACATTTTTTTTTCAAATTTTATTAATTTAATTCAGAGAGAGTGAAAGCAAGAGAGACCACAGAGGGAGAAGTAGAAGGATGCTGAGCAGGGATCCTGATTCAGGGCTCAATCCCAGGACCCTGAGATCATGACCTGAGGCCAAGGCAGACACTTAACCAACTGAGCCAGCCGGGCGCGCCTGCTATCAACATTCTTGCACGTGTCCTTTGGTGGACACCAGGACTCATTGCTGTTGGGTCTATACCTTGAAGTGGAATGAACAAAGACTATGCATTCCTCAAGGTCACATAGACTCGGTGACTCTGCATTCCTGGCAAGGAGGCTTTGAGGTAGGGGTGGGGAGTCAGCTTTGAGAGTCCTCTTGGGGAACCATATGCCCCCACTGGCTGTGGAGGGAACAGTAGCTCCCATTAGAAAAGAAAGTCAGGGAGAGAGCCAAGCAAAGCAGCACAACATGTTTCTCAAATAGAGGCCATAGGACCCTGACGTTAGAAGTGTGCTGCGTGAGTGGAGGCCGGGAAGACAGCTGAGCACAGCGAAACAGAAGCTTTTGTCTTGCAGAAGGAAGAAGCAAGAACAACTAAAGTTCTCTGCGGATTCTTGTTAATCACCCCATGGAAAATAAATTTAAGTCCTCCTCTCCCTTTCTGCCTTTATTTACATAACCAACAGAGTACAGAAGAATGTTTCTGGTAACTCAAATATCATGTTGGCTTCCCAGAGATGATAAAACTCAGTATTTGCGCCTTGAACATTTCTAGCCCTTCAGAAATCCCCCTCAAGGTCCTTCTTATTTGGTCTCTGACAAGGGTCTTCTGACTTCTGTCATCATAAATTAGTTTGTGCCTGTTTTCAAAGTTACATGGAATCTGACAGTTTATGTCAATATTCACTGAGCATTTATTATGTGTCAAACACACTGCTAAACTATCAAACAGCATCTCATTTGAACCTTCCAACAATCCCCTTGACTGAAAAGAAAACCAATTTCAGCAAGGCCAGGAATATAATCCGAGGCCAGAAAACTATGAAGTAGCAGAGCTTGGAACCAAACTAGAGTGACCAACTGTCCCATTAGCAGGACTGTCCTTGCCCTGAGTGACCCCCAAGTCCCAAGCAAACTGGACGGTTAGTTACCCTAATTCAGACCTGGATTGGATTCAAAAGCTAGGTTCCTTTCTTTTGGCTTAAGATTTCATCCAACAGTGGCTGTGTTGTTAGCACAATCTCATGGGGAATGTTCTGTCTGAAAAAAAAAAATCTGTGATATCAGCATTTTATTTGGGTTTGTTTGTTTGTTTGTTTGTTTGTCTTAAGTAGGCTCTGTGCCCGGCATGGAGCCCAACATGGTGCTTGAACTCACAACCCTGATAGCAAGATTTGGGCTGAAATCAAGAGTTGGGTGCTTAACTGACTGAGCCACCCAGGCACCCCTTGTTTCCTTCTTTCTTGGCTTTGTTTCATTTTATTTTTTAATGTTTCTTTTTCTTTTTTCTTTTTTTTTAAAGATTTTTATTTATTTATTTGTCAGAGAGAGAGAGAGAGAGAGAGCACAAGCAGGGGGAGCGGCAGGCAGAGGGAGAAGCAGGTTCCTCCCTGAGCAAGAAGCCCAATGCAGGACTTGATCCCAGGTCTTTGGGATCATGACCTGAGCCACAGGCAGACGCTTAACCAACTGAGCCACCCAGGCACCCCTCGTTTCTTTCTTGGCTTTGTTTCATTTTAAAGATTTTGTTGTAAGTAGACCTGAGTAGGGTAAGAACAAAATTATCCCTATTAAAAGGGAATTTTTGGCTCTACCAACATATCGAACAAGGATTTATTCATCATCCATACACTGAAAAAGAATTTTAAGATAGTCCCCGACTTCAAGAAGTTTATCATTTACTTGTAGAGTTAGGAGTAAAGCTTAGGGAATAAAATTAGAGAGTTATAAATAGTAATAACAATCACCCACATAATGCACAATGTCCTAGAGGGCTTACATATTCTATCTCATTTAATCCTCACAATACAGCCATGAGATATGTAGTGCTGTTGTACCCATTTTGGACAAAGAAATCAGGGCTTGGTGAGGTTAAGCGATTTGCTTAAAAAAGTCATTGAGCTGTTCACTTAATATTTGTATGCTCAATGCAAGTGAATTATACCTCCAAGCAATGATGACTGAATGGGAAACCACTCAAGGTGGGGAGAATTTTTCTTACCCATACTTTTTTTTTTTTTTTTAATAATCTCTACACCCAACGTGGAGCTCAAACTCAAAACTCCAAGATCAAGAGTCTCATGCTCTTACAGACCTAGCCACCCAAGTGCCCCTCCCCTACTCTTGAATAGCCTATTCCCAGTAATTTGGGGCAACATTTAAAAAAAAAATGTGTTTTGGCTTGTTTCATCTTCATCCTTCAGGTCAAAATGCCACTTTTAGCCTCAGTGGCTTGAATGCGAATAGGCACAGCGTGGGGCTGTGAAGTCAGAGTCCGGCCTTGCCCAGGGGCCCGGCTGACAAAGGTCACAGGGCCACAGCCACCTGCCTGGCCCCATGGCCTCGCTCGTCTTCCTGCTGCAGTCAGGCCTGCCGGGAAGGTACAGGGGGTCTGTCCCCTGGGTCCTCAAGGCCAGCTCCTCTGCCCGCCCCCCCAGCACACCGCAGACCCCATCCCTCACTCAACCGCCTGCCCTGCCACCCATCCCTGCTTTCCAGGTTCAGAGGCCTCCACCCAGAGGCACCTTCATCATTCCTGCCTGACACGTCGACTTTCATTTTCCCAAGACGAACCTCATTTGACAATCTCCTGCCCATATTTCTAAGCTCTCCGGGTCTCGCGGTGCTATTTCTCTGTCCTCTCTGGGGTTTGGGACACCAATCATCTGCAGGTTTCATTAGCATGCTGTTTACCCCTGTCTCGCAGATCATTAATGAAGATGCGTAGTGAGCCACCCAACCTCACCGCCCCCACCACGCGCCCCTCCCGGGCCCCCGCGCGGCAGGAATCATTATCCTTCCTGGCGTGACAGGGTCAGAACCGAACCAATTTGCATCAATCTTTGGGGATGTTGCGAGGTGTCGCCTGTCCTGCAATCCTCGTGTTGTAACAATGGCTTCGGCTCTCCGTTCTGGCATGTTCCTCGCTGCCCCGGGAGGGCGGCCGGGATTGGGCGGCCCCAGCTCTTCAGGCTGTAAGTCGCTACAGGGCAGGCAGTCTTCAGGGCTGACATTTCCCCTTCGTTTTGCTCTCCTGAGCTGGGCAGGAAGGGGCACCCGTCTGGGCAACAGGACGGGCAAGGACACACGCTGGTGATCTGGAGGCGGGAGCGGGGGTCTCGGGCCCAGCATTTTTCTTACGCGTGATGACATCTATTTCTGTTGAGGGAAAGTGAGGAGCAAGGCTCCTCAAGGCCCTGCAAGGCCTAGTCAGATGCCTGGGCTGTACACTCTGGGTGCCGGGGCCCGGGGTGGACGAGCCATTTCTGGAGCACGAAGTTCATTCTTCTGCACGATTTCCATGTGACCCAGGCCCCGAGGCTCTCCTCTCTTCTTTATCAGTTCCGGGGCCCTGCCTCCCATCTCGCAGGGACCCTGAATACACACACACATGTTCCCAGTAAAGGTGAGAACCGCCCCCCACGCACCCCTCGTGTCTCTCAGATCCCAGCCTCTGCAGAAGGCACCTCACGTTCTTTCTTGAGGGTGCGGCGCCTCTGTCTGGCGCTCTGGGGTGAAAATAGGAGTATCGTTCCAGGCCGCCCTGACCCATGCCTACCCCTGACCCTGACCCCGAGGTCCTCTTTTTTTTCCTCCCCTTCTCTCCCGATTGGGAAGAGAAACCGAGCAGGAAGAGAGCAGCAAAGGAAACGCTCACCGCACAACATCTGGAGGTTTGGCATGCCCCAGAGCTGGGGAAATTCAGCCTTAAGAGTTGACAGCAAAATTAGGTGAGATATGTTTTTTCTGACTGAGGACGGACTGAGGAAAAAGAGCTATTTGACGACCCTGACTGAACATGTGCCGAGAGAACGTTTTTCTGTTCCTGAGCAAAGGCTCTGTGGCATGTGAGGAGGGCCGGGCCCTGGGACGGAGCGTGATCAGGGCACAGGTCATTTCGTCCACACTCCACGGGATGGAGTAGGGTCTAGGGAAGGGCTGGATGCTCAGTGGGTGCTCAGTAAATACTTAGAGGTTTACAGATTGATGGGTTCATACACAGGAACAAATCTCATCACCATAAACAAATGTCTCCGGTGAAGTCCACTTGTGTGCACGCACACGTGCATGGTACTAGGTTGGGCTGATCGGGCATTTTAAGCCCCATCTACTTGTATACTCAGCTCCAGAGGCTTCCCCCATATGATGAATGCAACACGTGCTTCTTTAGGGAGTTTGGAAAATGTAGGATAAAAGCAAAAATTACCCCCATCCTCCAACCAGGCAGTTAGTACTGTTAACACTTTGGTCTATTTATCCTTATAATCCCCTCCCCCCATACTGGACATCACGTTGCATTTGTAATTTTACATCTTGATATTTTATTTTTGCTTATCCTTATGACAAACTATTTCTTCCATGATATCATAACCTTTTGTGATCATACTAACTGGCTGCATCATAGTTAACTATGTGACTGTACTACAATTTAATCAATAGTTCCTTCCGGGTACGAAGGACCTTCGGGTCAGTTGGCTTGAGGTAAGCAGCACTGTTAGAAAAGCAAGGGATGAGGGTCCGCCAAGGAGAAGGTGGAGGCAGGGGCAGCTGGGTGGCTCAGTGGGTTAAGTGTCTGACTCTTGATTTTGTCTCAGGTTATAATCTCAGGATATGAGATCAGGCTCTGCATGGGGCTCTGCACTGAGGGTGGAGCCTGCTTGGGATTCTTTCTGCCTCTCCCCCTGTCCGCCCCCCACTCTACCCCCCACCCCAGAAAAAAAAAAGTGGAGGCAGTGACAACAGACACAAATGGAGGGGAGGAGGAGGCCGAGGAAGAGTTCTCAGGAGCTTGCTTTCCCCATTCCTCAGAATTCCTCAGAGACCTTTTATGGTTCTGACCCCTACACACCCCTCGTGGCCCTACCCAGGGCTTTGCTGGTGGCAGCAGCCAATGCTTCTCATTTGCACTCAGCCTAAAGTCACTGACTTTTCCAACCTGACTCTTCTCAGCTTCTCCTTTGTGTGAAGCCGCTGGCTCGGGCCGCTCGTCTCCTGGGGCTTGGCCGCATCGGGGAAAGCCCTGGGATGTGACCTTCAGCCCCGCTTGACCCTGAGGCCGCGGGCTGCAGAGGCAGGCCAGGCTGTGCTCCATGGGCTCCTAGAGAGGGCAAAGCCCAGAGGAGGCTGCTGCGGGGGGAGTCCAGACCCAAGTGAATCCTGCTCAGGCCTGGAAAGGGAGCATCTGGAAGAAGGCTAGAGGGATTGGGGTAGGGGTGGGGAAGGGAGGGCTAGAGGACACGGCAAAAGAGGGAAGAGCATCCCTGTGCACTGACTGGAGTAGTATGGATGGATGCTCAGCAAATATGAGGACCATCAGGACTAGAGAAGGACAACAAGCTGAGGCTCATGCCAAGCTCAGTATCAGCTCAGAAACCCACCACTGTCACACAGAACACCTCTCCTTCCCTTGTTCACGAGCAACAAAGACTCTTCAATGCCACCGTCTGCAGACTCGGCCGTGATACTTGCTGAATGTCCACGCCCCAGAGGGTGGAAGGAACGGGGCAGGAGTACCCAGTAAACTGTCAGCTCTCGGCCAGAGTGAGAGAAATGCGTTCTCTGCTTTATCCCTTTTCAACTATTCTAGGCAACTGAAAGTTACTAAATTTTCCCTGTAAGAATTACCAGTTTTTAACAAATGTGAGTATAGTAATTAAATAATGCACTGAATTCGTTTTTAAAGATATATCCATCGAGCACTCATATAATGGGTAAGATAGGCCATGTACTGTTCTAAATACTTGCAAATATTAATTGAATCTCCACAATGACCCTAGGAGTTCGATGCTACTATTGGACCCACTCCATAAATGGGTAAACTAAACAGAGAGGTGAAGCAATTTACTTATGATCAATCACGTGGCTGGCAGATAGCAAAAATAGGATTTGGACCCAGGCAATCTGACGTCAGGGTCTATGCTCTTATCCATGATGCTTGTCTGCCTCTCTCTCTCTCTCTCTCTCTTTTTTTTTTGAGGGGGAGGGGCAGGAGGAGAGGGAGAGGAGAGGGAGGGAGAGAATCTTAAGCAGGCTCCATGCCCAGTGCAGAGCCCCATGCGGGGCTTGATCTCACAACCCTGAGATCATGACCTGAGTGGAAACCAAGAGTCAGGTGCTTAACTGAGCCACCCAGGTGCCCCTTGCCTGCCTCTTTAAAATAGAAAAGGTCCCAAGAACACTGCGGTTCAGAGAGAAGTGAATTTGCATGACCACACCCTGCCTCTCTCTCTCATGATCGACACTCAGACTAGCCAGAAAGCTATGAACACTGAGTATCATGATGCAGTTCTTCCAACAAATTCTTATTAAGCACTTATTATGTGGCTGATCTCTGTTTATAACCAAAGAAATTATAAAAGACTGCATAAATTTGAATCTGATTCTTTGATATCTCCCAAAAGTTATTTAAAAAAGTCAAATCCTATTGGTACCTCTGTGTGTCTCAGATAGGGAAGATGGAAAAACAACAAAGCAACTCTTATTACTTGAGCTTTATGGCTCCTTGGATTCCAGATAACTGTTTTCTGGTATTGGAGGTCCCTTTCCGAAGCATCAGGTATAGATCAAAACAGAAAGCAGAGAACAGGATAAGAAGAAAATATGTGTGAGTCCAACTCCGCTCAAAGCTTGAGTTTAATTGAGATTCCAAATGCCACTCTCCTCTGCATTCCTTTGTCCCTGGCTATGACCAAATTCATGGCTGTATCACCCCTAGTAATCCCTGTAATGGGCTGTAATCCTGGGGGAACGGTTTCTGTTTATTAAGTGGCCAGCCTCTGAGCCATATGGAGTGTGGCCAGTTGTGGCTTCTCGCCTTGGCCATTGATGGGCCACTTTTCTGCTTAAAAACACAGAGATCTTCCAGGAGAGAGAATGGGGATAGAAAGCAAGGCTTGTGGGAGAGCCAGAGACCCAGAGGTGAATGGGTGCTGGGAGCGAGAGTCCCTTCTAGGTCACGGGCTCTTCGAGCGTAGAATTCCCATGTGTGTGCCGCACATCAGCTAGCCTCAAGTTCGTTGACTACGGTTGTATAGGGCTTCGGTGCAGGTCCAAGGCGGGTGCCACGGTTAAAGCTGCCACCAGCGTGGGCATGTGCGAGAAGGGATGAGGAGACCCAAAGGGGACAACTGGCCAGAGGTGGCAAATGTATGGGGTGAGGCAAATAGCAGAGAGTGGGTCTCTCCTGAGGTCCCAGAATTCTCAGTGCTTCAGGCAACGGGACCAGGCTGCACCCAGAGCTGTTCTCCCAAACCTATGAACGGCCTCTTCCTTCTCTGCCCACAGCCCCAGTGTCTGCCTTTTGGAGTTGGGGAGACATTGCCGCAGCTGCTTTGCTGTTCAGACACCCTGTCCCCTCACCGTGTCCCCCCCTCCCCTCGGGCATCTGTCCTCTGGTTAGAGTTGTGTGAAGCGGAAGACAATTTGGGGCTTATTAGTGTCCCAGGGAGACATGTAACTTGTGTTGCTGGGACCCAAACAGCAAGAGTCTTAGCGGCAAACTCCAGCCGAGAAAAGACTGAGGAATTGTCTCACCCAATTACAGGGAATGGCCCTCTTTGTGTTTGTGATTCGGTACGGTTGTCCGATCGCTTTTGATCGCTTTTCTCCATTTGCTGGCTCAGGCCATGCTGGAATTGTGCTAATTAGAAGAGAAATGGACAGAGTGATCCTGTCAGCCCTGGTTACTGGTGGGGACAAAGCGTAATATTATTCTGAGGCAGTGTTTTGTGAGGGCCCTTCTTCCCGCTCTCATTAGGAGGAAGGGGCCCACAGGAGGGGAAGGTTCCGAATGCCTGGCCTGGCTAATGGAGCACTGGGGTGTTCATGTGCTAATTAACAAGCTCTGCCAGCACTTGCGCCAACCATGAGCCTCTCGGTTGCACCTGGGGCCACCTGAAGCCCCCAAATGCCCCTGCTCATGAACAAAATGTATGGCGCAGAGTGGGAAGGCTGGTGGCCTCTTTAAGCAGAGTCGGGGACACAGCCCCAAAGGACCTGAAAAGCCTAAATAGATAGGAATAGTCAGAGGACAGTCAGAACTTACAAACTCGGAGAGGCCACTGTTTGGGCTGGGGGCTAGAAGGCTCTCTGGGGAAAGAGAAGCCCATGCAGGGGCCGTCTGGCTGGCACAAGACGAAGAAAACAGAAAATGGAGAACGTAACCAAATGGTTGGAGATGGATTTTGTGTAGAAGTTGAAAGCTGGTAAGAAATCATGTTGTCTGACCCCTGGGACCATCCACCTCGGCCCACCAGCCCATTTCCTCCCTTCCTGTTCTGCCTGTTTCTTTTTTCTGTGACGCCTTAATCCTGGAGGAAACAGAAGGGACCAGAGCATCGCCCTGGAAAGGAAACTTCTTGGTTTCATCACAAAGCTCCTGTGGAAGTCCAAACACCCTTCAGAAACCAAAGAGGCAATGGACTGACTTACCAGCTCCATTTTCACGGCCCAGACGACAGGAGCTTCAGTGAGCTGCAGCTAGAGAACGACAAACAAGCAGCAGTTCCCAAGTGTCCATTTAAAAACTATGATAAGTGGGTCACCAAAAGACACAGAAAAATTAACAATGGCATCTTGCTATTAATACAGTTAATAGCCTGTGAACTTTTAGTGCTCTGACAATGGAAGGAAGGCCAGGCAAATCAGCAGAGGCTAAGCAAGAATCTGAAGGACTGAAGAGAGCAAGAAGCAACAAGACTGCTGGTGAGAAAAGACTTGAATAAGAATTTGAAGATGTATCTCCGAAGCCCCGGTGCTATTCCTCTTAGCCAACAGATGCTTCTGCGAGGAAGGCATTCAGGATGGCAAAGGGAAAGGCAAAAGAAACCCGTGGGCAAATAATATATAATTATGTATTGGAAAAATAATCTCTCAAGATTTAGAGCGGCGCGGTCATGATGCTGTTTCTGTCGAGGCAGCCAGCCGGCTGGGCTCTTCCAGGTCACAGAAGTCTACCCCCACCCAGCTGTTTTCTTGGAAATCAGTGATGAGCCAGTTATGCCCAGCAATTTGCTTTCCTCACATGGAATGTTTCTCTGAAAGGGCACGATGCTCTGCTCGAGGGCAGGTAAACTCTCAGTGGGGGACAGTGAGAGTACTAATCCTTACTCTTCTCTAGTTCTAGAGCAGAGTCGAAAAGGAAGTCACACGAAGGATTTTAGTAGGTGGCAGAGAAACATTTGTTCCCAATCTATCATATTTGACCGGAAGTCTGCAAGCAGGTATGGACGCTTCCAGCTCAGAGCAGACACAGAAGAGTAACTAGATGTGTAGGAGACAGCTGTAACCTCAAGGAGCTTCCAACTCAGTGGGACAAGAAGAGATGCACTCAGATCACTTAAATATAAGGTGGAGTTGGTAAGAGTCGGAAGGACGGGATATGAAAATGTTGTAGGAATGCAGGGAGAAAGATTGTTTCCAGGTGGTTCATCAGGGGTTTGTAGGAAGGGTAGGTTTGATATGTGCAAAAGAGACTTTCTAGGAACTCAGTGGCATAAGCAAAGGTACTCAAGTGAGAAAATGGGAACTGTTCAGATTAACTGGAAGAGAGAGTCCATATATTGGAGAGGAGGGGTGATGAGGATTACATGCAGAGAGTTTTAAATGCCAGGATAAGAGACCCAGACTTTATTATGAGACGGAAGGGGCTATTAAAGGTTTTTAAGTAATACTTTAGGGAGCTGAGCAGTAATGAGCTTGGATGGCCAGTAGAACAGACTGGAAGCTGGGAGACCAAGTAGTACACGGTTGTAAAGCCCCACACCACCCACTATGTTATTAAGGGGAAAATAGCAGGTTATTTATCATTACAGTTGTACTTTCTGATGAATGCTTTCAGTATGCAACACAGCCCTTTGAGGAAAAGAAAAACTCACTCTCCTATGAAAGGGACATATTTATTATGACGACACCATCGTGTACAAAGCACAGTCCTCTAACACCCTGAAGTACACACACATTACATGTCCATTTATATTACCAATATAAAAATACATCAATAACATTTCTAAGGATGACAAATACAAAAACAATAAATATCGCAATTCTAAAACACCTACTTACATTAAGTGCTGGTGAATAAGATGACAATAAAAGAAAGGCCGAAGCAGACCAGAAAACCAACTACATAGCCTTGGGTTACAGAGTTGGTTTTGGGGAGGTATCCTCATATTCTCCAAGTATTTCTCAACTTCCCCAAACACGTAAAAGTGCCTGATGTCATCAACTCTCAAAAACAGAGCAAAAGAAAAATCTGATGTTATGGCACTATTTTTTGCCCTCTCCTCCCTCCCACTCCAACTGTATTTAGAGAAAAAGGAATGTCAATAATAAGCTTAACTTAAAATCTATGCCTCTCCAGCCTAAATTTCTATATCGTATCCAGGCAGACTCTTTTCTTTCTCATTTACCCATCCTTTGTGTCTTGTGTTCAAGTTTTCTCCTTATCAATACATAAAATCACATGGATGGCAAAAATGAGAGAGAAACTCAACATTATTTCTAGCATGGGAAACAAGGCACAGATGTCAGAAATGGTTAACAGACCAGCTATTAAACTGAATAGTGAGGCACCCTAGCACGGACACTCAGGACCAATAGTTTAACCACAACTTTCCTTGTATCCAAACACCATCAGACAACTGCCGTGTGGATGTTCTTTGCATGCAGGTTAGGAAGCCTCATGTACTTCTCGAAACATTAGAGGCTGGGGGCTGGCTTACGAGACAAAATACGGAGAACATGTGTAATCAATTTTACGCATGGGTTAGGTTTTCAGGTTTTAACACAGGGACAGCTAACTGGCAAAGAGCTCCATAAGAATTGCATTTAAGTCCGGAAATTCTTTTTTCCCACGTGCGTGCATGTGTGTATATGTCTGTTACACGGGTGAAATATCTGCTATGTGCTATGAGAGGGGACAAAGGGGGGCAAAACACTGCCACCATTCCACAGCACATTCCTTTCACGTCAGTTAGAGTTTCTAGTTTTTAATCAAATAGGAACTCCTGTAAACAATCCCCTTTTCCTATCTTTTAGGCCATACTGACTTTCTTGTGTGGATCTTCAACTGATTCTTGGAACTCAGAACTCCTTTCTTACATCTTTAACTTGGTCTTGAAGTCTAGAACCCAATGCAGCCTTGCATGGGCCTTTCACTAGTTCCTCCCAGGAGGGACTCGATACACAGGGATCCCCTTTCCCGGAATCAGAACTGATGGTGGGGAATGAAAGGCACTGGGGAATGGGACGGCTGTGAGAGGTACAGAACTTTTAAAGCAGGTGTACATTTCAAGAAGATTCTGGCTTCTCCAGCTGGGGATTCTTGGAACCCAAAATATGTTGGAGAGTTCACAGGTCAGGCTGCCTGGTCTGTTCCAGAATCTAATTGGTCTCTGATCCCCTCGCACCATAAATACTTCCTAAGATATCAAGTACAAGCCGAAAGAACTCGTCCAATTAACATGCCACAACTGACTTTGCCATCACCGAATCAAATCAGCTGTAAGATCCTGGGACTCCAGAATCACTTTCTGAAACGAGAGAGCAGGACTTTGACCTTTAAGAATGATGTGCCCTCTGGTGTCACCCACATCCAAGGCTGAGATGGTCAAAGTCTGGAAGATGATTGAATAACTGCACCGATCCTTCTGTAGAGACTCAATAGAGCAGATTCCTCTCTTGCCGCCGAATGTCCTCAGAGGTGCAGAGTGCCGGAGCAGGGGAGAGGGTCAGTCCTGGAGGTGCAGCCTCTGGCCTCTCGCCAGGAAGCAGAGAGCTGCACGTTGTCAGAGCTCCACGGGGAGGGGAGCGCGGTTCCAGTCCCCAGGACATCCTGTCCACAAGCAGCCGCTACTTCTTGGGTTTCTCCAGAATGTTGAGAAATTTCCCCCGTGTCATCTCTCTGGCTGGAATCACAGCAAATGGAAGATCAATGAAAACCCACAATCTGCACAAGAGATCTTGGGTAAATATAATTTAAGAATGCAAACGGATTCAAATTGTAAAAACAAGCTGCTACCAGAACAGATTGAATCACCACTAACCTCCAAAAAGAGGGAAAAACAAACCAGCACTGACAACGAAAACTGTACAAAGCTGTTCTGAAGTTGTCAACTGCTATAAGGCATAGGCCAGCTGGGGAAGACTATCATCCCCTCTGAACAAAATCCCCAGGGAATTCCCCCAAACCTCTCTCTCTCTCTCCAGAATGTAACCGAACACTCATGTTCACTATGTCAGGGGGTTTGCTCTTGGAGACTACAACCCAACCAAGATTAGAGTCTTCTCTGGGTTGCTGGTCTCTGGACATTCATAACCTCAAATCAGAATTAGAGATCATTTAGCCCATCGCTCGCAGTGGAAGTCCCTGGATGCTGTAATGTAACAGGGTTTATATTCCCTCGGTGCAGCTCATCTGTGGATGGTGTAATAAAGTAGGGTTTATAGAGCTTTGGTCTTCCCTCTCTTGGCATTGTCAGTCCTTAGATATTTAATACAGCCAGGCAAGGTTTATGTGTCTTTCTCTGCCTTTCAGCACCATCAATCTTTGAATGCTGTAGTTACAAGAGGGTTTATACAGCTACTTTCCTACATATGAGGCACCGAAATGAAAGTAAAACATTTCTCAATTACAAGGGCCACTCCAGAAGCCCGCTGTTTTAGCTCTGCCAAGCAAACCCTCAGGAAGTGGATGTATTATAATACCCCCTTCATCCTCATCCCGACAAAATCATCTTCCCAGATCTCTTCAATAGATTTAACAGTGCTCAAAGTTTCCAACAGTTGGTCCTGGAGGCCAGGAGCCTCCTGGCACCATGCAGTGGGCTCACAGCAGGCTGTGCCTGTGGCCTCCTAAGAATATGGCCCCATTCTGGCCAAGAGTGAGATGGCTGGAGAAGCACCTGCAGAATGAGAAGGCCCTTTGCCCCAGCCTCCTTGCAGCTTGACCCAAGTCCAGACCTGGTGCTAGATGAGTGGACTCCCCTCCCCCTCCCTAGCAACCCCTGGTTTATTTGTACAACAGAGAACTCCAACAATACAGAGTTTGTAACCACAGGAAAGCTTCTGGTATCTGCAGTCCATATATTCCTCATCTCTCACAAATTCTAGAACTCCAGCAAAAGGCAAGGAAATCCCATTAACTAGGACTGGAAGCCCAGTGCTAAGTGCTGCCTCATGTGCCCACAACCCCACCCAGGCTCAAATCAAACTGACCGTTCATTTCCTTGGTGGATTTGCACCAACCCCTATACAAAGTTCCAGTAAGACTTGCAGTTATTTGTTTATATATGTGTCTTCCTGCCCTAAAGGGTAAGAACTGAGGGTAGAGACTGTTTCATTATTCTATCACCAGCACTAGATGTAGTATCTGCTAAATAAATGTTGGCTGGATGAATGATAATATACAAAAGAAGGATTCCAAGCAGGAACACAATAATGTTTGTTGCCTTCCTTTGCAGAGACAAACAATAAGATCTGTTAATGGCCCTCAGTGCTTCATTCTCTACATTGCAGGTGGTTGTTGTTTTTCCTAAATTTATCTTGCTTATTTGGCAAGAAAAAGAATTTCCTTTGATGAAAGTAATGCCAGATTAATGGAGAGACAGAGGGAGGCTAACTACCCTAGAGGAAACTCAAACAGGCATTTTCCTGCCCTTGGGAGGTGGCGTGGACTTTTAGATGACACAGAGTCTGAACTCAGTTTACGTTCCAGCTCTAGCGCTTAGCACCGGGGGGACACCTCGGGCTGGGCAAGATCTCTGAGCCTGTTTCTTTACCTGAAAAATGAGCAGCATATTAATGCCACCTGCCCTGCTTTTCTCTTGGCTATTCAGCAATGAACATGTTCGGTAGAGTGGGTACCATTAGCACACCGCCTTTCAGAGGAGGGTGAATAGTCTGCTGCTTCTCCTACATTCAGTGTTTCCTGGGTGAATGAATGAATGAACTGGTAAGAAGGAAGGCTAGCAACCTCAAAAATCCCATTCCTTGGAAGTTTTTCCCTCAGCCCGATCGTCTAGGAACTGACAAACTTTTGGCCAGAGTGGGTCTCATTGTTTATTTCTACTGGATGGATCTCCTGCCTCCTCTCCGGTGCTTATTAAGGAGTTTTACACTGTACAAAATGATCCTGTGGCAGGCTAGAAGCAGGTACTTTGGAAACCAGACCTGGGTAATCCAAAACTCTGCTCCGCAGAACAGAGCCTTGTTCCAAAAATCCTGGGCCTGGAGCTCTGTATTGATCTTACTGATTATTTCTGCCTGCTTCCCTTCATATCTCCCGATTCTTTACTGGTTTTTTACCCCCAAATGGGAGAATGACCAATATTTTAAGACATAAAATTTAAAAAGACCCAATCTAGTTGAGGGATCAAAAGGATTTAAAAGGCAAAATAAACAGTTCTTCCAAAGTCTCTCAGTGGCAAGCTCTCCTTGAATTTAACCAATCCTTTTTAACAACCCTTTCCCCACTCAATCATTCCTCCCCCTTCGACCTAATCTGAGCACATAGAGCTGCAGAAAACCACCGTAAAAGTAGAAGTAATTCAAAGACCTCATCTTCTACATGGGAGGGGAGAAAGTTTCCCTACTCACCAGTCCCATAGAGGAGATATACGAATTCGTGACATAGCTGCTCCCTAAAAGAGGGCTGTGCCCTATAAATCACATCCTAAGCACCAAGCCCTCTTTGTGCGCAGAGAAATTGCTGTGGGTCAGGGGCAGCTTCAGACCTCGAGCCCTCCTGTTCACTTGTTATCGGAGATGTTAACATCTCTGATTAATTCACATACCCCTTATTTTATTCCTCATTTCTTTATCCTTGCCTTCCTGCTTTGCTGCAGTGAAGATTCTTACCGACCCGCGACAGTAATCGCCGCCTGCTAGCTGCACCCCCCTAAACCTAGTGAAATTGTTTAGTGATGCCAACCGCGCTTTTAATTTGCAAGACATCAGACACAGAGGTAATTTATACCAACATCTGTTCATTTTTGACTTCTGAAACAAACTCGCACATGCTGCTACAAAATCCCATTAGGAGTAGGGAGACAGCCTTCTGCTACTATTCTGTATTCCTCTTACACACACACACACACACACACGTTCGCACGCACGCACATACACACCCCTCCCAGCAGGGTTTTATATGTAAATGTATTTTATGAAAAAACTCCCACCAAGGATTTCAAATCTCTCCAGGGAAGAGCCTTTGGAGATGTCTCTGGCTGGCTTACACAGGAGAGGAAGACATTTCTACTCCCCTGCCTCATTCCATCCCTTCTTCTTCCCACTAGTTACAGCTTGGTGCAATTCTTGCATTAATGGCCCTGGTAAGATTACATGCCCCCCAGCTTGACACTTCCAGTTTCTCTCTTTTCTCTTGGTTCTTTTTTTCCACCTTGTGTTAGAAGACAATCTTAGAGATGATAAGATTGCTGGAGTTTTACCCAGAGTCAATAAAATTTTTTTAAAATTTTATTTATTTATTTGACAGAGAGAGATACAGCAAGAGAAGGAACACAAGCAGGGGGAGTGGGAGAGGGAGAAGCAGGCTTTCCTGCAGAGCAGGGAGCCCGATGTGGGGCTCAATCCCAGGACCCTGGGATCATGACCTGAGCTGAAGGCAGATGCTTAACGACTGAGCCACCCAGGCACCCCGAGTCAATAAAATTTCTTAACTATTTTCCAATTCTGGATTAATTCTCTAGGGTTATGAAGTTGAACAGGAAGGCAATGCTGCTCCCATATTCTAATAATTATGCCAAGAGGGATCCACTGGTCATCGGCTACCGCAGTATCTGCACACAGAAGAGAAGCAGGACCTCCATGTCAAGTCATGATGTACGGGCCCTCCTACGCAGTGCAGACCGTGAATGGAGTAGTCACAATACAGACTGTCACCGTAGGGTGAACATGTGAATTGCTGCAGAGAATGTAGGACAGGAGACCACCTATACACATTTAAAGACAGCAAATGGAGAAACTACAGTCAACTTCCAGGTTTATGCCGTTTCTATTCCCCCCCTTTATCGTTTCCCTAGGGCTGTCAGGTTCACAGCAGCTGTAAATACCTGGGTCTGCTTAGAGAGGTCAGGGCTGAAGGGAGGACTCCATCCTGCTTGCTCGGAAGGTGGTGTGTGGTTTAATACAATCTCTTCTTTAGATTCTCCAATTCCTCCATCTACAGTTAGCCTTGCCTCTGGCTCCCTTTCCACAATGACTATCCCCAAACTGCCTTCTCTGCAGTAAATTTTCTTGGTGGCTGGTTGAAAAAGATTCAGTGGTACAGATTGATTTCTCACCAGTGAGGGGATGAGGGATTACCAGAGGCACCCTGGTTAACGAGATTGGGTGCAGACTCTCCCACGAGACCAACCCTCTCTGCCAGGGCTTTGCACCTTTCGCCCATGACATATGGGTTTCATTACAGAAAGATTTTCCAGATTATAACTTTGAGGCAATTGCCTGATAAAATTCTGCTCGGCTTTAATGTAGAGAACAATGTAAAGATTAAGTAACTTTTTAATGAAATGGGAGAAACTCATAATGTTTGGTTTTCAATTCCAATGCAAACTACTTTAAATATTTCTGTGCCTCAATATAATTAAAAACATTAGCAAGACGGAGAAAAGTTACACCAGGCTGTCTTTAGGAGACTCTAATACGACTGGCAGGAAACAAAGGAAACAGCATAACCCTGTGTAAAGAGTAGGTCTTTGAGTATCAGATAGGCTTGAAGTTGTACCCACTCCTACACGGGCCCTGGACCACTGGAGGCAAGTCACCAAAGACATCTTTCTGAGCTTTGGTTTTCTCTCTCTCTCTCTCTTTTTTTTTTTTAAATAAAACTCACTTTTATTTTATCATTTTTTTAAAGTGAGGTCTATGCCCAATGTGGGGCTCATACTCACGACCCTGAGATCAGTTGCATGCTCTACTGACTGAGCCAGCTAGGCTCTCCTTGGTTCTCTCCTTGGTTCAAGGTGAAATTAATATAAAGGTGAAATTAATATAAAGTAAACGCTGGCTACTGTAGAACTATCTTTTCCTTTCTTTCATTTCAAACAATAAGTTTATTTAAGCAAAGAGACACTTGATGGAAAAACTACCTAGGATTCATTTCTTTTAGAGCAATTTATTTCTACTTAAAGACAAAATGCCTTATGTGTAACAGCTATGTACAAAAAGGTTATACAATTGTCCTTGGTTTTATAATGATAAATGAAAAACATTTAAGATTCTGCAAATGAACAAGGGACACAAGGATTTTTTCTTGTTTTTTTGTTGTTAAATAGTGAGAGCAAAATAACTTACTAGAATACAAGATAAGAGCTGAACGAGCACGCCACTAATGGGGAAAGGGGATACCTTCACTGAGCCAGTACTTTATCCCATTCTGTATCCGTTCAATGTCGATCAGAACAGCATTGGTCATGCTGTTTTTAAAAAAGGCCATACGCTTGTGTATACACACCAGTTACTTTATGTACAATGAAGGAATGAGGAAGGGGAGGATGAAAGAAGAGAGAAGTCCGTTCTGCAGGATCAGGATGTGGTGGGAGCAAACTACAGTGGTCTGAGAACGGGTCCATGTGCTCTGCAGAAAGTGAGTTTTGGAGTAGACAGCAGGTTCCCTTTGCAGTAGACACTTCTTGTCTGCTACTGGAACACATCAACTGTCTCTTCAAACTCTATTTCTAGTGGTGCAGGTGTGTGTCTTTCGTGACTTGGCTGCCTGTCAAACCGGTGTCTGAGCGGCCTGACAGAGCCTGCCGTGCACAAGAGGCTCTCATTAGTTGAATGAGTGGCATATGCCTCGGAAATCGCAGCACACACCTATCCCGCCCTGCCACCTTCAAGTTCACATGACCATTGTTCTTCCCCTTGACCTCACCAGTTGCCACTTCGCAAAAGAGGTACCAGGTCCTCACCGAGACGGCACACAGGCAGTCTGGGGAGTGGCCAAAGGGGATCAAATGATTTCTTTTCCTTTAAAGATTTTATTTATTTGACAGAGAAAGACACAGCGAGAGAGGGAACACAAGCAGGGGGAGTGGGAGAGGGAGAGAGAGAAGCAGGCTTCCCGCCCTGCGATGCAGGGCTCAATCCCAGGACTCTGGGATCATGACCTGAGCCGAAGGCAGACGCTTAATGACTGAGCCACCCAGGCGCCCCAAACGATTTCTTATCTAAAAGATCTCAAATGCGAAACAAAAGGAACCAGGAATGACTTGCGTCCGTGTAACCCATGTCACCTGTGGAATCACACCTGCTGGAGTAATGTCGGGTACTAGAGGCAGCCACCTTCCTTAACACTACCGACAGCTGCTTCTAGCAGAGAGGAACACATACAATCCTGGTTTAGTTTACATCAGTACGCTCAGAAGCTATTTATTGAGTTAGCTTCATTGAAAGCTAGTTTTGTAGAAATGATGCCATTTGTTACAATTATGGTTTTGACTCTTTCAAAAATTACTTTTTTGGTCCTGGAAACCTTGAATGCATTCTAATAACTATGACAAGAGGGATCTCCTAGTGATCACAGAGCAGGGGAGAAGCGTGAAGGGGGTTGGAGGAATAGTTAAGTTGGTCACACAAACTGATTACTCTGTACTAGATATTAGGGAAGATTCCAATACATGAGAAGTGGCCTTTGAGATAGAGCTAGTTGTTCACAGGTTATTTTGGTGCTTTAGAGGAGAACAGATGATGTGATTTATAATTCCAAGTTCCCTCTCTCAGGAATGTGGGCAGTCTTTGGTCACTCTGGCAGAGAGCCGGGGTTCAGCAGAGTGAGGCTCCAGGGCAGCCTGCCAGACTGGGATCCTTCCCCACGCTCCTGCTTAGACCTCTGCACAGAATGTACCAGCAAGTGATGGATAATTCAAGTCAAGAACTAAGCACTTTTTCATGACTCTAATCCAAGAGCAGCTGGTGCTAGTGCCACCATCAAGAAGGTGCTATGAACTGAGTGTGGTGTCATGCATGAAGAGGGGACTTTTGGAGCCTCATTTAGACACTTGGTGGCCCTCAGAAGGTGCGTAATGGTAATAAGGTCTCCTCATCATTCTCAAAGAACTCACGGGAGAGTTCACAAGTAAGAGTCTTTAGTAGAAACCTCACTTTTCTCTAAAATACATAGAAGCAGCATTTGAAGGTAAGCAGAACAGCCTTGAGGCTTTTGCCTAAAGTTCTATGGGCATAAGCACTCCAAAAAGGAGACTGAAATATATATCTGAGAAAAGAACAGTCTGGACACTACATCTGTGACCAAACTATCACTGACTATGAAAATCTTCATCCTGAGAGTTCTTAAAAAGAGGTTTTGTGGGTTTTTTTTGGCGCACACTTTCCAGATTCTCTTTCTATTGGGTGTCTTGTCTCTCTAACAGGACTTTTTCTTCCAAAAGGGTGGGGTGGCTAAGAACAGTGTTCTCTCCAGGGAATTCAGAGAAGGATAATTTTATATCAAACATTTCCCCCTCAATTCACAGTAAAGCCCATTTCTAGAGAATGTTTTATCTAAGATGCAATATAAAAAAGAAAAGCCAAGACTCAATGTACAGGTAAGCAAATTTGGACAGTTCCAATATGGAAAATAATTTTAATGGCTTTTCATGACCAAAAAGAAAAAAAAAAGGACAGAAATATCCAGCCAACAGATTTATTCTCAGAATATAAAACATCAAGCGAGAACATAAAATATGGGAAGTGTCAGCCATGATGCCTTAAGATTGAAAGCAGAAGTAGAAGAATCTTAATTGTCAGGCATTTGAAAAATGTTGTATTCAGGTGAAAGCCTGTGTTTCTCCATCAACTCTTCTTGCCCTGCCTTCTTTTATGAGCAAAACAAGACTAGTTTTCAAATATTCAGTCTTTATCAGCCTTCTCCCTACTAAAAAACAGAACAAACCAAAACAACAGCAACAAACCCCCAAAGATTTGGTTCAGGAGTGAGAGCTGTCAAGTTCTTATTTGTATTTTGTAAGCTTTTCAGAGTACTTCACAGCTTTGCTTGGTTCCCCTTTCAAGAGTAAACTCAACTCAATGAAAGGCAATGCGATCGAAGCAATGGATTAATACTCTTAGGGTGAGAACTTTCACTAAACACTTAGAAATCTGTGCAGAACATTTATGCTTCAGGGCATGAGTAGTAATACATCGTGGTGAAACATTTCTTATGACCAAGGGCTAGTAGCTTCACAGTCTAAACTTCTTCATCCATAAAGTGAGTAAAGCAATAAATCTATCATGTAATGTTAAGAAAACAATAACTAGTCAAACTGACTTGATCAGTACACAAAATATTTTGCCTCAAGTTAGAGTAATTTATCCATAGGCCCTATTCCACTCTCAGGAAAATCAGACCAAGATCACCATATAGATAAATTTCAAATGACCTGGATGTTAAGACAACTTTCCCGCTTGGAACATCCCCACTTCAAGATGCTGGCACTAACTAAAGTCTACGGAGGATGAAGGCCCAGTCTTCTTGACCCCCAGGGCAGGGAAAGAGTTACATCTTCACACTGAGAAGCCAATAAAAACCTCTCTTGATTATAATTTAGATAAGAACCATTGGATTGAATAATAATGTCTGAAACTCCCCTAGCTGTTTCACCTTGAGACGTCCATCACTGGGTTAAACATGATGCTAATTGCATTTGGATTGATTAATTTCTCTCACTCCTGTCTATTCGAATAACGCTTAACAAAATAATCATAGCACCCAGAGCCAAATCTTTTCCGTCAAAGGAATGAAGCCATCAGAACAGGCAGAGATGAAAGAAATGAAGATGACCCGTAATTACTGCAACGGTGATATCATTACCATATTATACAAAATGAGTGTGTGGGGGGAGGGGGGGTGGAGGGAGGAGGGGCTGAAATTATTTATTTTTTTAATGGAACCTTACAATCTAAGAATACAGATTTGACATCAAGTGGAACACACAGAAATATAGAACTTCAAAAAAATACAAATCTTGCTCATGAAATTACAAAACCCAACAAACACTGAGGCCTAAGATACATCAAGTGTCTTGGGCTGTGAGCAGGTATTATTCACACCACTATTTTTTCATTGCAATAACACTTTGTGTATGACTTGCATAGAGATTTAAGATGCTGTCTTCATGCCACAGCATTCCTATAGTTACTGGAGAATTTCTCTTTAAGCCAGGAAATAATACCATTTTATTTTAATATTGTTAGAGGTGGCCTTGTGTGTAAAATTAGTATCTGGGTTTTAACTGCTAAACTAGTTCTGGTTTAAGACACCAAAAGAAAATTTTAAGTCTTCATGCATGGTTCACTGGACAATAGGATGGACTTAACTTACTGGCAAGGAAGAATATAAGAGTTTCCTACTTTCTTATTATTTGAGATGGCCTTTTTAATATTTAGGATATAAAACCAATGACTGAGTTGGATTTGAACTTTAGGTCCAAAAACTGTCACTTATTAGAAGGTGATCGCAGGTAAATTATGTAGCCTCTCTGTGCCTCAGTTCCTTCATCTATAAAATGGTGATCACTACTGACATGAGTTGTTTTAACACTTAAAAGAATACATTTAAGTGCACAGTAAGTGCTGGTATAAGAAAAGAAATTTCCCCCTAAGATTAATTTTATGGTTATTTATAGAACCTTGAACAATCTGGTTATTTCACTTACTAAAGTTAAACAGACACTTTAAAACACCTTTTATAAATCGCTTCTCGACCTTTTGGCTAAGATCAAGTGTAAAACACCTTTTATATAATTTTAACAAATATCTGTGAAATAAAAGGATACTCAGAAGGTGGATCACTTTAATAGGTTAGAAATATCTGGGCGATATTTTTGCTGAGGTATTTTAAACATAGAACCATTATTAAAATCAAAAACAATAAAAACAGATATTGAAATAATTTCATTTAGCTTGGACAAGAAGGTCCATTTTCTTATATAACAAATATTCCCAAATAAAATGAGCATATGTATTCTGAAATTATAATCATTCAGTAATAAATAAATTAAACCATTTACTACATTAACTAGAATTCACTGCTTTTTTCTGTCTAAGAGGCAATACAATACAGGAAAAAGAGTTTGTCTTATCTGGCTTTGGAATTAGGCCTAGATTTGATCCAAATCCCAGCTCCTATTTCTAAGTTTCAAGGTCTTGAGCAAGTAATTTACTTTTCTGAGCATCAGTTTTCTTACCTGTAAAACAGGAATTATAAAGTAGACTTTGCAGAGTCTATGGAATAAAATAATGTATGAAAATCCTTTATACTGCCTGGCATATAGTAGGAAAGTCAATAAATGATGGCACTGATCATTTTTATCCTTCATGTCCCAGCTTAAAAGTTACCTTTTCAGAGAGATCTTCCCTGACTACTCTATCCAAAGTGAGTCCTCTTACTTTATTCTTTCATATCAACCCATTTACTTCCTTCATAGCACTTACCAAAATCTGCAGTTAACTTTATTTAACTTCATGCTCCATGAAGTTCTGTAGAACTTCCTGCTGTATCACCATCAATTAGAACAATGCCGGGCACACGATAGGTGGCCCACTATGTATCTACTGAAATAATTTATTCATATATGAGGAAAAAGGAACTCCGCTTCCTTTTCTTTTTTTTTTTTAAACAAGATTTTATTTATTTGAGAGAGAGTAGAGTGAAAGAGAGAGAGAGCACAAGCAGCAGTGAGGGGCAAAAGGAGAGGGACAAACAGACTATCTACAGAACAGGGACCCCAACGTGGGGCTCCATCCCAGGACCCTGAGATCATGACCTGAGCTGAAGGCAGACACTTAACCAACGGAGCCACCCAGGCACCCTTTCCTTTTCAATTCTTAAATACTGCATACAAGAAATTTTTGTTCTACTGAAACTACATATGCATTTTACCCTTTGACCCAGCAATTCCACTTCCAGGGAGCAATCCTAAAGATACACCGGCAGAAGTATTAAATAGGGTATTCATACTTCCATTCATTTCAACACTATTTGTAATAACTGAGGACTAGAAACAACCCAAATATCTATCTTTATGGAGGGGAGTCCTTTTGATAGAGTACTGTTCAGCTATAACAGGAAATAAAAGGAATAAAGATACCTATATACTGTTAGGAATATATAAAAAGGAATAAAGATACCTATATATTGTTACAGAGGGATCTTCAGGACACACTGTTAAGTGAAAAAAAAAAGTAAGGTGCAGAACACTGTATATAGCATGTTACCTTATGTGGATAATTAGGAAAGGGGGAAAACACATATGTACATTTACTTATATTTTCAAAAGAAACTATGGAAGGATTAAGTTTGTTATTAGTTTTTACTAATAAAGATGGTTACCGCAAGGATGGAAATGAGAGGGGGAAGAAAGAGAGATGGAATGTAGACACTTTTTTTTTTTTTAAGATTTTATTTATTTGTTTGAGAGAGAGAGAGAGTGAGTGAGAGAAAGCATGAGAGAGGAGAAGGTCAGAAGGAGAAGCAGACTACCCATGGAGCTGGGAGCCCGATGCAAGACTCAATCCTGGGACTCCAGGACCATGACCTGAGCCGAAGGCAGTCAGTCGCTCAACCAACTGAGCCACCCAGGCGCCCCAGAAGCTAGACACTTTGAATGTACCTTATTTTACACATTTTTCTTTTCTTTTTTAGAGGTGGGGAGGGGCAGAGAGATAATCTTAAGCAGGCTCCATGCCCCAGCATGGATGGAGCACAACATGGGGCTCGATCTCATGATCCTAAGATCATGACCTGATCCAAAATCAAGAGTTGGACTCCCAGGCCCCTCATACATTTTTCTTCAGGACACCATATAAATATTTTATATACTGAAAACAAAATTCATTAATTAGAAAAAAGCAATCTCTAAAAACTGAAATAAAGTAATTTGAATCTATAAAGTTTGCATAATCAGAGTACAAAAGTTTAAATTACTTTATTATTTTTTGAATTTAATTTTATTTAATTCTCGTATAATTAATTTTTTCAGGATTAGAATTAATTATAATACAATATAATGTAATATAATGAAGAAAGTGACATATTGGTATTTTGATGAATGTATGCTATTGACAGTTGAAAAAAATATGTTATTTCAGCAGAACTAGGATGAGGGGAAAGAGGTGCCCAGGAAAAAAGGTAAGGAGGAGGTCACTTTCAGGGTGTGGCACAAGTGAAAGTGAGGGCCTCCTTATACTTTCTGTCCTAGGTACCTCACTTCTTTCCTTTTTCTTTTCTTTTCTTTTTTCCATGATCCAAGATTCATTGTTTATGCACCACACCCAGTGCTCCATGCAATACGTGCCCTCCTTAATACCCACCACCAGGCTCACCCATCCCTCCTCCCCACTCCCCTCCATAGCCCTCAGTTTGTTTCTCAGAGTTCATCTCCCCTTCCGATTTACCTCAATTCACTTTTCCTTTCCTTCTCCTAGAGTCCTCCATTTTATTCCTTATGTTCCACGAGTGAAACCACATGATAACTGACTTTCTCTGCTTGACTTATTTCACTCAGCATAATCTCCTCCAGATCCAAGTTGATACAAAAGTTGGGTATTCATCCTTTCTGATGGCTGAGTAATTAATTTTAAAAAAACATTCTGATTGGGGCGCCTAGGTGGCTCAGTTGGTTAAGCACCTGCCATTGGCTCAGATCTCTGGGGGGGATCGAGGCCTGCATCTGGGCTCCCTGATCAGCAGAGGGTCTGCTTCTCCCTCTGTCCTGCCGCTCCCCCCCACTTATGCTCTCTTGCTCTCTCTCTGTCTCAGACAAATAAAATAAAATCTAAAAAAAAAAAAAAAGGCATTCTGATTATATATCCCAAGTATATATGATAAGGATATAAAAGAAGCAGAGAAATCTTTTTTTTTTTTTTAGAGATTTTATTTATTTATTTGACAGAGAGAGAGAGATTACAAGTAGGCAGAGAGGCAGGCAGAGAGAGAGAGGAGGAAGCAGGCTTCCTGCCGAGCAGGGAGCCCGATGTGGGGCTCGATCCCAGGACCCTGAGATCATGACCTGAGCCAAAGGCAGAGGCTTTTAACCCACTGAGCAACCCAGGAGCCCCAAGAAGCAGAGAAATCTTAAACTGCATCCAAACTGCATCTTGTTACATGCAGTTAAGTCTTTTGATGCTAGTTTTACTGTGGGTTAAAGCAAATAATTATGTTAATTATTAGGAAACAACTTTTCAGCATTAAAAGAGATATCATTATAAAATCAAATACATTAAATAAAAACCTTTTAACATCTTTAGTTTGAATTGGGCATATTGGTAGGAACATAATTTCCTTTTCTCTTTTCAAAAACCAAACCAAACCAAAAACTGACTTACCAACCCTGTCTATGGGAAAGGCCTAGAAGCAATGGCAGCCCAGTAACAATGAATACCATTAGTACTTAGATTTCTACTAAAAGGAACCACCATTCCTTAGAGAAATGAATGAGATTCCAAGTCTGAGGAATTACAAGAACCAGGCCTAACCTGGTTAAAAGCAAGAAATTACCCCAAATCACAACCGTCACGTCAAATGACACAGGAGGTAGCCTGAAGGGCTACCCACTCACCAAAGGAGTGACAGTTTTTTTTTTTTTAAAGAGTTTATTTATTCATTTGACACAGAGAGAGAGAGATTACAAGCAGGCAGAGAGGCAGGCAGAGAGAGAGGAGAGAGGAGGAAGCAGGCTCCCTGCCGAGCAGAGAGCCCGATGTGGGCCCCGATCCCAGGACCCTGGGATCATGACCTGAGCCGAAGGCAGCGGCTTTAACCCACTGAGCCACCCAGGCGCCCAAGGAGTGACAGTTTTGAGTGTCAAAAGAATAATGATTATAGTAGATTGAAACACATCAAATATAAACATCCACAATAATTTTTAAAAGCCCTCATCACTTCAACTCATTTTATGTTATGATGGGGGGATCAGAGGGAGTAGGAGAAGCAGACTCCCAGCAGAGCAGGGAGCCCAACCTGGGGCTTGACCCCAGGACCCAGGATCATGACCTGAGCTGAAGGCAGACACTTAACCGCTTACCCAACTGAACCACTCAGGCACCCCAATGGTGTTGTTTTTCTGCCTTTTTTTTTTTTTTTTAAAGAAAAAAGCTTTCTCAAAAAGAAAAAAGAAAGAAAGAAAGAGAAGGGTCTTCTAAGTTAGGATTTGCTTTAAAATACTCTAGCCAACAACAGGAACATAGCGAACAGTGTGATACACGGGAGTAGAGGTAAATACAAGAATTACTGAAGATGGGGATGTGGGTCCGTCCATCATAGCATTCCCTCTACTTTAGTTAGTATATGGTTGGAAAATCTTCACAATAAAAATATGCTTCTCTGGATATACAGCCTTTTCTCATTATCACCACATATCATAATACAGTGAAGAGTAAGCCAGGGAACAGAAACCTGGATAGTTCATTCTGCAGAGGGCTTGGAAATGGATGTACAGGGAATGCTTTAGAAAGGGGGTGACTTTTCATGTCATGAATGTTTATCTCCATCATTAAATTCTTGGATGAGGAACAAATTACACAAGACCAAGCAATCAAAAGCAGATTATATATATTTTTAAAGTCTACCAAATCTAACTCAGGTTAAGCCTAATATTAAGGAGCAGCTGCCCTCCAACCTTTCTCTCTCTTAATTAAGACATCAAACTGACAAATCTAAGAGCATAGTTTTCAATTTATTCATAAAATTGTCATGAGAGGTGCTCTTTGACTCGATATTCTGCTTCTACAAAATTCTCCTGGAGGTGGAGAAAATGAGTCCTTGGTTACTCGCTTATTGAATCTTCTCAGAAAAACCTTTAGAGGTCGGGAGCAAGACTAACTTCAAGCTGTCAGTCCAACAGTTAACAAGTAACAAAAAGGAATAGCTTAATCTAAACTTTGACTAATCCAAAGAAATTTCAACTAGTTTGCCCTCATGCTGTCAACAACTGTGTATATAAATGATGACCTCACCGATCCCACTTCACTTTGAACACCCTTTTACTTCATAGATGACTTTATACAATGTAAAACAAATTACTTGTTTTAGCTGATAATTTGATTTTTAATTGTTTACACTGTGGTTTCACACACACATGGTTCATGCTCTCAACCTGACCAGACAATAAATTCATCAACGGAAGAGACCTTTCAAGATGATTTCCCTGATGGACTTAGAAAAAAATGTACAATATACAGGAGCTATTCAGTAACCCTTCATTTAAAAAATCTTTTTCCTCTAAAATTATGTAGTAATACAAAGGTACAACAGTTACTGCCTTCATTTGACCATGAATTTCTTTTAAATCCACATTACAATCAGGTAAGAACTTGATTGTATGATACATCTACTTGGGAAGTAATATGGTAGGTTCATTTTCCTTCCAATTAGAAATAACAGCTAGTTAACCTTCCGGGTTCCCCCCGCCGCCCAGAATATCTGGCTACAACATTTCTACATAATCTTATTTACATTCATGAATTACTGATTTAAAATGATTAGAACACAAAAATATCCTCAACCAGAAAATTATATTCTACTATGTATAATACTATGCATTACTGAAACTTCAGAGTTTAACCTACATAGTTAACCAATACATAGTTAACATACAATAAACATGTATTAGATGAAAAAAACTTTAACAGTACAAGTCATAATTAAGTATTTTAAAAACAATTTATGGGTAGGGGGCACCTTGCTGGCTCAGTCAGAAGAGCAAAAGACTCTTGATCTCAGGATCGTGAATTCGAGCCCCACCTGGGGTGTAGAAATTACTTAAATAAATAAATATTAAAAAAAACCCCAACTTATGGGTAATCAATATAGTTAAATATGATGGGGAGACCCAGATGTTCATCGACAGATGAATGGATAAAGAAGATGTGGTGTATATATATGCAATGGAATATTACACAGTCATCAAAAATGAAATCGTGCCATTTGCAACAGTGTTGATGGAACTAGAGGTCCATCAGAGAAATAAGTCAATCAGAGAAAGACAATTATCATATGATCTGATATTTGGAATTTAAGAAACAAGGCAGAGGATCATAGGGGAAGAGAGGAAGAAATGAAACAAGAGGAAACCAGAGAGGGAGACAAAACTGTAAGAGACTCTTAATCTTAGGAAACAAACAGAGGGTTGCTGGAGGGGGGTGGGGCGGGAAGAATGGGGTGGCTGAGTGATGAACATTGGGGAGGGTATGCATTGTGGTGAGCACCGGGTGTTATGTAAGACTGATGAACCACAGATCTGTACCCCTAAAACAAATAATATATTATATGTTAATTAACTGCATTTAAATTAAAAATAAATTAATTAAAAATATCATGGGGAAATCTGGTTAATTAGATGTCATGATTAATAATTAAATTTAAAATATCTTTTTCATTAATTTTGTTTGCATTCAAACCAATACAGAAGAAGTAAAATGAAAAGAAGCATCTTTTTTTTTTTTTAAGATTTTATTTATTTATTTGACAGAGAGAGAGAGCACAACCAGGGGGAGCAGCAAGCAGAGGGAATGGGAGAAGCAGGCTCCCTACTGAGCAGGGACCCCAATTCGGGGCTCAATCCCAGGATACCGGGATTAGGACCTGAGCTGAAGGCAGAAGCTCAACCTACTGAGCCACTCAGGCGCCCCGAAAAGAAGCATCTTATAGATGCTAGACCGCTGGCTTCAAAACCAGGAGGTTAGAGTTCTACACTAGTTTCATCAAGCAGTCAACAACTTCTTACTGTGTGCTCACATATACTCTTATAATTGCAGATGATGAGACGCCAAAAGAGATCAACCAATCTTCCTCAGAAAACCCCTCCCAGCTTCTGTGGACACCTAAGTTTGCTCATTAACAGCTTAACTGTGCTCTGTGTAGATACCTGTAGAGAGACTTGCGATCATGGAGTACTTTTTTCCCCTAGACCTTAAAAAGAGGGCTAGGTGGGAAGATCAGGAAAAGATCCATTTCAGTAAACTGGAGGTCTTCCAGATAGCTTAGTTATAATCTGTAACCTATATCAGTGGTTCTCAAAGTATGGTCCCTGGACCAACTACACTAGCCTCACCTGGGAAAACTGTCAGACATACAAATTCTTATGTCCTCATCCCAGATCTACTGAATCAGAAATTCCAGAGGTTGGGCCCAAGAATCCATGTTTTAACAAGCCTGTCAGGTAATTCTGATAGATGCTATAAAGTATGACTACCACAAATCTACGTTATCCAGGCTTTCTGATTTTGTCTCCAGTTCTCTGCAGTTCTAATTCATTACCAAAAGAGAAAGCATGGTTTTATTATATTAAAATCATGATCTGAGAGTTAAAAAGTTAAAAACTGAAGAGACTATCTTTTAGAAAATATGAGCAACAATGGGAGAAATTAAAATGTTCAATCAAAGGATTAGAATTTTGTTTTTAAGTGGGCTCCCCATCCAACTTGGGGCTCGAATTCATGACCATAACATCACGAACTGCATGCTCTACCCTGACAGCCAGGTGCCCCCACGGGATTCGGATTTTTACTAAAACTTTAGCTCAATCTCTGTTGTCACGGTTTTGCTTAGTATTAAGGTTACCACACAATCCTTAACGTTGAGAATCTTGATAGAAGACAGACTGGAAAATAAACAATTATCAAACAATAAGAGGAAAGCTATAAGAGCAGTATATAACACATTAAGAGGACAGACACGGGCATACTTAATTCTGCACAAGGTTTGGTTTGGATGGGCAAGAAGAAGCTTTAGAAAAAGGGGTGATGTTGGAACTGAGCCTTCAGAAATGTACTACGTAGGAACACCTAGACAAGCTAAGGACAACTCCTTTTTAAAAGCTTTCCACTAGGCCACTGGTGTAAAATGCAACTGAATGTTATGAAATAGATCTTAAAACCCCTAAGTACCTGCTTAAAAGTCCTAAGTACCTGCTTAATTCCCAGCACTATTCGGGATTTCTTGTAGCTACCAAAGTAGTATAAAACATGGCCCTACTTTTAAGAAACTAAACCACAAATAATGAATCTGGTCTATCCAAAGTTTGGCAGAAACTAAGGCAATTGTGACTACTCTTCATCATACTCTGTTGAGCAAAAAACTGTGATAGTCAACAACCAAAACACAATTAAGTCAAGTTATCTGTTCCTAAGTCCAGGGTCCTCTCAAGACTGAAGTTTTCACATGATTTACAAAAAATGGAGACATCTCCAATGCTTTTACATAAAAAGCTTTACTCAAATACTTTTATTTTTTATTTGAAAGAAAAAGATGCTTTATAAAGTCCAAGCTGGATAATGCTATCTTAATGAACTAAAAATCCCTAGGCTTGTTAAGATCTACCTGATCTAATTCCGTGAAACAGCCAAATCTTAAATCAGTTTTTTCCTCTATACTCATGTTGATCTCAATAAACTAGCATTTCTGTAACCAAACATTTCTGACTGAACCTCATGTTTTCAGAAGGTAGAGAGATTTAAAAGCTAGCTCTCATAATTTGCTAAAAGTTTATTTTAATAAAGACTACTTAGTAAGTTGCCAGTAATCTAGCTCTGATTTGATTATGGGGTCCTATTTCTAATAAATAAACCTCCAGATCCAGAATTGAGTCAAAGGCCAGAAGATAATGTGAATAACACACTTAAATATTCTTACTATTAATCACATTCTCTGAACTACTTTCTTAATGACTGCCCAAGTTCAGCTTAAGTTACTGGGTACATTCACTTCATTTGTACAATCAATGATGTGTCTTTGAGGTTAATGTCAACACCGAAATTAAATTCTATATGCCAGAAGCTATTCAGCATTCCAAGTCTATAAACTCTTTCAGAGTTTTCACTCTAAGCAGAAACAAAAATGAGAATATATAAGATTAAAAATACAAAACAGAGGATATGACCTAATGTTGTCATTCAGCTTTTCATGCCCCCAAATAACCAACCAACTGTAAATGAATTCACAATAAGCCATTCTTCTCCAATCTAGCTCAGGATATGAAATATCAAACTCCAGAGTCCTTTGAAATGGGATCCAACATAGACAGTGATGAAAGCAAACAGGGCATTTTGCTCAGTTTTTAAGCGACTCCAAAAGACAAAGGAGAGATTACTAAATGGCTGAGTAACCTACTAGTTTAGCAAAATGTACTTAGATCATTGGATGACATGTGTTATACTAAGTTAAAACTATATCCACGGAATTCTAATGCAAATCTTAAGATATACAAACACATCCTCACATCAAAAGAAAGTTTAAAGCGGTGATGACACAAAACCTTATACATGAAAGCGTTATCTTAATACCCAAGAATTGAAAATAACCAAATGTTCATCAACTGATGAGTAATGTGGTATATCCACACAATGGAATACTATTTGGCAATAAAAAGGAATGAAACCCTTAGACAAAAAGTAGGTTAGTGATTACTTAGAGCCCGTTGGGGAGGAGTGGAGTCAGGGGGATGGGAGAGACTGCTAATTAATGGGTATGGGGTTTCTTTTCGGGGTGATGGATATATTTCAAAATTAGACTGTCATGATGGTTGCACATTCCTATGAATATACTAAAAACTCACTGACTTACATACTTTAAACAGGTGAATTTCACGGTATGTGGAAAATATCTCAATAAATCTGCTTTTATAAGGAGATGTGTACAGCTGTGTCAAAATTAAACACACAAGTGTAAAAATTCCTTGGGCTCAAGTAAAATCCTTCATAAAAGACCTCACACAGAGAATATCCAAGGCAATAGAACCTGAGGTTCTCTAGACACCAGCGTCCAGTTCTTACCTGTGTCCTACAGCACAAAGGAAAATAGCCCTTCCCTTCTGGCTTTGTTCTTACTAAAAAAGTGACTGAAAATCTAACTAATCAATGTTTTTAATAAAAGATCTGGGCATTGGAACATTATTGCCAAACACTTCAAGAGAAAATATACTTCATAAATTCAATCGTGTAAATCCAGATAACATCAGAATTAGTATTTATGATGTATTTTTAGAAAGCAAAGAAACTATATTTTGAATTAAAATAACTACAGTACTTATATTACTTAGACACTATGAATAATTATTTGAAAAATGTTCCTTTTGTTTAATGACTAAATATTCATCCCAGGAAGTCAGAATGCAATTAGATTTAATATAAGTAGATTAGATTAATGCAAATGCATTAAATGCAAAACACTGAACAAAGCTATATATTTAAACATATCAAAATCCATGAAATGAAAGATTAAGGTTGCTATGAAAACTAAGTAATCCTCAGTACATGTAAATAATTGGTTAAATGTAATAACTGAATTAGCAATCCTCACTCAGATCATGAGCAATGTAGGTAACTTCATTTGCACAAAAGCATTTAATTGTAGACTTTGTGTGCTCATTATAGTGTTATGCTCTGAAGATATTAAGAATAATAATGCTGATAGTTTCTTTTTAAAAATTGGTTCATTCAGTATGTCTTTACTAGACATAGCTTTATACATGAGTAATGCTTACCTGTTCACATTCCCATTTTGAAGAGATTAAAAGATTCAGGTAATCACTACAGAAATTAATACAACCATTCCTATGGTATAATTTCTCACTGGGTCCCTAAGAACCTCCATAATTGTCACACTAGTCACTTGGTTGTTCTTCAGTCCTGTGTGGCTATTTGAGTAGAATCATTTTCTTTCTTTTCTTTCTTTCTTTTTTCTTTTTCTTTTTTTTTAAGATTTTATTTATTTATTTGACAGAGAGAGAGACACAGCGAGAGAGGGAACACAAGCAGGGGGAGTGGGAGAGGGAGATGCAGGCTTCCTGCTGAGCCCGATGTGGGGCTTGATCCCAGGACCCTGGGATCATGACCTGAGCTAAAGGCAAATGCTTAACAACTGAGCCACCCAGGTGCCCCTAGAATCATTTTCTGATCTAAACACATTCTTACATTCTTAATATATTTGTGAGGCAGAGTTCTCACTTGTTCTAGTAAGCGCCACCTTTCCTTGGTGTTAATGTGACATTATGCTTCTGATCCCCTACTTAGAACAAGTTGTATGATGCTCCACACATCACATAATCTGCTCAGTCCTGGGTTTCATCTGACTGGTGTCACTGTAATGTTAATGTGTTTATTACACATTGTTAAAAATTTATAGCGCATCCAGTGAAGAGTTTGTGCTGCTGAATGGCTAAGAACTACAATCGCTAACATTTTTGAGGAGGGATTATATGCTGGGTAGTATTCAAAGCACTTAACATGTGTTATCCTTAGTTAAAATCCTCACAGCAAATAGGTAACTCACAAATAGGTACCACTTATGATTCCCGTTTTACAAATGAGGCACAGAGAGGTTACTTGTTCAAGTTTATACAGCTAGTAAGTGGTAGAGGCAGGATTAGAACCCAGGTGCCTTAACTCCAGAGCCTGTAATCTTAGCTACTTTGCTACAGTTATCTTCCCACGGTTCCTGACCTAAAGGAGTTCACAGACTAGAAATATGGACATCATTTATTGAATAGTTTGATACTGTCTGTTACACAGCAATGTAGAGAAGCACAGAAAAAGGGCTAGGAAAATGGACAAAGCATTCCAGTGGTAAGAAACAGCATTCAGGGGGCACCTGGGTGGCTCAGTGGGTTAAAGCCTCTGCCTTTGGCTCAGGTCATGATCTCAGGACCCTGGGATCGAGCCCCGCATCGGGCTCCCTGCTCAGTGGGGAGCCTGCTTCCTCCTCTCTCTCTCTGCCTACTTGTGATCTGTCTGTCAAATAAATAAAATCTTAAAACAAAAAAGAAAAGAAAAGAAACAGTATTCAGTCTTTCAAACATTCCAGGTATAAATTTCCCAAGAGATGTGGATTAGATTTGTCTTAAGAATTACAGTGATATAGGTGGTGGTGCAGTTGGTTAAGCGTCTGCCTCTTGGTTTTGGCTTGGGTCATGATCTCAGGGCTGCGAGATTAAGCCCCACATTGGGCTCTGTATTCAGTGTGGAGTCAGCTTGGGTTTCTCTTCACTCTGCCCTGCCTCCAATAAATAAATAAATCTTTGAAAAAAAAAAGAAAAAAAAAGAATTAGCGATATACAACTCAACCCAAAAAAACAACTAATCCAATTAAAAAATGGGCAGAACACGTGAAGAGACATTTTTCCAAAAATGACATAGAGATGGCCAATAGACATATGAAAAGATGCTCAACATCACCAATCATCAGGGAAATACAAATATAAACTACAATGAGATATCACTTCACAATTGTCAGAATGACTAAAATTAACAACACGAGAACAACATATGTTGGTAAGGATTTGAAGAAAGGGGAAGCCTCTTGCACTAATGGTGGGAATGCAAACTGGTACGGCCACTCTGGAAAACAGTATGGATGTTTCTCAAAAAGTCAAAAATAGAACCATCCTACGATTCAGTCATCACACATGGGATATTTACCCAAAGAATACAGAAACACTCATTCAAAGGGATACATGCACACCGAGAAAGAGCAGCATTATTTACAATAGCCAAATTATGGAAACATCAACTGATGAATGGATAAAGAAGATGTGGTATACATACACAATGGAATATTACCTAGCCATAAAAAGAACAAAATCTTGCCATTTGCAAGGATGTGGATAGAGCTATAGAGTATTATGCTAAGCGAAATAAGTCAGTTAGACAAAGACAAGTACTGGATAATTTCACTCATAGGTAGAATATAAGAAACAAAACAAACGAACATGAGGGGGGAGAAAAGAGATGCAAACCGAGAAACAGACTCTTAACTCTAGAGAACAAACTGATGTCTACCAGAGGGGAGGTGGGCAGGGGGGTGGGCTAAACAGGTGATAGTGGTTAAGGAGGGCACTCGTTGTGATGAGCACTGGGTGTTGTATGGAAGTGCTGAATCGCCAAATTGTACACCCCAAACTAATATTACACTGTATTTTTTTAAAAATTTAATTTATTTATTTGACATGGAGAGAGAGCACAAGCAGGGGGAGTGGCAAACAGAGGGACAGGGAGAAGCAGGCTCCCCGCAGAGCAGGGGGAGCCCGATGTGGGGCTCGATCCCAGGACCCTAGGACCATGACCTGAGCCGAAGGCAGTCACCTAACCAACTGAGCCACCCAGGTGCCCCTACTGTATGTTAACTGGAAATAGTTTAAGTAAAAAGTTTTTAAAAATTAGAAAAAAAAAAGAGTTACAGTGAGAGACATATGAGTATACTGGATCTAAATTCATTTTCTTCTTTTTTTTTTTTAAGGTTGTATTTATTTATTTGACAGAGAGATAGAGAGCACAAGTAGGCGGAGTGGCAGACAGAGGGAGAGGGAGAAGCAGGCTCTCCGCTAAGCAGGGAGCCCCATGTGGGACTCGATCCCAGGACGCTGGTATCATGACCTTAGCCGAAGGCAGCAGCTTAACCAACTGAGCCACCCAGGCACCCCTAAATTCATTATCTTATTTCCAGGTCTACATAAATGCACTCTTTACTCACATAATGCCTGTTTACTACTTTTTAGAGAACTTAAAAAAAAGTTTTTAGTATAGTGGCTTTTGTTTTCTTTCTAGTCCATGACATTTACTTAGGTTTTCTTTAATGTTTCTCAATAAAATGTACAGTTTTCTACGTAAAGGTTTTATAAAATTTTTGGTAGATCAAATCCTTAAGTATCTTAAACTCTTCTTAAATTGGGAAGTTATCTTTTAAAATTATGTTATATTCTACTTGTTTCTGGTGTATAAAATACAATAGGCTTTTGTTTTTATGTAATTGTTTTATAAAAACTGCAATTTCAAATTGGTGCATTCTATTCAATACCACCAGTTCTCCAGTCAGAGAACATCACATGGATCACATTTGTGTTGTGTGGCCATATGTGAATGAACCCAACATCTGCTTTGTGTATGTATGCTAAGAAAGAGGGATGATGGGGTAACATCATCTGTAATTCTTTAATTACTTTGCACTTGAACTATTACCATGTGATTTAAACCATTCTCATGTTTCTGCTATGACCTCAAGTGCAGTCTGAATGCAAGATAATTTGAGTCCCCAAAAGCTTGAAAAATTTGCGAGGAATATAACACAGCAAGAAAAAATGCATCTTCCAAAAGATGATGTCTCACACTCCAACTCCACTACCATCCCCATCAAATCTTCTATTTTTCCCTTGGTAAACACAATCAAGTTTCATTATATTACATTTGTTATACAATCTATATTTACATACTTTCAAATTATTTCTTTTTAAAAGATTTATTCACTTATTTGAGAAAGAGAGCACAAGTAGATGGGAGGGGCAGAGAGAGGGAGAAGCAGACACCCTGCTGAGCAGGGAGCCCAATGCAGGGCTCAATCCCAGGACCCTAAGATCATGACCTGAGTCAAAAGCAGATGCTTAACCAACTGAGCCACCCAGGTGAAACTCAAATTTTGTTACTTAAACCTATTGTCATTATTCGATTTATACATTTTTCTACCTATGAAATTTGTTTGGATATCTTAGGTTGGGATGGAATGCACCACAGTTTTTCCTACTAAAATTAATAAAAATCATTTTGTAATTTTTCAGAAGCACATTCAAGATAACAGGGAAATAGATATATTTATTCAAGTACTGGTTCTATAAAATGTGTCCCATCAGGAAATGTGTGGTTACTCCCTTCAAGACCCCAAGTCCTCTCCTCAAAATTCAAAATAAACTTCAACTAACTCATTCTTTCAAAGTTAATTCTTGAGCTTTAACTTACATATAATAAATTGTACCCATTTTAATTATACAGTTTTGATGGTATTTAAAATTACATAAGTGTCATGTAATCAAGGTACAGAATATTTGTATCAGTTCAAATCATTCCCTTATATCCTTTTGCAATCAACCCCAGTATCACCACAGTCCTAGGCAACCACTAATCTTTCTGTCACTGCAGATTAGATTTGCCTTTTCTATAATTTCATATGAATAAAGTTATACAGTAGGTACTCTTCACCGTAACATTTTTAATATTCATCCATATTGTGTTTGTTTTTTTTTTTTTAAGATTTTATTTATTTATTTGACAGAGAGAGATCACAAGTAGGCAGAGAGGCAGGCAGAGAGAGAGGAGGAAGCAGCTCCCCGCTGAGCAGGGAGCCCGATGCGGGCCTCAATCCCAGGACCCTAAGATCATGACCTGAGCTGAAGGCAGAGGCTTTAACCCACTGAGCCACTCAGGGACCCAATATTCATCCATATTGTTGTATGTATCAATAGCTTGTTGCTTTTCAGTGCTGAGTCATGTTCATTTGTGTGGATATACCATAAAATGTTTACTCATTCACCTGCCGACAGGTCTTTGGGATGTTTCCAACTTATGGTTATGAAAAAAAAAGTCTGTAAATATTTTGTACAGTCTTTGTATGGACATATGTTTTCATTTATCTTGAGTACAAGATTAGAAGTGGAATTATAAGGCTAGATGGTAAATGTATGTCTAACATTATAATAAATTGCCAAACTTTTCCAAATTGGCTATACCATTTTACATTCCCATCAGCAATGTATAAGTTTCCCTATTCCACAACCTCCCCAAACTTGCTATCATCCATCTTTAATTTTAGCTATCCTAAGGGGCATGCAGTGGTATCTCATGGTAGTTTTTAATTTGCACAATTCCCTGATGACTAATGATGTTAAGCACACTTTCACATGCTTCTTGGCCATTATTAATCTTCCACTTTTAGATTATTCATCTTTCTATTATCAAATTAAAAATAAATATTTTGGGTAAAGTCCCTCATCAAGTACAGTTGATTCTCATTATTCTAGGTAGTTATGTTCTATAATGTCACCATGAACAGTGAATTAGCAAATACTGAGCCACTGCTCCTATGGGAAATACCAGGCTAGGTTCCTGAGAGCCTCTGGTCACATTTTCATCAACCAGTCAACACAAAACCTTGTTTGTTTCTATTTAAAGACAACTTATGTAGTACATTTTGCTGATTCACTGACATTAAACTCCCAGCCAACGACACTATAACTCATGCCTGGATGAAGCCTATCTCACGCCTGTATTTTCTCCACTGGGCACCGTCACAACCTTGTACTTAGGAATATGGATTTCACTTCAGCATTGTGCTTTGGGGGCTGTTCTGAATTGAAAAATCATCAACAAAAAGAATAAAAAGGGGAAATATGTGGCACTAAATAAATAAATAGGCCACAAAAATGACACTTGTTTATAAGTATGAAAACTAAAACAAGAAAGCAGAGCACCGCTTTGTTTGACACTAGCTCAGAGCATGCATGTAGGGCAACTAAAATTTTTCCCACCCTGTGCATGTCCATAAATGATCAAAGCACCACAAATATGGATTTTGGGGTTTTAATTTTAGCAAATAGGTGAATTTGCAAATACAGAATCCATGAATAAGAATCAAGTGTATATGTGTTGCAAATATATTATCCAGGTCTCTGCTGATTTGTCAGTCTTTCTGTGATTTGTCTTTTCATTTTCTTTTTTTTAAGATATTATTTTTTTGAGAGAGAGAGCACACAAGCACACAATGGAGTGGGGGAGGGAGGAGCCCAATTCAGGGCTTGATCCTAGGACCCTGAGATCATGACCTGAGCTGAAGGCAGACACTTAACCGACTGAGCCACCAGGTGCCCCTGTCTTTTCATTTTTCGTAACAGTATCTTCTGAAGAGCAGAAGTTTATAATTTTGAAGAAGTACAATTTATCAGGTATTTGCTTTATGGTTCATGCTGCTTCTGTTATCTAAGAAATCTTTGGCTATTCCAAGGATGTGAAGATTTTCTCTTATGCTTTCTACTAGAAGTTTTACAGTTTCAGGTTTTACATTTACATCTGTTACCTATTTTATGTTCATTTTTTATGTTGTGAGGTAAAGGTCAAGGTTAATTTTTTAATTTATTTTTATTTTTATTTTTTTTTAAAAGATTTTATTTATTTCACAGAGGGAGAGAGATCACAAGGAGGCAGAGAGGCGGGCAGAGAGAGAGAGGGGGAAGCAGGCTCCCCGCTGAGCAGGGAGCCCGATGCGGGCCTCGATCCCAGGACCCTGAGATCATGACCTGAGCCGAAAGCAGAGGCCTTAACCCACTGAGCCACCCAGGCGCCCAAGGTTAATTTTTTTAAAAGATTTTTTGTTTTGAGAGAGATAGAGCATGAGAGAAGGGGAGGAGCAGAAGAAGAGGGAGAAGCAAGCTCCCAGGGAGCCAGATTCCGGGCTCAAACCCAGGACCCTGGGATCATGACCTGAGCTTAAAGGCAGACGCTTAACCGACTGAGCCACCTGGGCGCCCTGTAGATTCCTTTGATTTCTATGTAAACAATCATATCATCTTTGAATAAAGACAGTTTTACTTCTTTTCCCATCTGTAGACCTTTAATTTTTTGTCTTTCCTTATTTCACCAGTTATGATCTCTTGAAAAACATCAAATAAAAATGCTAAAAGCAGATATATTTGCCTTGTTCCCAGTCTCAGGGAGAAAACATCCAGTCTTTCATGACTAAGTAGGATGACAGATGTTTTTTGTATATCATATAGATTTTAACAATAGGCATAAGTCCAGAATGCTTACTATCTTCCCTGTGATTTGTAGCAGAAAGAATGGGTTTTTTAGAAAAGGAAAGGGACTGAAGATTGCTCAATTTTAGGAGAGGAAGGAAGAGAAGCAGAGCTTACAGTATGGACTACTCATCATTTTATTATTACTATCAAGTCTTATCAAACTAAAAACAACACCCCCCTCAAATCTTTTTAATCTCTTCTGTTTCTAGTCAGAAAGAAAATGGAACATTCAAGCTCCAAAATCACTTCTAAAATGTTAAATAGGATACTGTGGAGTTCACCTCACCAAGAATTATTTTTATTTTTCTTTTGTCAGACGTAATTTGGCAAAATGCAGCACTATAAATTCTGGCCAGTAATCTGTTTCATATTCACCTTAGATACACACAAAAAGGGAAGAAATGCTCGTTAGTAATTGTGAATTGGCTTGAGAATCTTTTTTTTTTAAGATTATATTTATTTATTTGACAGAGAGAGAGAGATCACAAGTAGGCTGAGAGGCAGGCAGAGAGAGAGAAGGAAGCAGGCTCCCAATGAGCAGGGAGCCGGATGCGGGGCTCGATCCCAGGACACTGAGGTCATGACCTGAGCTGAAGGCAGAGGCTTTAACCCACTGAGCCACCCAGGCGCCCTGGCTTGAGAATCTGAAGAAGATATAAAAATCCTAAAAATGTGAAAAAGGCTAGTCTTAGGAAAATTTAGATGAAAATTACAGTTGACCCTTGAACAATGTCAGGCAAAAATCCACATATAACTTCTGACTCCCTGAAAACTTTTTTTTAAAAGCTTAGGAATTCTTCTTTTTTTAAAAATGATTTTATTTATTTATTTTTGACAGAGAGAGAGAGACAGCAAGAGAGGGAATACAAGCAGGGGGAGTGGGAGAGGCTTCCCACTGAGCAGGGACCCTGATGCAGAGCTCAATCCCAGCACCTGGGATCGTGACCTGCGCCGAAGGCAGATGCTTAATGGCTGAGCCACCTAGAAGCCCCTGACTCCTCTGAAACTTAATTACTAATAGCCCACTGCTGACCAGAAGTCTTAACAGATAGTAGATAACATAATTCGATTAACGCATATATTGTATGTTATATATATTAAATACAGTATTCTTATAATAAAGTAAGTTAGAAAAAAATGTTACTAAGAAAATTGTAAGAAAGAGAAAATCCATGTACAGTACTGTACTGTAAAAAAAATCCACATGTAAGTGGACTTGGGGAGTTTAAACTTGTGTTGTTCAAAAGTCAACTATACTTAACTTTTCTGAACATTTTTAATTGGTATATTACCTAGCTTTTCACAAGAGGGCAGCAAGAAGCTTTGCAGTGTAATAAAAGTCCTATTTGAAAGGTATGATGGAATTTCAAGCGATTATATAATTACTGGGACAATCTGTAAAAAACCTTATGAACACAAAGGTGATAAAGATTTCAGGAAGTTCTATAACTTGTTTGTCTACCTTACAAGAGCTTATGAAGTTGTCGAGGCAAGTAATATAAACATTTGATCCCTCCTTCAAAGACTTTATTTTGAAAATACAGAAGATATTCTAAGAATGAATAGACCAAGATAACAAATAAACAACTAATAAGACACAGAATGATAAGGACCATGAGATAGGTAAAGAATAAGTGCTACAGGAGCCCCAAAAGGGAAAGAGCACATAGAAAATTCACATAGCATTAAGCCTGAATTAGGTCTCAAGTGTGAATAAGATATGGACAAGTGGAAAGGAAGGGGCCAAGGCATTCTAGATGGCAGTCACAGAAAAGGACAAGACATACGGTGCTCTGGGAGAGAAAAATGAGGTACATCCTTCAGAAATCCTCACAGATAAATGTTAGAGGAAAGTATACAGCCTAGAAGTACAGGTTCCCAGAAGTGTATAAAGAGACTGAAGCTAGAAATTTTAAGTTCGATAAATGTAAAATATGATGTTTAATTTAAAAAAAGGACTATGCAGGATGGGAGGAGGCACATGATTTGATAACAGAAAAACCTAGAATTTTTGGTTGATTTCTAAGTTCGGTATGAGCCAACTCTGAGAAAGGTAAGTAAGTACTAACCAACAAACACAAATCTTAGTTTCCATTTAAAGGAAGCAGTTTCCAGATCAAAGGAAACAATAGTACAGTGCTCAGGGATCAGTCCACAGAGTGCTGTATTCAATTTTCGCTGACATATTTTAAGAAAAATGTTGATAAATTAGAATCTATATCCAAAGAAAGGCAACCAGAATGGTTACTGCCACAACAGGAAGTTAAAGACAATGCTGGTTTTATTTATTTTTATCTTTCCCTTTCAAGCCTGCTTCTCCGTCTGTCTCCCTATCTTAGGCAATGGGAGCACAGCCACTAAGTCACCTCACTTGGAAACCTGGGAAGACCATCCTGGGTCCTTTTCCTTCACTCTCATCTTTAACTGGTGACTAAATCTTGTTGAGTCTCTAGCCCAAACATCTCATGTCAGCCACACTTTCTGTGTCACTACTGCCTTACTTGAGGTCTTCTCCATCTTGCCCCGGATTCAAACTGATAACCTAACCCATCACCCAGTCTCAACTTTACTCTCTCACAAAGCCATTCTCTGACAGTATGGCAACTGAACACGGAGATCAGCTGTTTATTTCGCTGTTGAAAGCAAAAAGAACAGATTCTTTAACTCTCTTGGTTGAAAAGAATATTTGAAATCACCTACTCTAAGCTCCCATTTAATCCCAAAATCTGGTAACATTCCAGAGCTGGTTGAAGAGCTCTGCCTAAGCATTCCCAGTGATAGGGAACTTGGTACTTTTTGAGAATACATTTAATTTCTGGACATTTGGGAAGTTCTTCCTTAATACTGTGGAAAAAACCAAAACACAACAACAAAAAAACAAACCTTTAACTTCACCCCATTGTTCCTAACTCTGTCCGTTGGAACAGGACGCAGAAAAAATGCCCAGTTAGTCGAAGCAGACAAAGTGGAATGTAAAGACTCTAATCACAAGTAAGGCAAAATAGGGGAAGTATCAGGAACAACTAAGTCAATAGACAGCAGTCCCCTGAATACTTTAAGAGCAATAAAATGAATGCACTAGCATCTTCCTTGACACTAGGATTCTGTTCAAACCCAGAGGGTTTATAGAAATTGTACAATTCTTTTGTGCCTCCAGATATTCAGTATTTCTTCAGATGAAACACACAATAAGGAGAAATAGCATGTGATTCTATAACCAAACATGGACGATCCATTAAAAAGACAAGTGACAGCTCAACCCTCTCTCCAGGAACATTTGTCACCTACGCCTTTATCCTTCAGGGATTTCAGTTGAATGACATTTGCTGTAGGTTGATAATTAGTTTTTCTTTCTTTCTTTTTCTTTTTTTTTAAAAAAAGCATAGGAGGCCAATGTTGGCTTCTTCCCCATGAGAGACACTAGCCTGAGTGGTTTTGGGAATATATGCCTTGATCAGATTTGCACTATGACTCCTGAATGCATGAGCCATCCCAGCAACACCTGCTCTCCTGACAAGCCACCTGGGACTAACAGCAAAAGGATCCATCAATTCCACTCTCCCCTGAGAGATCACCCAGACCTAGTGGTAAATGTACAGTTGAGTGCCAAGTTAAAAAGTAAAATTCCATCCACCAAAACCTATCAGTTACCAGAGGTCAACTTAGCATAGAATTTAATTTTTTTTCCAACTGAATTGCAACTGAACTAAATACTAAGAAAAGTACCACTTACATCAAAGGAAGAAAGATGGGAGGTAGTGAAATTCCTTAATCAAATCCAGTCACCAACATATCGCTAAGGGCTTGCTCTGGGCTTCTATTTCTCATCACAGGGTGGAAATACAGTTGCCTCCTACCCAGAAACAGTGATTTACTTATTTTGCATTATAGTAAGTTTGGGCAAGCAGATTTTATAACACAAAAACTGAAAATATATAAATAATCACATTTTATTTATTTTAAAGATTTTATTTTATTTGTCAGAGAAAGAAAGAGAGCAAGAGCAGGAGCAGGGGAGCGTCAGGCAGAGGGAGAAGCAGGCTCCCTGCTGAGCAAGGAGCCTGATGCGGAACTCGATCTCAGGACACTGGAATCCTGACCTGAGCAGAAGGCAGACGCTTATCTGACTGAGCCACCCAGGCATCCCAGCAATCACATTTTAATTCAAAGTAATTAGTTCCCTTTTCATAAAGAGAGGTAGACATCTTTTATTTTTCCCTATTCATATACATTTTCTGTTTTGGTTTCCATTTATTTTCTGTTAAACATTATTTAGCTTTGTCATTCTAAATGTTACAAGATCAGTCTCTGTCCCTCCAATTACCTATTTCACTTATTTTTAACAATGAAGTTATTTTTTTTTAAACTTAAAGTTATACAGGTCCATGTTTCAAAAATCAATTCTATGAGGTTTGTTAAGAAAAACAATAGTTCACCTTTAACTGTTTCTCAGTGGTAACCATTTGACCCTATTTAGTTGATTTTATATTACCTCTATCATTTCTACATCAATAAATAACACTTATACTACCATTGCTTGATTTTTCAATTTGAGGCATTATCTATTGACTTCCCCCAAATATAGAAGGTAATGATTTAGCTCCTTTCTCCAGCCCCACCTAAATTCTTCACAATAGAAGTGCAAGCATCCCACCTCCTATCCTCTTAAATATTTTAACTTTACTTAGATCGATATTCACATTCTGCATTATTATGATTATATAAATGCTATTTATAGCTAAGCCATTGTAATAAACTATGATTACCTTTCCTTTCTTGCATATTTTTTATTTTCTTTGGGTTTTTAATTTTATTTTCTTAAAATATTATTTTTAAGTAATCTCTAAACCCAATGTGGGGTTCGAAATTACAATCCTAGAATCAGGAGTCACATGCTCTACCAATTGAGTCAATCAGGGGTCCCTTCTTTGGGTTTTTAAATTTGCTTGGTTTTCAGTGTACTTACCTATAGTTCAACCATAGTCTATGCCTGCCTGTTGTCTAAATCTTAAGATATTGAGAGGTCTCTGTAATTTATCAATTTCATCTTCCTGAAGGAGTCTCCAATATGGTCTAATTGTCCTCTGTGCCTGGTATGCAGCAATCACCCTGGGACCCTTACCCTCTCACCTTAAGGAGCCTCTGTTTTCTATAGCTTACGTTGTCTTCTTTCTTGGCGTATTCCCTCATGACTTCCAATAGTTCATAAGAGTTTATGGGAGGTCAATTTTTTGGATCTTCCATGTCCAAAGTGTCTTTATTTCATCTTTTCACTTGAGTTGTCATTCTAGGTTGAAAATAATTTCCCCTCCAAATTCTGAAGGCATTGCTCCAATGGTCTCCAATGTTGCAGACATTCTGATTCTCATCCTTTGTCTAAAACTGTTTTTTGTCTCTCTTCTCCAGAAACTTCCAAGATCTTATGTTCTTCCCCAGAGTTCTGAAAATTCATAATGATGTGCCTTGGAGCAGGTTTATTTTCATCTATTTTGGTTGCAGCTATCAAGACCTTTCAGACTGGAAATATATTTCATGTCTTTCAATTTTTGAGAAGTTTTCTTAAAGTATCTCATTAATGATTTCCTTTCTGTTTCCCTTTTTCTCTTTCTGGAACTCCTATTATTCAGATTTTTGGCTCTCACAGATTGGTTCTCTTTTCTTTGCTTTTCCCTTAGTTCATGTCTTTTTGCTCTACTCTATTTTCTTAACTTCTGACAACTTTTGTTGAATTTTTCATTCCCATCTCATTTTTAATTTTCATGAGCTCTTTCCTGTTCTCTGTGTAGTCCTTCTTAATAGCATCCTATTCTTAATTATGTTTGCCGTATCTTCTCTCTGAGGGTATTAATAAGACAGTTTTGCATAGTCTGTTTTCTCTGAGCTTATTTTTTCCATTTGTTGCTTTTGTTTTTTAAATATTTTATGTCAGGGGTTTTCTCAAATGTTGACAATCCTTCACTGTTTTTTCATGTATAAGAACAGGGGACTAACAAGTTGCTTGAAAAGTCTGAGAGTATAGGAGTTGGACTTGGTGACTGTGAGCTTCGCTGTTGTATGACCAAGCTGTTGCGTTGTAGAACTTCCAATGTCAGTGCCTTTATTCTTTTTGGCCTGGTCAGATTCCTCTCTTCCACCTTCCTGATTGAAGAGTAAAAGCCTGGTTGTGGAGGGTGGGGTGGTTTCAGTACATAATGTACATAATTCCCTCCATCTTCAGTACTGAAACCCATCCTCGGGTGGTCTGTATCCACCAGGTGACATATCACTTTGTTTTACCTTCTCTAGAAAATAAAGCTCCAGTCTTTTGTGGGGTAGAATAAAGCAGGTGATCTGGGCATCTGACTCCTCCTTAAACAGACTTCAACGAATCCTCATTATTTAAACCATCTCCCCCATCCACCCGATACCAAACCTCAGTCTTCTGAGTATTGTGAGACATAAAGTGGCTTGATTCTTGGCTTTCCTCTATTTAGGATTGTTTTTCTTAGGTCTGCTAGACCTTTTTTTTTTTTTTTTAAAGATTTTATTTATTTATTTGACAGAGAGAGAGAGATCAGATCACAAGTAGGCAGAGAGGCAGGCAGAGAAAGAGGAGGAAGCAGGCTCCCCGCTGAGCAGGGAGCCCGATGCAGGCCTCGATCCCAGGACCCTGAGATCATGACCTGAGCCGAAAGCAGAGGCTTTAACCCACTGAGCCACCCAGGCGCCCTCTGCTAGAGCTTCTAAAATTTTGTAACTTTTGTCCTCTTTCCTTACTCTCCTTGAGGGCTTATATCTTTTTTCAGAAAAAAAAAATTATTTTAGTAGGGTTTAGGGGTTTGGGAAGGTAAGAAAAGCGAATGAATGCATTAAAACCATCATTAATGGGGCCCCTGGGTGCTCAGTGGGTTAAAGCCTCAGCATTCGGCTCAGGTCATGATCTCAGGGTCCTGAGATCGAGCCCCGCATGGGCTCCCTGCTGAGCGGGGAGCCTGCTTCCTCCTCTCTCTGCCTGCCTCTCTGCCTACTTGTAATCTCTCTCTCTGTGTCAAATAAATAAATAAAATCTTAAAAAACAAAACAAAACAAAAAACAAACAAACAAAAAACCCCCATCATTAACAATAGCACCTGGGTGGCTCAGTTGGTTGAGCATTGGATTCTCAATTTCAGCTCAGGTCATGATCTTGGAGTTGTGGGACTAAGCCCTCTCTCTGGCTCTGGGCTCAGTTGAGTCTGCTTCTTTCCCTCTCCCTTTGCCCCTCCCCTCCACACAGGCAAACATACACTCTTTCTCTCTCTAAAATAAATAGATAAATCTTTAAAAAATAAAATAAAATAAAACCATCATTAACCTGGAAGCACTCTCTCTCCAAATTTATTGTTCATACCTTCCAGTTTTCTCCATGATTTTAACTGTTTTGTCCTCACTCTCACCTTGGTTTTGGTTTTGTCTTTACAAATATTAGTTACAGTCTTTCTAAGGGGCAAGAAACGGTGGATTGCTTCTGAAAAAGTAGCAATGGAGAAAAGAATGGGTAAGTACCTATCTGTTCTCAGATCACCTTGATGATTATTTCCATTTCTTACTCTGTAAATGTAAAAAGATTCCATCTACTTAACAGGCATTTGCACAATACAGCTTGGTTTTTTTAAAAAATGGATTCATTTTAGACAGCATATAGTTGGGTCTTGATTTTGATCTTCCCTTTTTCCTTTCTCTCTCTCCTTCTCTTTCTAAAGCAATCTGTAAGCCCAATCTCAAATTCACGACTGGGACAGCAAGAGTCCCATGCTCTATCTACTGAGGCAGCCAGGAGCCCCTGCACAATACTGTTTTGTAATATACAAAAATAATATAATTGTACAGCAAAGGAAACAGTCAACAAAACCAAAAGACAATTGACAGAATGGGAGAAGATATTTGCAAATGACATATCAGATAAAGGGCTTGTATCCAAAATCTATAAAGAACTTCTCAAACTCAACACCCATAAAACAAATAACCCAGTCAAGAAATGGGCAGAAGACATGAACAGACATTTCTCCAAAGAAGACATCCAAATGGCCAACAGACACATGAGAAAGTGCTCCACATCACTCGGCATCAGGGAAATACAAATCAAAACCACAGTGAGATACCACCTCACACCAGTCAGAATGGCTAAAATCAACAAGTCAGGAAACGACAGATGTTGGCGAGGATGCGGAGAAAGGGGAATCCTCCTACACTGTTGGTGGGAATGCAAGCTGGTACAGTCACTCTGGAAAACAGTATGGGGGTTCCTCAAAAAGCTGAAAATAGAGCTACCCTACGACCCAGCAATTGCACTACTGAGTATTTACCCTAAAGATACAAAGGTAGTGATCCTCAGAGGCACATACACCTGAATGTTTATAGCAGCAATGTCCACAATAGCCAAACTATTGAAAGAACCTAGATGTCCATCAACAGATGAATGGATAAAGAAGATGTGGTATATNGTGTGTGTGTGTATATATATATATGTGTGTGTGTACACACACACACACACACACACACACACACACAGGAATACTATGCAGCCATCAAAAGNATGTGTGTGTGTGTGTATATATATATATATGTGTGTGTGTACACACACACACACACAGGAATACTATGCAGCCATCAAAAGAAAGGAAATCTTGCCATTTGCAATGACATGGATGGAACTAGAGGGTATTATACTAAGCGAAATAAGTCAATCAGAGAAAGACAATTATCATATGATCTCTCTGATATGAGGAACTTGAGGGGCAGGGCGGGGGGTCGTGGGAGGTAGGGAGTGAAAAATAATGAAACAAGATGGGATCGGGAAGGAGACAAACCATAAGAGACTCTTAATCTCACAAAACAAACTGAGGGTTACTGGAGGGTGGGAGGGTAGGGATAGGGTGGATTGGGGAGGGTTTGTGCTATGGTGAGTGCTGTGAATGGTGTAAGCTTGATGATTCACAGACCTGTACCCCTGGGGCAAATAATAAAAAAAAAATTTAAAAAACAAACAAAAATAATATAAAGCATGGTTCCTAACAGCAAGGGTCTTGCAATTTAGTTGGAAAGATAAACATAAATAACAAGTGAGTACTAATGCTTGTTGTGGCTAGTAAAAGAAAGATAATAATAACAGTTCAAGAAAAATAAAATGGTTAGAAGAGAGAATTAGTCATAAAGGAAATTAGGAGAATTCAATGGGATTCAGAGGTGAGGGGAGCCATCTTCTATCTGTATTTATGTTCTGTCTTCTAATTACAATCTGATTTTTCCTTAAATTTTAAATATTTGTTAAAACGTATTGATTAAATAACATCTGTTAAACCCCTTTGCGTGAAGTAGCCAACAGAAGTTTGAGGGACATTTATAACTAAGTTGATCACTGGCTCAGATGGCACTGTCAAGGCTGTGAACGCTACCCAGGCAACTGCAAAAGTTATAGGTGTAACCTGCTTTGAGAAAAATAAACATCTATTAAAAAATGAAACCAAACAAAACTATCCATAATGCAAAATGAAACTAGTTGATTTGCAAGACTGAACTTTACACAAAGCTTTTACTCATTGTGCCAGTTATTCATTTATTGCCTCTCGGCTCCTAACTCACCTTTCTCTACTCTGCTTTGTGATACAAGAGCCAGACCCTGCAGCAGGCTACATTTCTCCTCGGTCAGCTAGCTGGATTGATGTTAAACTTGCCAACAGAGAGGGTACTGGGAGACTGCAAGGCTGAAGCAGAAAGAAAGAACTTTTCTTCCTTTTTACAGCGTATGTTTTTTCTCTACAGTGACGAGCAGGTTGGCATCTGGGGGTCCCTGCACTGTTCACCTTGCCCACAGCAGTCCTCAGTCCGGTGGCAGGCCTGGCTTGCTCTGGCTCAGTTTACCACCACAGGGCAGCTCCTCCTAAAATTCACCAGCAGAGTACCCCCTGGCAGTGGGCAGCATGATCCGCTGGCAGCTGTGTCCTCTCTTTAGAGGTCTCAATCTCAGTCTTGTGGGGACCTCCTTTAAGTTTCTAACTTCCTCTGCAGTTCACTCTCCTTTGGCTCTGGGGGAAGTGGCTTTCTGCAGCATCTACCCCTGTACTCTTTAGAGTCTTCTTCTACCCCTTTCATCTAGTTAACAATTTAACACCTCTTTATATAAAATTTTCCCTGTTCAGATTACTCCTCATTGGATTCTGGCTGCTAGAGTCACCCCAAAAGACCAAATAAATGGAACACGTATGATACCAAGTAAAGAAAGTCCCCAAATCCTAATGTTAAAAAATGAATTCTAGCAATTACTGCTATAAATGTAGAGAAACCCCCAATATCAGTTCTGAATAAGACAACCATAAATATAAGCTTGCCTAAACCATGAGTACTAAGCACTGAAGAACAAGAGTAAAGAACCAACTATGTCAGAGAAACTTTTAGATTCTGTTGTGATAAAATTACAAGATTAGTGGCTGACAAGAACCCAATAGATGAAAGAACCTGATTATAAGAAAGCATTTAATAGTGCTTCTCCTGGCATCTTCCTTGCAAAATTAATTAAAACTAGCCAGGATATATGAGCTTCATGAATTGAAAACTGGCCTCAAGACTGCAAGGAGTGATTATAAACTGCTTTAAATCACATTGAGGAAAGTGTCTGGTAGAATGTCCAGAGAGTATTAGATTGGTTATACTCCAGTATTTCCATTAGTGCTTGGGAAAGTAAAGAGTAAGTTAATTAATGTTTAGTAGACATTCACTAGAAGGGATTTGTAAAAACCAGTATGGTCTAAAGTATAAGAGATTTAGAAAAGTGAGAAAGATGTGCAAAAGGTAAACTCTTTTCCTTTAGTACAAATAATTAATGTGAAAAGTCATTTTCACCCAGTAATCTTAAAACCTCCACATGCATGTGGAACTACATATAGTTGACAGAAAAGAATCGGTTTTTATCTGGGCTAACTAAGAACAGCATCTACCTCGGGGGATCTAATTCCTTTCATTCTATGGAGATTACAAATTCATGGAGAGAAGAGTGTTTGGGTCTATAAATAATCCTTTGCATAGCTACATCATACAGCAGCTTGAGTTAATACCAGAATTTCCTTTCTGTGTGGATTTGTAGATTTACAAATACATAAAGGCAGAGACAAAACAGAAGCAGCAAGAGCAGCAATAACACTAGCAGCCAAACTGATTTTTTTTAGAAATAAAGATATCACTGATGCCTCAATAAAGAGATGAAGTAAACCCAGAAATTGTCTGGCCTTTCCCCTCCTTTCCTGTACCTTCCTGGCACCTACGTGTGCATCAGGCACTGGGGACCCAGTGGAGAACAAAGCAGACACTCTAGGAGGGAGAAGTAGATTGTGCGGTAGACCATATATCGTAAGCAAGTAGGAATAATCTAGTCCAGCAATCAGGTATAGCCTTCCAAAGGCCCTGCCATTTAACTAAGCCTGGAGTTTGCTTTAGTCACTATGTGGACTCCTTCTCAAGGGAGTGAGTTGTCAATGCTAATATCTTGCTATGGGACAGAAGATGGTCTCAAATTGGCTTCATCTAGTCAAAAGGCATCCCAGCATCTGTTTTTCTTGAGAAATTCAGGGCTCTAAAAATGCTAGCAAGTCATAATTAAGCTAGGAAAGGGCTGAATTAATCTCCTCCTCCACCCATACCTGTACAGATACAGTATGCTTCATGTTTCTTTCTAGTAGTTAGCTGGGTAGGGGAAGACAAGTATTGACCTTAAGAAGTGACATTCATTGGCAGTGCTAAGCAGTCCTCAGAAGAGCATCCAGGGCCAGGACCAAAAGCCTTCCCTAGTTACTGTGGTCAGAGAACTTAAGCCATGTTCAGCAAGCAAGTTAAGGAGCAGAGGCTTTGGAATCAATCACACAGACCTGAGTTCTAGTCTTAGTGCTGTCATTCAATACCTTTCTTCATCTGTACAATGAGGATAGTAAAAGTAGCTACCCCCCCCCACAGAGGTGGTATCAAGATATGGATAAGAGGCTGGGCAGAGCACCAGTTACATATCAGGAAATGTAGGTTGTTGAGGTTAATAATAAACAAGACTATATCTGTATGTGATGGACTATATAAGTATAAAATTAGATATAGGTTAATTTGCATACACCTAGATTGTTTATTAAACCAATATTTAGTGAAATAAAAGTGATATTTATTTGTTCATTTTTTAAGATTTTATTCATTTATTTGACAGAGAGAGAGAGAGAGAGACAGTGAGAGAGGGAACACAAGCAGGGGGAGTGGGAGAGGAAGAAGTAGGCTTCCCGCTGAGCAGGGAGCCAGATGCAGGGCTCGATCCCAGGACCCTAGGATCATGACCTGAGCCGAAGGCAGACACTTAACAATAGAGCCACTCAGGCGCCCCTAAAAGTGATATTTAGAATGTCCCATGGGTAAACAAGACACAATAGGCTGAAAGGAAGAATCTCCTAGCCCCAAACAGTACTGGTACTTGCATTCTCTAATTCTGGTTATTAAAACCAGTTAAAAACTACTCAAGTTAGAAACAGTTATCTGAAACTCCCGCATCACTGCATCTTTTAAATCTGATCTTCCTGGGACGCCTGGGTGGCTCAGTTCGTTAAGCAGCTGCCTTCGGCAGGGTCCTGGGATCGAGTCCCACATCGGACTCCTTGCTCAACAGGGAGCCTGCTTCTCCCTCTGCCTCTGCCTGCCACTCTGACTGCTTGTGCTCTCTCCCTCTCTCTCTGACAAATAAATATACAAAATCTTTTTTAAAAATCTGATATTCCTGCTTCTAGTGGTCTATGAGTCATGAGTACCTATAATGTACCAGACACTAAAAGGGGGGGGCCACCTCTGATCCCGTCTGAGATAAGTACCCTTCCCTAGTGCTTTCCAATAAACTGTAATTTCAAGGACAAGAACGTTCTTTTTCTCTATAACCTCATGCTCAGCAGAGTATGTCCACACAGGAGGCCCTCACTTATTTATTTATTTATTTNGAATGATTAAGTTAAAAAACAAACAAACAAACACACCCTTTCAGTTACTATTAACTTAGAAATTCTTAAACATGGGTCACTCTTTTGATATCTGAANATTTATTGAATGATTAAGTTAAAAAACAAACAAACACACCCTTTCAGTTACTATTAACTTAGAAATTCTTAAACATGGGTCACTCTTTTGATATCTGAACAGAGCTTAACCTTGATTAGGTATCTCACTTTAGAAATACTGCTTGTCTTAAAAACAGTAGTTCTTAACCTTTTAGGGCTCATAGACTGGTAGGCATAGGTAGTTGTCTACACAAAGCTATTTCCTCACTTAATCTTTGTTAACAAAACCCTGGTTTTATCTGGGTAAAGGGTGGGCATGTACTCAGGGAAGACTGGGCTCCTTCCTAGTTCCAAGGAGGAACCAGTCTTAGTCCATCTAAACCAAGGATGGTAGGTAGTCTAATTTCTCTTGACAATGATTAGTTTAGGCATAGGAATGTGACTAGCACTGTTCAATGGCATGCAAGGGGAAAATCTGCCTCAGAGCTTCTGCGGTTTTTCTCACTGATAAGAAGAAGCATGGGGGAAAACAATTCCCTTTTCTATCTTAGGATAGTGTTGTCAGCCAGTGATGTCAAAAACTGTAGCAGCCATCTTGCAAACATGATGGAAACCAACCTAAGGGGGGCAATCCGACACACTGAAGTGACACAACAGAAAGATGGAACTAACAGGGGTCTCTGGTGATAATGTTAAGTAACTGAATTAACCACCCCTAAAAATAAAGTACCTATATGGAACATCTTTATCTTTTAAGCCATTGTAGTTGGGTTTCCTGTAATTTGCAGACAAAAGCATCCTAACCAATACAGAGTATATTAGTTTTCTGGGACTGTTGTAACAAACTACCACAGAGTGAGTAGCTTAAACATCAAAAACTTACTGTCTCACAGTTCTGAGGCTAGATGTCTGAGATCGAGGTATCAAAATGTTGCTTCCTTCTGAGGTCCATGAGGAAAGGATCTGTTCCAGGTCTGTCTCCTTGGCTTTGAAGATGGCTGTCTTCTCTGTGTGTTTATTCACATAATCTTCCCTCTATATATGTCTGTCTCCGTGTCTAAATTTCCCTCTGGTATAAGGATACCAGTCATATTAGCCTAGGACCCATCCTACTGACATCATTTTAACTTGACTACCTGTGTAAAGACCCTATCTCCAAATAAGGTCATATTCTGAGGTACCAGGGGTTAGGATTCTGACATATCTTTTTTAGGGGCACTTCAATCCTTTTAAAAAGTCTAATGAAAGCCATTAATACTCTGCAAAGAAATATACATGTGTAAGCATACACATACAACTTTCTTTATATTTCAGGAGATTCATGGACTCTTGGGTTAAGAACCATAGCTACAGTATCTTCCTGAGCAAGACTCACATCTCAGCATTAACTACACACATACAGAAACTAAAATTAGTAATTGCCTAGGTAGCAACATTACATTGCAGGTAATTGTAAGGGTACTATGTTATGTATATACAAAGGAAGGAAAGAGAGATTTTATTGAATAAAGGTTATGCTAAGATCACCAGAAAGCTTTAGGAAAGGAAGTTACCAACAGTCTTCTCTTAAAGGGATAAAGTCAATATCCTTTCTTTAAAATTTTTAGGGATTTGTGTAAGTTTTTTTAACCTCAGAATTTCTAGCATTAAATCTTTGTTATAATTAAGTGAAACTACACATTCTACATTGAAAATTACTAGTACAAAAAGAAAACACATTTTATTTGCATAAATCTGTTAGTATTAAATAAGGCTTATAACTTAAAATAATTGAGATCCAACCACTGGGGATATAGAGCCTTTAAAACACTGGCTTCCGGGCGCCTGGGTGGCTCAGTGGGTTAAAGCCTCTGCTTTCGGCTCAGGTCATGATCTCAGGGTCCTGGGATCGAGGCCCGCGTCGGGCTCCCTGCTCAGCGGGGAGCCTGCTTCCCCCTCTCTCTCTCTGCCTGTCTCTCTGCCTCCTTGTGATCTCTCTCCCTCTGTGAAATAAATAAATAAATAAATAAATCTTTAAAAAAAAAAAAATAAAACACTGGCTTCCAAGGCTCCAGCAAACCTGCATTGTCAATAAGAGGAAGGAGCTCTGGGGCCCAGGAAAATGGCAGGAAACAAAAGTTAGGGCAACTGGAAGGAAAACTAGAACCATCTAAGTACAAAATGAATGTAATGTGCAACATGTGAGGGACTAGAAAATTCTGAAATTTTGCACGATTTAACTCTGAGAGCTAGTATTCAAATCTTAAAGTGTCATTTGTGAGCTGTGGCAATCAGATTAAATAAGTTTGATTTCTGCTCTCTAGAGAAACATAACTTAAGGTAGCAATAATGATAGGGACAGCAAACAGGCACTTTCTTACCGTTAAAGATCGACACAAATCAAAGTTAAATTATAAAGTGAAGTACATAAGGACAAATCATTAAAAATTTGACCATCAAGCTACCTCTTAAGTTAAAACAAAGAATTGGGAATGTTTGAAATCTGGCAATTAATGTACAAAGTCCTCAATTACTAAGACTAAGAAGTACATTTTTTTCTCCCATGGGAAATCCTCAGGGCCACCAAGTATAGAACCCACACTAAATGGTAGCAAAAATGTAACTGCCTGGCAGACTGGGGAGACACTACATGGAGAGACTGGAATTTGAAATAACCTTGGAAGATAAGCATAAGTTCCAGATAAAATTGGAGAGAAAGGCTAGGTCGATGTTAAGAAAGTCCTTTGTGAGAGTCTGAGGAATCTGAATTTTGTCTTATAAATAAGACGCAAGGAGCCAAAGAACTTTTATAAGCAGGAGTATGACAAAACCGACTTCGTTTTATTTATATTTAAAGAAATATTTGTAGTAGCAGAGGACAGACTTTCTTTTTTTTATTTTATTTTATTTTTATTATTTGCCCAAGGGGTACAGGTCTGAGGACAGACTTTCTTGCTGTTGACTACTGCAACTAAAAATGCCATACACCTAACAGATGCTCAATGAATACTTGTTGATAGACTTACTGACTGAAGCCTTATGAAAGAATTATCAGAACATGTAGATTGACATATAAACAAAGGTTAGTCCAAAAAGCCACTACTGGGTATTCATACACAGAAACAAAAGTATTTAAGGGCTTGATGCTTGGGTTTTGATATTGCTCAAGAAGAGGTATTATGACCTGTAATCAAATGATGCCAATTCTTCTTTTTCTACATTAATAAGACTTTATCTGGCTTAAAATAAAACAAAGCAAATCGATAACCTTATCTAGAGGAAATAATGCCAAATAAAATAACATCTAAAATATCAATTTTTATTTCAGTCTGTAAGCCCTTTTCTTGCTTGGCTGTACAGTCTCCAATCATCCCTGAAATACAAGTGATTGGGCTCTTCTGGACCCACCAGTTAAGGGGAGGGAACATTTATCTACCGTCAATTCATGGGACACTAATCTCCTTCCCACTCCTCTGATTACAAGCAAGCAGGATGCTAGAGGAAAGGCCTCAACAGAAGCTTTAAAAATAAATAAATAAACCCAGCCCCTTCTGCTCCAGGAATACAGAAAAGATTGGCATTAGTACAAGAGAAAGTGATCTGTCCAAACAAAAGCCAATCTGAAGGAGGAGTAAACCCCACAAGCTAGCCTGGCATTATTGGTAGGAAGATAGCACACTTGTTAAAAATGTATATTTTAATTTTCTGTATTGCAAAAGGTCCCAATTTGCCCGGGGATCTAGCTAAGCTGCCATTTTCTACTACGACAGAGTCTAATCTTTATTTAATGGATTTAGCATCTATCTTTACTAGAGTGGTCTCTAAGGAAAAGGGGAGGGGAGAATGAAGGGGCAGAGAAGAGATGATCAGATCCCCCCTCCCCCTTTCATCCATCCGGCGCTCATGTTTGTGTTCAAAATTCAATTACCTCCTTATTGATACTTCACAGAGATATTTAAGCTGCAAACATGAAGCCCTGATTTCCCAAGGGGCCATGCCCCTCTCTATTTCACTGCTCTGCTTCCCCCTGGGTGAATTCCTGAGGCGTCCATATTAATAGGTAATCAGTCACAATTCATTTATTAAACAGCTAGCAAGGTTTATCAGCCTGCCCTGATTAGCCCGAAGAAACCACTGAATTCCTAATTTATTTATGGAAATGTAAGTGTCTTTCTGAATTCCATTCAGGAGCGGCAGGAGTGTTTTGGTCGCCGCATCCTGCAATCTAACAGGCAGCACCAGCAGCAGGCGAGCTTTCCAGGACGAAGAGGGGCGACCAGAAGGCAAAGAGCCAGGGACATACACTGCAAAGATTCTTCTCCTGGCCACGGGATTTGGATCCACATAATCCTTGGATTAGTACTTATTTGATTGCTTTCCGTTTACATAAAAGAGTTTGAAATGTTGTCACTCAGCAGCCATTACTATCCACTGTAACAAAAATCAATCTCAGGGATGCTGCTTTTTGATTGGCAGAAAAGTGGCCCTTAATGGAGTAGAATTGAGGACCTCGGTGAGTTAAAAGACAGTTATTCTCAGCAGAGTTAAGACACCAGGCTGGAACAACAAACCCAAACCACAAAAATAATACTTTGCAAGCATTCGTCTTAGAATAGTAACTAAACCAGACCCCATTTTAATCTTCTACTATTCTAGGCTACAGTGACAAAACAGCTTTTCAGATGATTTCCACAATTCTAATCAATTAACAATTCACCCAAAATTACCCATTACTAATTAAAAGGCCAATTCAGATTAAATAAAGCTCTTAAGAGTAACATTAAAACCCATGCTAACTGCCCCAGTAGGTGCAATTAGAAAAGAAACTGCTTGGGGGACACAAGCAGATTATACAACCTACGTTCTTGTTTTCAGCCAGAATTAGGACTGGTTTCTTCCGAAAAATGATAAAATACAAAGAATGTAGCCAATGTTTCAATGCCAACAAAGAATGTTAATGCTTATCTTTGTGTGGGTTATCCACAGCCAGTATTTTTAAATCTCAATCTGTGTTCCTCAGAGTTCACTATGATTAAGGGCAACCTCCCCATATAACCTAGTGTATGCACTGAAAGGCAAACCATAATCTTAAGAAAAACATCAAATCCCAATTGGGGAACATTCTACAATGTACCTGATCAGTTAGTCCTTCTTAAAACTGTCAAGGTCATCAAAAACAAAGAAAGCCAAGTCAAAAATCACAGCCAAAGTGCAGACTATGGGGAGGTATGATTACCAAATGTGATTATGATACCCTGGATGGGACTCCAGAATTAGGGCAAAACTAGGGGAAGCTGAATAAAGTACAGGAAAAATGTTAAACAAATAAAAAAGTTCATAAGTTCATTAATTGTAACAAATGTATAACAAATGTACCATCATAATAATAGGGGAAACTGGGTGTGGGTTATATGGAAACTGTCCTTTACAATTTTCCCATAAATATCTAAAATTATTCTAAAATTTAAAAATCTAACTAAAAAACAGAAGTGACAGTATATAAACTAAATTATAAGGTGGTCAAAACATGAATAAGTAATTTTGATGTTTTTATGACAGAAGATTGAAGATATACTTTCGAAAAGTCATTTTTAATTAAAAACATATTTTTGCAATAGTGAAAAACATATTTTGCAATACACATTAATAAATGAAAATTTTCATATATATTTATTTGTTTTTACCTGACAGGAACAGCAAAAACATTTAGTTATTATTATATTTACTTTATCAATTTTAAATGTCTTCTCCCAGGGGATGCCTGCGTGGCTCAGACGGTTAACCATCTGCCTTCAGCTCAGGTCATGATCCCAGAGTCCTGGGATTGAGTCCCGTATCAGGCTCCTTGCTCAGCAGGGAGCCTGCTTCTCCCTCCACCTGCGGCTTCCCCTGCCTGTGCACTCTCTCACTCTATCAGACAAATAAACAAAATCTTAAAAAATATATAAAAATAAAAAAGAATAAATGTTTTCTCCCGGAAATGTTATCTCCACGCAAAATGTATTATAATTACAATAAATGGGAAACCCCCTAAACACACACACACACACACACACACACACACACACACACACACAAATATACAAAAAAGAAAAAAAGCAAAGCAGTTGTAGTACAGAAAAACCAGTAATTGGGAGGGGTGTTTGCAAAGAAAATATTCTCAAACCAAATATTAACACTCTTCAGGGTGTGTCCCTGTGACTTCAGTTTGTTAATGTTACTGTTCCTCTCCTTGAGTTTGAATCATCAAGAAATGCTTTGTATGTGCCTCGTCTAAGGATGAAACAGGCTCAGGGCGCCTGGGTGGCTCAGTTGGTTAAGCGACTGCCTTTGGCTCAGGTCATGATCCCAAAGTCCCAGGATCAAGTCCCACATCCAGCTCCCAGCTCCATGGGGAGGCTGCTTCTCCCTCCGACCTTCTTCTCTCTCACTCTCTCTCTCTCTCTCAAATAAATAAATAAAATCTTAAAAAAAAAAAAAAGGATGAAACAGGCTCAAGTCATATGAAACAGGTACTAATCTTCCCCATTCACAAACTAACAAATGCATACTTTAGGATTCCATTAATCACTCCATAATGAAACATAACAAAACTTTCTTTTAAGGCCCAGTGTCTGTATTTCAACTGCCAAATACATAAAAATGCTACATATGGCCCTGGCTTCTAAAATACTAGCTAGGGAAAAGTAAAAACTGAAGTGTATCAGGCAAGTATAGCCTCCTACAAACAACGGCTGTGGAGTCAGATGACACGGACTTGATTCACAGCTCTTGGGTCAGTCCAAACCTTCTGTGAGCCTTTGGAAACTATGCACTTAAAGCATGTATAGTATAGTACCTATTAGTAGGTACTCATATAATGATGGTTTTTGAAGCTCTGTTTATCAATGTTTCCCAGCTAGCACCTGATGACTACAGGCAGAAAAACCTGAGGAAACAAAAAGTTAATTGAACAGTATAAAAATATGCAAAGTCCATCTGAAGAGTTCATTAACATTAATACAGCACCCTTATAGACAATGTACCTACCTGATGCATTTAACAACCTATATGGAAGGCAGAGCAGTTATTTATTACCTATATTTCACAGATAAGAAAAATTAGGCAAGTTAAGTGATTTGTCCAAGGTCAATGGCTAATAATGAGTAAAGTCAGAACTCGATGTAGTTCTTCTGGCTCTGTCTAATTTGTTCGTTGCTCTCCCATTCTGCACCACAGGCACGTTCTGTCCTTTGGCTGATAACTCTTGACTTCTCTGGCATATTCCTCTGATCCATGTCAACTTCCTTACAACCAATGTAAAGAAATGTAACCAAATATTCCTATAATGCCTCAGGATTTCTTAAACCCCACTGCTTTCATCAAGTACTATCATTTTAAGAAAATTTCAGTATGAAAAAAGAGAGACTACTCAAAAAGCAATTGACTCGTATTAAAATAACCAACAAAAACAGACTGGTCAATCACTTTAATTTTTCTTTTAATTTGTGTTCAAGTGCACCCTAATCTCTTCATCAATAAATTTCATTGACATCCCTGTCCAAGGCAGTTAGTCAGTCATTATCTCAATCTTGACATATACATATTCCTACATACAAGACAGAAAATAAAAAAGGAAAAAAGATGCTGCTCAAATTCTTCCTGAATATTCTATGCATTAACATCCACTTAAAGTAATACTACATTAAACAAACTTCCTATTGCAGACTATCATTCTAGGATTTTATGAGGAAAAATCTGTCCTCTACATTTGTGGACTCTAAATCTTAAAGGTTCATTCAAAATAGTTCCTAGCAATACATGAAATAACATGTAACATGAACAAAAATATTAAAATGTTCTTTCTGGTCTACTTGTCCAAGCAAGTGACCCTCTATCATTCCTACTGAAGAAAGTTGCTAAGAGTTACCCCCACATATCCACATTTTAACTAAAAACTTCAAAGGGAATACTGCCATCTACTGAATCACATTTATCACCATTCTCTCTCTCAGTGATACCTCATTTAATGACTCTTTGGAACAAAATTTTTAATACTAAAGATGTTTACGTTAAAAGCAAACTTTTAAGGCACAAAAAGTTGTATATATTCACAGCTATCCATGATAAAAATAACCTAGAAAATAATTCCTATTATTCTTATCCAGTGATATAAGCCATGCTCAAAGCAATATTTCAAAATCTGGCTGGAATACTATTAATGCCTGATAACTTTCTTTTGTGAGCTTCCCATATCAAACCAGAAAGGCTAGCATTTCAACTTAACAACGGCCTAGCTATTTGACTTCGGAGTGAATTACTTTCAATTTTTATCTCAGCCACTATTCGTCTTTAAAATTTTAGTTAACTTTTAAAGTGTAGCATATGGACAGAAAAATGTACAAATCTTAAGTATATGTGAGGAATTTCACAAAATGGTCACACAACCACATTCACCTTTATAGAGAACCACTACCAGCCCCCCAGAAGTTTCCCTTGTCATGTTCCCTCCCAGCCACCACCATACCCCCAATGCAACCATTATTTTGATTTATATCACCATAGATTAGCTTTGCTTGTTTCTGAACTTTATACAAATGATACTGTATAATACATACTCTTTTGTGTCTATCTTTACTTGCTCAATGTTATGTTCCTGAGACTCACTCATGTTGTTGCATGTAGCAAAAGTTTGTTAATTTTCAAGGCTATATAATATTCTAGCATGTGAATATATCTGAATTTATTTATTCATTTTACTCTCAATGAACTTTTGGATCATTTCTAGTCTTGATCTATTATGAATAGCACTGTTCTGAATATTTCTGTATGCGTCTTTTGGTATACAAACGTTTGCATTTCTATTTCTAGAGTATATACCTAGCACTGGAATTACCAGATCATAGAATATACGTGTGATCACCCTTAGAGATACTGCCTGTTTTCCAAAATGGTTGTACCCATAATCATTTGCCATTTAAAGTCTCATATTTCTGAGCAAAGGGCTAATCTTTCAGTTGGAAATTATTCCCAGTTAGAAAAATTTGGGACACTTGGAAGCAGGTTGGGAGTACTTAGGGGAAGAGAGGTCAGAGAGTTGTTAAGATCATTACTAGAGACCTTCCCAGACTCTTGGCTCCCCCTTGAGGACTATGACCTGTAATCCACAGGATGCTAGAAGCCTATTCTGAGTCTGTATCCCATGTCACTATACCCTAGTACCAATTTACCAGAAAGCTTCTCCCATTCAGGTTCTCCTAAACATTCTCTAAACCCTAATCAATACCTCAAACTCCCAGATAAAGATATTGTATGTTTCTGAGCACAAGCTATATTGTTTTAGCTAGAATTCGGTTTAAAACCACAGCTTCCTTCCTGACCGCCTGGAATGAATTTTAATGTAGTTTCTGAAAAACAATATTAGCAGAATTGAATTGGAATTACTATAATGGGAACGCCTCCTCCAAGATGTCTCCTATTTACAGTGACAAAGACTCTACTCAATAATATGGGAATACCAGGCCTAACTTCATTCTTGTACCAATCAGGACTGGTACAGTCTTATCGCATCATGATGTCTCAACTTAAAGGCAAAAAGGAGACAGCTGCCAGAATATTTTAATACCTATGTACTTAGAGAATTGCTCTATGTCAGTCTAATCATTTTGTAGAGTCATAAAAATATCTGCTACAAAAGTGGTCCTATAAGTATGTGTCCTGTTGTAGCTGAGGGTAATAAAACACTGCAGTCATGGGTCAAAGTATGCCAAGCCAGAACTGATAGACATCAGTGCTGCTGTGGGTTTTAAAAACCTTTCTGGCTAATCTTTTTAAAGGACTCTTGTTTATTTAACCAAGAATTAGCTGCAAAAGTAACCAACTGCTTCAGTGCTTCAACAATGCGTTGTGCCTAATGAAAATTCAAAAATCATTACCGCATGTCATAAGGAGGTAACAGCCAGCATGTAAAAGACTAAAAAAAAAAAAAAATCAATATATTTTTTAAATTAAGGGTCTTTGAGACTCTGATGGTTAGTAAATCCATTCAACGTAGAAAGCAGAAATAATCAAAATCATTGTCAAAGTGCAGGTCAAACTCACCCTAGGCCAGAGATGCTTGACAGTGGCTACTTTCTTCTCTCTTTGTTACCACTTTACAGGCTAAACAGAGTAAATCCACAGGCGACTGCATGGCTTGGTGGCCAAATTATGATGTAAGGTCACTTTGCCCCCCTACTTAATTACTCGTCCATATATGAACGAATAGACAAATAGGCAATGCCTTTTACTGTACTAGCAAATCTGGGCTGCCAGCGAGGGAAATGAATATGAGAAAAAAGGATTTGTGCAGGTTAATCAAATAGTAACTGCTACATGGAATGTTACATTTAACATGGAATCTTACAGTGTGGAGGAAACCAATTTGCCAATGATGATATATAAAATTTATTTCTTGGAGCACCTGGGTGGCTCAGTCAGTTAAACATCTGCCTTCAGCTGGGGTCATGATCCCAGAGTCCTGGGATCGAGCCCTGCATTGGGCTCCCTGATCAGTGGGAAGTCTGTTTCTCCCTCTGCTCTCTCTCACTCTCTCTCTCAAATAAATAAATAAAATCTTAAAAATAAATAGATTTCTTTCATTCCAATTTAAATTCCATTTTTTTTAAAGACTCTACCCAACTGCCTCCAACCCACTATGAGCTCTCATTTCCGAACTTCCATGGTACTCAACTGACACTCAGTACATGTTCTCTTGTATTATGACCTTTTTATATGTTTGTCTTGTCACCCTAATCAGATTATAAATAGAAGAGTTCATGTGTTTTTGACATCCAGGGTCTAGCACATTGCTTTTCGTAGCAGACCATTAATAAATGTTTATTATGATAATATCTAAATCCTAAGAAATAGATGTGAACTCTTAGTAGAGTCAGATGTTACAATAACTAACAAGGATGATCAAGAAATTATTTCAAATCAATTCTTTGGGAAAGAATAAAAGAAGAGGGGTAGAAAAGAAGGGGTACCTCAAGAATTGAAGGTAGTAAAATACAAAAATTATTATACGTCAATAAAAGACCTTCAGTAATGCAGACTGGATTCAGCTCTGATATGTGTCAGTAGAATGGACAGATGGTATGGTCTTGGAAACTGCCTTTTCTTTTTTAAAGATTTTATTTATTTATTTGACAGAGAAACAGTGAGAGAGGGAACACAACCAGGGGGAGCAGGAGAGGGAGAAGCAGAGTCCCCACTGAGCAGGGAGCCTGATGTGGAGCTCGATCCCAGAACCCTGGGATCATGGCCTGAGCCAAAGGCAGAGGCTTAACAACTGAGCCACCCAGGGGCCCCTGTCTTTTCTTTTCTAACAACCTTCCCTAATTAGTGTCCAAGTCCTGCCTTTGATGGCTACTAGATGATTAGGATCAATAAAAATATCTCCGGGCATGTGCTTGACAATGGCATTTGGTAAACCACACAGACTGTGAGTCCTGCCCCTCGTAAGGACAGCCGTAGGAAGGGTGGGCATAGGAGGGAAAATGTGAAGTGAACTGAGCGGCCACTCCCCTCTTACCCCTTGAAAAGGGTAAGAGAACAAAGTAAAATTTCAGGATAGCTTTACCTTCTCTGGCTTACCATGATAATCAAGTAATAGCATTAATAATGCCAGAATCCTGTCTGCTGGTCTTTTTTCATTATTTATCATTTCCTAACCAGGAACACCTCTAGCTTGTGTTTTCTGTTATATTTAAAAGATTTTTTTTGAAAAGTCACGTTGACATTAAAACAAAAAAATAATTTCATTGCTTTGGAAAGGGAGAGTTTTTTTCCCGAATGAATAAATGCTGTGAAGCAGGCATATAATGGACTTTTTCAAATCCTTTTGGGCTTCCTGGATTGGTTTCATATCTTTGTTTTCTTCTTCTTCTCATACAATATGTTTTAAAACTGAAATACCATAAATTGGCTGTCCCCCCTCTTTAAACTGTGGTAAAATACACATAACACACATTTTACTATCTTAACCATTTTTAAGTGTACATTTCAGTGGCATTAAGTATATTGATATTGTTGTGCAACCTATGTTCAGACTTTTCTCCTCTTGCAAAATTGAAACTATAGCCATGAAATAAATAATAACTCCCATTCTCCCTCCCTCCCTTCCCTGGCCCTCGGCAACCACCATTCCACTTTTTACCTCTATGAATTTGACTACTCTAGGTAATGTATATAAGTAGAATCATACATTTTTTGTCTTTTTGTGACTGGCTTATCTTACTTAGCATATCCTCAAGCTCATCCACGTTGCAGCACCTGTCAGATTTTCCTTCCTTTTGAGGCTAAATACTATTCCATTGTATGTACATACCACATATTGTTTATCCACTCATCCAGCAATGGACACTTGGGTTATTTCTACCTCTTGGCAATTTTAAATAATGCTGCTGTGAACATGGGTGTACAAATATCTGTTCAAGTCCCTGCTTTCAATTCCTTTGGGTATATACGCAGAAGTGGAATTGCTGGATCATATGGTAATTCTATTTTTAATATTTTGAGGAAGTATCATACTATTTTTCATAATGGCTGTATCATTTTTACATTCCCAACAATAGTACGCAGGGCTCTAATTTCTCCCCATCCTTGCCAACACTTGTTATTGTCCGTCTTTTTCATTATAGACATGCCAGTGGGTATGCAGTAGTATCTCATGATTTTGATTTGCATTTCCCTATTGATTAATGTTGAGCATCTTTGCATGTGCCTATTGGCATCTGTGTATCTTTGGAGAAATGTCTATTGAAATCCTTTGCCCACTTTAAAAATTGGGCTGTCTTTTTATTGATGAGTTAAATGAGTTCTTTATATATTCCGGATATAAGCCCCTTATCAAACAACATAGAAATGATTTACAAAAGTTCTCTCCCATTCTGTGGGCTGTCTTTTCAATTAACTTCCCTCTCTTTCTCTCTCAAACTCTACACCCAACGTAGGGTCTGAATTCACAATCCCGAGATCAAGAGTTGTATGCTCTACCAACTGAGCCAGTCAGGTGCCCCATGCTTTCTCACCTTTTTTTTTTTTTTTTAAAGTTTTTTTTTATTTATTTGACACAGAGGGAGAGATTACAAGTAGGCAGAGAGGCAGGCAGAGAGACAGGGAGAGGAGGAAGCAGGCTCCCTGCTGAGCAGAGAGCCCGATGCGGGCCTCGATCCCAGGACGCTGAGATCATGACCTGAGCCGAAAGCAGAGGCTTTAACCCACTGAGCCACCCAGGCGCCCTGCTTTCTCACCTTCTTAATGGTATCTTTGAAGCACAGAAAGTTTTACATTTTGATGAAGTCCAATTTTTAATTTTCTTTTTCTGCTTGTCTTTTTGGATTCATATGGAAGAAATCACTGCTTACTAAGATCATAAAGATTTATGCTTATGTTTTCTTCTAAGACTTTTTATAGTTTCAGCTCTTACATTTAGGTCTATAATGGACTTTTTAGTAATTGTAAATAGTACAATGTAGGGGGTTCTATTTGGGGTTCTTGTATATGAATATTGTGTTTTCCCAGCATCACTGGTTAGAAACTATTTTCCACCCATTGAATGATCTGGCACCCCTGTCAAAAACTGACCATAAATATGAAGGTTTCTGGATTTTCAATTCTATTCATTTATAAAGATACCTATATACTGATACCACACTGTCTTGATTGCTGTAGTTTTGTATGAAAATTTTGAGACTGTGAGTCCTTCAACTTTGTTCTTTTTAAAGATTTTTTTAGCTATTCTGGTTCTCTTATATTTTCACGTGAATTTTAAGATTTCCTTGTTAATTTGTGCAAAACCAGCTTCATTCCTGACCAAAATAAAGTATGGGGATAGTTCCTACATTTGGAAGGATCCATAGTCCTTACAAGGTTAATCATGCAAACTGGGATCTCTTCACTGCTTGCACCCTCCAAACACCAAAGCAAATGTAGGTGATAACAGACCATTTTTGCATATATTCATTTCACACACTGGTGGTGAACAATAAAAACAGAATCGAATATAATCTCTAAGGACAGAATTATTAATTTAAATAATTATTAGATCTCATTTGTGGCAAAAACCATTTATTTTTCTTCTAACAGTGTTATAAAATATTCTAAAAAAAATCAGACTTCAGCATTATATACAATGGTGAATAGTTCCATTACACAAGAATTGAATTTTACTATAATTTCTATTGAAGGAGGAAAACAAGTTATTCTAAACTCATAATTGTTGCCAGTATATGAATCTAAGTCTTTCATATCTGTGAAATAGATTTCAACTATAAAAGCAGGAAAGTTAATATAACACAGGAGTTTACTTGCAATTTTGCTGAGGAACTAATCCAAACAACACAAACTAAAGTCATTCAGCTAATTAGTGAGCCTGGCAGTCTACTCACCACCAGCATCCCACTGAGGCTGTGATGTACCTTAGTGGTACTTTTATACATAGTAAAAATAACACTATGGAAACTGGAAAGGACTAGAAGTTTCTACAAATTTGGAGTAAAAGATGGATACATTTCTTTGTTTTTTTAAAGATTCTTAAAATTTATTTGAGAGAGAGAGATCACAAGCAAGGGGAAGGGTAGAGGGAGAACCAGACTCCCCACTGAGCAAGGAGCCCGATGTGGGACTTGATCCTGGGACACTGGGATCATGACCCGAGCTGAAGGCAGATGCTTAACTGACTAAGCCACCCAGGCACCCCAAAAGATGGATACATTTCTTGAGGCTGGCTCAAATCTATAATACAAGTAGTTCAATCACATATCCAGCAGTGTGTAGGAATGTTTTAGCAAGTGCATCAGGTTTTACCAAGAATATTCATCAGAAAAGAGAGAAATGAAAACTGAAAAGGCAGTGAGGATGGTATAGGAAACATGGGACTCATGACCACTGTGTGATTTGGGAGAAAATGTGAAGTTAAAGGTTTCATAAAAAGAAAGACTTATCAGTCATAACAAGAAATTGTTTGGTGCGCCTAGGTGGCTCAGTCAGTTAAGCATCCAACTCTTGTTTGCAGCTCAGGTCATGATTTCAAGGTCATGAGATCCAGCTCTGCATTGGGTTCTATGCTCAGCAGGGAGTCTGCCTGAGATTCTCTCCCTCTCCCTGTCCATGCTCTCTCTCTCTTTAAAGTAAATAAATAAAATCTAAAAAGAAAGATTTTATTTATAAATTTGACACAGAGAGCACAAGCAGGGGGAGCGGCAGCCAGAGGGAGAGGGAGAAGCAGGCTCCTTGCTCAGCAAGGAGCCCGATGTGGGGCTGAATCTCAGGACCCTGGGATCATGACCTGAGCCGATGGCAGCAGCTTAACCGACTGAGTCACCCAAGTGCCCCTAAATAAAATCTTTTTTTTTTTTTTTTTTTAAAGATTTTATTTATTTATTTGACAGAGAGAGAGATCACAAATAGGCAGAGGCAGGCAGAGAGAGAGGGAGAAGCAGGCTCCTTGCCGAGCAGGGAGCCCGATATGGGCCTCGATCCCAGGACCCTGAGATCATGACCTGAGCCGAAGGCAGAGGCTTTAACCCACTGAGCCACCCAGGCGCCCGAGGATCTATTAGACAATAGATATTTAACATGTACCAATTATAAGAAGTGTTGGGAATTCAGTGGTGAAAAACCCAGATGCCCAGATATCCTTATAGGTGTTTAGAGTTTAAAGTCAGGCTACCTTACCTACTTTGTAGCAATGTGCAGACTTTATGCAAAAATTAAAAATTAAAAAAAATTTGCCCTACTAATCTGAAAATCTCAGGACATAAAAAAAATTATTTTCCAAATATGGATAGGTCAATAAAAAAACCCTCAGATACAGGGCAACTTTCTTTGGGTAGGTCATAGAAATACCTTATGCCAGAAACGGAGAAATGCCTAATTTCTCAAAAGCTTGAATAGCAGGTTCTCCTCATCATGGACGATCCTAAATGGCTATGGTTTGCAACTTTAAATCTCAAGTTGATGTTCCTTCCTCTTAATGTTTCTGACTTTTCAACTGGGGTGTAAAATACCAACCCAAGGTATGTGATTTTGCCATACTTGGCCTGGCATCATAAAATGCCATGGACAAAGATCTCAAACTTGATTACAGCAGCTTTAGTAGAGGTACATCCTTGGCTATATAAGAAATGGGCAATCTATGTAAGACTGGGCAATCTTTGGATGCTTACTGGCATGCCTTATAAGAAGAGGGCCGTGTATGACTACAAGGAGATTATTTTCACAAGCAATACTATTAATACCAGTGAGACAAGAGGGTGGCAAAGTTTTGAAGGGCACATGTAAAAGAGACATGGGAGAACTGAAAGAGCAAGAAGATTTAGAAATGATTTGGCAAAGGCTGTCAAAGAGGGGGCACCTGGCTGGGTCAGTCAGAACATGGACTCTTGATCTTGCGTTTGTGAGCTCAAGCCCCATGTTGGGTGTAGAGATTACTAAAAAATAACCTTATAAAAAAAGGATGGCAAAGAGGATAGAACTGAAAGATTAGAACAAATTTGGGGGGTTTTCATAAATTTAGTCAAAGTTCTACCATGGGAAATTGCTATTTGAAACTATAACCAGTTATGATGAATGAATAAAACTTAAGTAATAAAATTTTCACTGACTTTGTACCAGGGAATAAAAGTACAACACAGCTACCATTCTTACTGTTCTTTAGAAAGAAGCTATCACTTCATGAAGGTTCCCTCTCAAAACACTGCCTCGGGCGCCTGGGTGGCTCAGTGGGTTAAAGCCTCTGCTTTCGGCTCAGGTCATGATCTCAGGGTCCTGGGATCGAGGCCCGCATCCGGCTCTCTGCTCAGCAGGGAGCCTGCTTCCCCCTCTCTCTCTGCCTGCCTCTCTGCCTCCTTGTGATCTCTCCCCCGCTGTGAAATAAATAAATAAAATCTTTAAAAAAAAAAAAGAAGACACTGCCTCACAATTCTCTCCCTTATCTCCTCTACCACTTGCCTCTTTCTTTCTCCAAGGCTAATGTTGAAATGACTTTTTCTGGGGTTCAGTATATTTCACAATCTCACCACACAGTCCATAAAAATGTGACATCACTATCTTAAATCTGAAGATTCAGGAAGTTCAAATTAATGCTTCTACTAATAATTCAATGTATTACAGTAAAACACTTATTTTAGTGGGGGAATTACTTTAGTTACTACTAATTATGAAATAATTTACATCAAAAACCCAAAGGGAGAACTTAAATTTTTTTCAAATGTACCTTACTGCATTCTAGAGGAAAAATAATACGCTACGGGTTAGCACAAACTTGGGAAATCACAAAGTTCCCGCATGAATATCAAGGTCCTATCTTGATGGCAACGAGTTGACTCTAATTTACCACAGAAGTGCCAGATGCTCACTTTTATATAGGCAGATTTCATAAGCTTTACATTTAATGAGAACTTGTTAGCTACATTTGGCAAAGGAAGATTATCTCTCAGATGTTGTGACTACCAGCAGAAGAATCTTTTTGCTTCATTCTTCCTAGGGGAGATTGGCTGAAATAATTTGACAGTTAAAAATAATTGAACAGGGACACCTAGGTGGCTCAGTTGGTTAAGTGGCTGCCTTCGGCTCAGGTCATCATCCCAGGATCCTGGGATTGAGTCCCACATTGGGCTCCTTGCTCAGCGGGGGCCTGCTTCTCTCTCTGCCTCTGCCTGCCACTCTGCCAGCTTGTTCTCTCTCCCTCTCTCTCTGACAAATAAATAAATCAAATCTTTTTTTTTTTAATTTTTATTTATTCATTTGACACAGAGAGAGAGAGATTACAAGTAGGCAGAGAGGCAGGCAGAGAGAGAGGAGAGAGGAGGAAGCAGGCTCCCTGCTGAGCAGAGAGCCCGAT